>CM066031.1:1059792011-1060289892 GCA_033557465.1 Ichthyophis bannanicus | reverse complement strand
AGGGTCTTCAACTTGGAAAAGAGGACGGATGAGGAGGAGAGATATGATAGAGGTTTATAAATAAATTGATGGAGTGGAAACAGGTTACTGTTAGATTCAGTGGTTTGCACCCATCAAAAAGTAGGGAAGACTAAGAGGATACGCAGTGAAGCTTGTGATAAGGAAGCTTATCCATAGCTCAGGAAGGAGCTATAGAAAAAGTGAAGTGAATACGGAACAAGCAACCTGTCAGTTTGGTAGAAATAAGACAAACAGAAGGAATTTTCCCATAAAAGAATACCCAGCCCCAGCAATGCACCAGGTTTCCAGCCGCCATGAGAGTAGCTGACGTGGGGAAACGTGTGTTAAATCAGGAGGGATATGAGGTAATCCCCATGCTCTCATCTCGCAAGGGCAGGGCCTGATTCAGGCACAGCTGCGCTGTGATAGGGTGGAGCACTCATCAAAGCAGAATAAAGGTAGAGTTTATTCTGCAGAGAATTATCCTCATCATCTGGGAGATCCTCAGAATAATCCTCAGTTTCATCTGGGAGAGCCTCAGAATCAGCTTGGATATCCTCAGCTTGGAGGTATTCATCATTCTGGAAGGATCATCAGAAGCAGAACGAAGGCCAGTGCGGAAGGACAAGAGAGGGCAAGAAACCCTTGGGAAGAAAAGAAGAGAAAAGCATTTGGGAGGTCGAAAGGAGGCCAGAGCACGTATGTATACTGGGAGAACTTCAACAGGCCAGCAGACCCCATTGGACTGGGGAAAACCAGAGGAGTGGTTGCTGGCAGGGATGGGAATCTCCAGACGGTACCTGTGAGGGAGACCAGCTGCACTTGGAAGGGGCCTAGGACCCGTGCCAGAAAGGTATGTGAAGAGAGCTCCAGGGTCCAGGGATTCTGGATTGGAAGGCTGGACATAAGAACTGGACTACTTACTGGACCAGGCTATTTAGAGAGGAACTCTACACAGCCATGGGAGCTCAGGTATGAACAGGATCTATGCCCTAGCTATAACCTTGAAAGACAGCAGGGGAAAACAAGTATTCTACTGAGAGTGCTACATTGAGAAATTTCTCTGTGCCAATCCATGGATATTGGAACCCAGGATTGTTGAAGAAGGGGGAGCGGTCTTAGATACAGGCTGTGGTGTGGTCTTCTGGGGACTATGGATTGCTCTCTGTCTAAACTCCTTTGGTAATTTTCTGTTACAAAGTACAACAACCATCACAGAAAGAAATACAAACTTGTTCTTTAATCTACTCAGAAAAAGCTATGAACGGAGATTTGAGAAACGCAGTAGAAAGCAAGCCAGTCTAAGGGGTTTTCAGCTGGGTAATGGCTAGCAATTGAGCCTTACCTTAATTGCTTGTGAGCTCTGAGGGAATCACTGCTGAGTCTATTGTGTGAAGATATAAGAAGTTAACCTGAAAAGAACAGTTTTTCCCTTCTATGTGGGTTTTGCTTGTTGTTTGAAAACAACTGCCTAGAAAATATTAGCTAAAGCCCACCGAAAAGACCAGTTGGTTACCAACCAGGTCTTGATTCTTTCATTTGATTGCCTGAACAGTTCATCTGTTGTTGTCCTGATTTTGTTTTTCTAAGTTTAACACTGAAAGCAAGTATCCTGTTTTATGTGCTACCAAGCATATCTGTGTTGGGAGAAATAACCCCATAAATAAATATCTTATTGGCTTTACACTCAAGCAATCAACTAATTATTGTGAGTGGCTGTGGCTGGTGTGACTGGACTGCAGTGCCCACAATCCCTTGCAAATCATATTGATATCTGCCACTTGCCAAGACTGTGAACATTCTCCAACCAGGCAGCAGTCTGACAAGCTACCAATGCACCCATTTAAGATTAATAAGATAAAAAAAATTTTTCTCAACGCATAATCAAACTCTGGAATTTGTGACCGGAGGATGTAGTAAAAGCAGGAGTGTAGCTGGTTTTAAAAAAGGTTTGGACAAGTTCCTGGAGGGAGGAAAAAGTCCAGAAAGCATTTATTAAGGAAGACCCAGGAAATCCACTGCTTATCCCTGGATGAGTTTTGTGGAACCTGTGTGCAATTTTTGGAACTTGTCAGGTAATTGTGACCTGGATTGGTCACTGTAGGGAAACAGGAGATAGGGCTTGATGGACCTTGGTCTGACCCAGTATGGCCTTTTTTTATGTTATTATGAGTCCAAAGATGGACCCCAAGGTTGTGAGGCCGAGGGAAACAGGGATGAGTACAGAGTTTTCCACCAAAAATAGAGACAGGGCGGGGGGGGGGGGGGGCTTAGGGAAAAAAGATAAAGAAATCAGTTTTGGCCATGCTCAATATTCAGATGGTTTGTCAGACACCCAGCTTTATCTGGGAATCCAGGCCCAGAGAAGCAAGCAGAAATCTGGGGCCTGGATTCCCACGAGAGATATTTCAGGTGCAGAGAAGTAGAGTTGGGAATCATCGGCATAGGAGATGGTACTGACAAACCAGAGAAGATACGACTGCACCCAAGGGACTAAGTACAGAGGGAGAAAATGAGAGGTCCCAAGAAAGAGCACCTGGGGGCTACACGGACTGAAAGTGGGCAACAGTAGAGGAAGATCCATCAGGAACATACATTAAAAGTGCCTTGGGAGAGAGAGGAAGAAAACGCAGGACAGGACAGGAGCCCTAAATACAAGTGAGGACAGAATATCGAGGAGAAAGGTGTTGGTCAGCAGTGTCACAAAAGCAGCAGATAGGTCACGAAGGATGAGGTTCGAGTAAGGGCCCTTGGATTTGGTGAGGGAACAAGTCATTGGAGACCTTGCTAAGAGCAGTCTCAGGAGAATGTAGAACGCGGGAAAGCTAGATTGCAGTGGAACCAGAAGGGACTGAGAGGAGAGAAAGTTAATTACAGCCGGTGGTGAACTACATGTTCAGTCCATTGGTTGTGCAACTTCTCCTTTTCTCACAGGGGCGTGGATTGTTCATGCCACTCTTAGCACCCTTTTGCCCCTCCTTTAGCTATCGGTTGTTCATGCAACTTGGTGCCTTGCACGGCTGTTGCTTCTGTAGCTGAGGCTTGCCCGTTTCCTGAAATACAAAACAAATAGATGGAAACCCTTGGTGTTATAGTGCAAAATTATTTCCCCCTTTGAAACGTTATTTGAAATGAACTACAACAAAGATGTTCAGCATCCAAAAAATGAAACCGATTCAAACAAAAAACAAAAAAAAAACATTGTCTCCATGCAGGTTCGTTATTATCTGTCTCAGTGCTAGCACTGAAGATCCATGCATGACTATGACATGAATAGTTGTACGTTTAAAGTTAGATTTGCTATTTATCCATATAGTAATGGATGACACGTTCAACAAACTGAAGCTTACTGCTGAATGTATGTTTAGCCATGCCCATGTTCCCATCCCAAACCATTTTCCTTTTAGGGGTGGATAACTTTGATCGTGTTGCAAAATAAGCAGTCAAGATTCTACAGAGAATCACCAGAGATTATAAAACAAAAAGTATCTAGGCGATTGATGCAGCTGCCAACTTTCATAAATAAGTGGAATATCAGTCCCATGGTGTTTAGATATAGCTACCTCAGTTGTTAGACTTGTACCTCCCTTCCTATATTCATCATGAACAGCAGTGCCTTTACCTAATACTCTGAGCTGAGTTTTATATTGGTTTACTGTGTACATTAGCTGACTGACTTACACTCTCCAGGCAAGCAACACTTCAAAGACCGAGCATCATCCTATTGCTCACCGGAACCATCTGTGCTCTGTCACTGAGAGATTGCCCTCAGGTACTTGGGGGCTGTGCCTATGGAAAGGAGTGGCGGGATCTGTGGAATTCAGAATCAGGGGACATTTTTGCAAATCTTTCTCTAAGACCATCTTAATAACTCCTGGATCTCTGTTAACAATCCCAACATAGGTATGGTCAATTCTCAGTCTATTTGTTTCAGAAAAGAATTGTCTACCATCTTCATCTATCAATGTAAGGCCTTTTTTCAAAAGACCATAAAACCATGTTGCCGGAAATGCAATAATTTCACCTGCTCTGAGCCATCTTTCTTGGGCTTGGCTTCACTCTGTTCCTTGTGAAACATGACTTTGCGGGTGCCTGTTATATAAATCTATACAATTCTTTCTAAGTGAACTCGATATTTAGATCACTCCTTATTGTTATATTATGTCCATTTAGAGGTAGCAGCACGCCATGAGTGGCAAGTTGGAAATCAGGGATATGCTGTTAAGGTTTGTACTGGAGAAAGTCAGGGAATGGTCAGGTAAGGTTATCCATGATGTTTTAAGAATTTTAAGAGTAACATTTATTTATCTGCATCTCTCTCCTCTCTCGCCAACCCTCTAAAACCCATATCTGGCAATGAACTGATCTAAGGAGTTTACAAAAGAACCATACATACAAATATACCCATATCAACAATAAAAGGACCAAGGTTATGGTAAAACCCTCAGAATGAAAAGCACAGATCTACAAGCCTCTTGGAACGTACATTTAAAAAAAGTCACTAAGTTAGGAACCGAAAAGTGAAAGGAAAAACATTAATATATTGGGTTCTGCTTATTATATTGTTTATGGAATGGCCTCTTGGTGACTTTTCTTTTAAATTATATATGACTTTAATTATTTAGGCAAACTTGGTTAGATGCTTTCTCTAGTCAAAACATCTTAAAACGAGTTATGCATTTATGATTTGTATTCTAAAATATTGGGGGTAATTCAGAAAAACATCCCCATCTTTAAATACCAACATTTACATGTGTAGAGTGGCATACATATATACATGCCACTTCGGAAAGGGGCTATGTACACGTGGTAATGCACACAACATTTAGGGGTATGTTTACTAAAACCGACCTAATGTTACCGGAGCTAGTTGCAGCATTACGGTGGAAGAGTGTGCCATATAAGGAGTGGCGCGTTTCTAGTCTTAAGGTTAGCAACATCACGGGTTATCGCGCGAATAAAGTGTTGCCGTGTCCGTTATCGCATGACAGAGGGAGCTGTGCACGTTACCGCGAGGTTAACCATAACTTTGCGTGCCGATCTGTAATCACAGTAATAGAGGTGTAGCACATTGGTTAATACAATGACTGCTGAGATAGGGGTCATGCGGTTGATCCCCCAATGGGGCCTAAGGACTCAGGGGTGGCCACAAGGCAATTCCTTTTCCTGCTTGAAACAGTCCAACAATCTGTGGTGCTATTGTAGCTAAAAATACCCACACCCCAGTGCTATTAACATAATGCACCTTTTGGGGGCCACCAGAAGACACATCCTAAACCACCATGTCAGCCAAGGCGGGTTGATAAATTGTGTCCACGCGGGCGTGTTGAAAGGTTGTAAACTCCCAAGGCACCATAGTAGGTGCTCCACAAGATGGCTACAACCTAAGGTGTGGCTAAAGATGCCCAAAGGATGTATAGGTGACTCAAGAAATGTTGGCCACGGGCACTAAGGTCACCCAAGTTGAAAAGAAAGAAAAGGCATGGGCCAAACACAGATGTAAACATCCACTGCACAGAGCACCAAGGAAAGACAATGCACAAGTGATGGAAGGAAATAGATCTGAGGGATGGACCAGACAAATCTGCGTCCAGCTCATGTGGCAGCTGGAAAAATGGACAAACATCATCGGGGGCAGCTGTAGAGATGCACAGGGTGATGGTAATGTACCGTTCAACACTGACAGTGTGTGGCCAGAGGATGGGAAGACGTTGTGTCCAGCAGCGGAGGTAGAGTGTGGCTGGATAGGTGCAATGACAGGAGGACCGAGGAGCAGCAGTGCCCATGCAGAGCACACACAGGAGAGGCAAACCAGGAAGAGCTTCAATGCAGAAATGTGTACCAGGGGAGGACATGGGGTAGCAGGCTTGGCACATCAGGGCAGTTCAGCACACAGCTGTCAGACAACAACATTAGACGGACAGAAGGATGGTTTGTCAACTGTGACGCTTTGAAGGGTCCAATGTGTGTCTATAAAGCACAGAGTGCTGCACAGATCAGATTATGTCTTAAATTTACAGGATGACAATGGAAAAGTTAGCTGTGCAGGACAGGCATACAAATGAAAGGTTAACAGAGAGGTTCTGCAAACCTTATGACCATTAGCAAGAATTGACAATGCACCAAACTCGGTAGGCTCACACCACCAATGTGTGACGTCAATTAGCCAAAGGATGTGCATACAAGAACTACTGCAGGGCATCATACAAGAAGGCCTTGCTGTCTGCAGGATAGGACAAAACTTCACACAGAAACCATGATGGAATGCACATGCAGATATGGTGTGTACAGATCAGATCACAGTCCTGTAATTGAGGACCCAGAGGACACATATAACTACATGCACACACCACAATGAAAATGTTATGCAGTGGATACAGCATGCAAAAGAGGAAAGAACCTAAACCCAAAGGGTGGCAGGGGGATGGCTCTCTGTAGAGCAGGGCAAAATATGGAACAGAACAGAAGCATGTGAGGAATGAAACATGCAAACAGGTTGTGGCACAGCAGAAAACAGATCAGCTTGAAGTACAGCAATGCCAATCCGCCAAGCAGACTACCTATGTGATACACTACAAAGAAAGAGACATATGTAACAGCTAATATGTCATGGTAGGCAGCACAGAGGGCACACTTTGGTGTACAGTGAAGAGATGGAAGGGTGTGTGGATAGGTGATGAACCTGCAGGTAGCTCATGGTTAGGTTAGCACAACACAACAAAATAAGAAAACCCCATGTGGGAATCAAACCTACAACCCCAGGTGCTACAACACATGTCTGGAACCACTATCCCAAACAACCACAAAAAGAACAATGCAAAGATATTACCTCAAAGGGAATGTGTGTATGGGAACCCGTAACACCCAGTGATGTGGCAGATGGCTGGCAGATAGACAGCTGGCACCGTACAAGGATGTGAGCACAGGTGGGTCATGTACATGACCATGAAAACACTAAATATGTGTGGTCAGTGTGGTCAAGCAGCAGCACAGACAAATGTACATCCAACACATATATTTATTTTGGTTGATCATCAGAGATAGTGTCGATACCGCCTATCATAATATCAATGTGATGGGATAACAGGGCAAAAATCAAAAGCACATTTTGCAGGGCAGCAACCCACATGTTACAGAAAAGTCACTGGCCCATCTACAGATGATGGGCAGGAGGGATAATGTGCTTTAGGTGGTGGTGCATGGCATTAGCCCCCCACCCCCACATGCTGCTGCACGCTCCAAATGTGTCAGTTACATATGTGTGCATGTAGACAGTAGGTGGTGCATGATGAGGGCCCAACATGCACTGCCAATCAATCATGATCTGTTCATAAGAATATATCTGTCTGCCAACACAGGAGGCACAAAAATGAAACAGCATATGTTGTTAAGAGTAAGTAAGTGTAAACACAGATATCAAAATATATGTTACAGCTGTCAAATAATGCTGATATAGGAATCAAAGCAGCAACAATTTAACCCAGAACAATGGTCAAATGCAAAATGAAGTTATGCTAACAGGTAGCAGAGGCACATGAACACAGAGAATTCAAATGAAAACAAACTGCCGAAACATGCAGAGATAACATATGCAGAAGGTCCCCTGCACTGGTGGTGTGGCATACAGTGTCTGTATACATATAGCACGGTACATGGAATGCACAAATGAAGGAAGAAAATGGACAGCCACACTGCCACACACCAAATATAACGGGGCAATGTGAGTGCTGGAACCTCAGGGATAAATAGGACTGTGCAGATAGGCAATGCTAGGTTTGTAAATCAATGCAGAGCGTCACGGTCTGTACAGTAAGCAAACACCATAACCTGTATATAGAGATTGAAAAAAGGTCAAACATTCATAGTAACCCACACAGAAGCCATATTGACACATGCTATGTTGCAACCAAAATAGTCAGTCACATTGCACATGCACCGGGTACATTGAAACATCATACAGTGATGCCACACATGCACTGTGACACCCTTGGTGAGTGCAAACATCAATCCAAGATGTTGGCGTGCAGTAAAGTGGGGTGGTGGCAAATACTGTGTCATGTCCAAGTGGAGGGTAGGCGGACATGGACAAGAGGACCTCTCCATTATTCCCCCTGTGCCACACGCATGGCTATATGCTCGTTGTTGAACCAAAAAGATGTGCATATCCTGCTTTCCATGTCACACACATGGGCAAAACACAACACAATGTCAGAAGGATGTACAACATACAGCGACAAGGTCAGTCCCTGCTGCACATGGGGACCAGTACACAGTGTCCACAGTGCAAAGGGTGTCTGCAACCCAACAAGTCCCGTTAAGACTGTCCTTGAAACCCTGGGCATGCATAGTCAAGTGTGACATCCCAATATGCCACAGTACTGGAAAGGTCATATGTGTCTCCTGCGATGAACACGACACCCAGCCAGAGCACGGCAGCAATGGTGTGTTGGACAGGCCTGTCATGTCCAAAGTAGCAGTCCAACAATAATACTGTCCATCCTAGGCATGTGTCCCACTTGCAGAAGTCAAACATCCTATGGCACCAATTCCCATGGATAGTTCCATGGTGTTGTTGTGTCCTCCAACAGGTGGGTGATGGTGACGCTGGATGCACTGTAGTAGATGTGCTTTGTGTGTCCTCTGCCACTGTGTCAGAAGAGGATAAACAATGTATTGGTATGCTGCTTGCAACATTAGCCCAAATTGCAAGAGAGTCAAACATCAATAAGTATGTAATGAAACGTCACACAGGCAAACATAACATGATCACAACACAGAACACAGTGCATGTTGTGGACATTTGGAATTGGAACCGCAGACGAGGGTGTCACATGGATATGGTCATGTCCATGCCCATGTTACACAGGTGTTTCACAGCTCCACCCCATGTGCATCAGTGTTCGTGTACAGAGATCCAACATGAAATGTCCATGAAACAAATGGTAAATCATTAAAAGGCTAGTGTCATTCCCAAAAGACCAAAGGTTGCAACTTACCGTGTGTGTTTGCATCAAGGTGTCTGTTTGGGATCCCCTGAGGCTCTCAAAGGCCACCAACACGTCACAGTGAAGGGAGAAGATGTCATCGAAATGTGTAGAATCACCATGTCCCCGTGTCCAGCCACTGTTGATGCATTTCCATATTATGGCGATATCTGTGATACAAAAATGCTGTTGCGCAGTGGTCTGTCAGAACACATGAGATAGGTCAGCTCACAAAACACAACACGTGTCCACAATATTCACAAGGTAAACAGCAGTAAGGTAGAGATAGCACAGTCACCACCGCTCCCCAGGTGTACAGACCCCTCACACCACATGATAATGCAAAATGCCTGCATGCTGTATCATCACATAGCCAATCCAAAAACACACACCCACACAGTATGCTAAGGTGAGCGTGCCAGCAGTAGCATATGGCATGTATGTGCACAATTGGAGATTAGTGGAGATAAAGGATTGTCAAATGCAATGATACATTGCTGTTGGCTGATGCTACAATGTCAGGGAAGGATGTACATGCAGCCCACCACCCAAACACTTAGGACCTGCACACACTCGCAGCTCTGTTGGACGTGTCCCAGAGACAGTGTTGGAGAAGACGAACTGGCCAGGAACACATGTAGATATGTGTGCCAACAGCAACATATGGGGTATGGGGGTGTAGGGCAAAGAGGTGAACAACAACATATGTACAATATGACAGATCACTGAAGACATGTGCTCCCCCTGACTGTCGTCACAGACAAAGTAGCTATAGGTCCACCTATCACAAACTACTGCATGTTGGATGACATACAATCACCTGCCAATGCACCACAGCACCAGGAGGATCACCAAGTATGTCCTATGGATTGAGAAACACAAGAGAAACATATATATGTCATGTTGGAGCTGTGCAACACACATTGCACCTTCATGTCCTCAGCTCGCAGACCCCCCAAGATCCTTTACAGACTAACTATTCCCCATCACACTGTACAGATTCGCTTCATGCTAAAGTTATCACTGAAGTGTGTGTGGCAAACTACAAGGGCCCGTACTCTGTCCGTCTCCTTCCTCACCTCTCTGCTGATGTAAAAACTATTGAATAGAACCGTCCCTTGCTACCGTGTCACTGCTCGGCTCTAAGGCCACAGTACTATCCTGTGTCCCCCATATCGCACCCACTGCCCCTTCAGGGTGTGTTTTGGTCAATGTCCTCTGCTACCCTGCTGTCAGTTCCTGCACCACAGGGAAATATCCAGGGGCCTCTTCCTTATCCTCTGTCAATATACATTTCCTTGGTGTGGCTATCTCATCCCTTGACCTACATTACCAGCTGTGTGCTGATGATTTGCAAATATATCTCTCCACGCCTGAGTTATGTCTGCCAAACCACACCCCTATGTCTTCCTGCCACCTGACATTGATGGCTGCATGTCATCCCACTGTGTGAAATTAATAATGGCAAAGCATGGATATCCTATATGTGCACCTAAACCCTCCCCTCCCATCAGAGCATCTTTGTGTGTGTGGTCATACCTTCCTTTCTCCAGGGAGAAATGTAGGTGTTGTCTTGGACTGCACTCTCCACCTCTACACACATACCCAGCTTGTAGTTGAGGCTTGTGGTTTCTGCCTAGATGTTGTCAGCTATATTTCCCTAGTCCTCCCTGAACACACAACTAAAACCAAAATCCACCCCCTTACTTAGCTCCTGGCTTTCCTACTGTAACCTACACCTTGCTGATCTGGCTTTGAATCATCTCTGCATGAAAATATGCAATACTGCACTGCATGGCCATTCTACAGCCACACACATAATGGCTATAATACCCCCAATATCAGGACACCTCACAGGTTCCCTATCCATCTCTGCATCCATGTCAAGGCTCTCCTGCTGACCTATACATGCAGGCACAGTGAGGTGGTCTCGTAACTTCCCTTACTGATCACAACTACCAGTACACCAACTACACTCGCGCATGTATATAGTGCTACATGTCACATGTAGCGCTATACAGAAACAACTAACACACAGTCCCTGCCCATCAGAGTATCCAACCAATCAACAGCTCATATTACAAAATGTGAAACACACATGTCTAGGCAACTGGTCCCATCTATGGGTTGCCCTCCTACTGTTGATCCCATACTACATGCCTTTCACTTGCTGCACCCAAAGCCCCAAACTAACTACCTGTGGCTGTACAGCAGCCCCTATCCCAATCAGCCACAAATCATGTGTGACAGCTTAACACCTCCTACAAGCCTACTACACCTGACACACATAATCCACCAACACTCACTGTTTGTGCCCTGCTCACATCATCTGCGTTTCAGTAATCACTAGATTGTAAGCTGGGATGGCCAGGCAGTGTCTTTTATATGTCAGTGAAGTGTTGCATTTTACTGCTATTGAGATACAAATGTTCACTAGTAGTAGTAGTACACACATATCTAAACAAATGTATGTGGCAACATATGCAGTACTTACATGAGAACACCTCCTCAATCACCTGCCACCTGACTGCTGTGCCCTCACGTGTGTCACCATGGCCACATACAGGAGGGCACGTAGGATCATCCTCCAGATCCTCATTAATTTGGACAGGGATATGGTGCCTGAGAGCAATGTTGTGCAGGATGCAACAGGTTATAATGATCTCTGCCACAGTCTGTGGTTTGTATTGTAAGGCCCCGCCTGTCCTATCCATACACCTGAAGCGACTCTTAAAAAAGCCAAAGGTGCGCTCTATGATGGAGCGGCTGGAGGCTTGGGCCTCATTGTAACTCCTCTCTGCACATGTCCATGGTTGATGCACAGGGGTCAGCAACCAGGGGCGACACCCATATCCTG
Organism: Ichthyophis bannanicus; assembly: GCA_033557465.1. Classification (NCBI taxonomy): domain Eukaryota; kingdom Metazoa; phylum Chordata; class Amphibia; order Gymnophiona; family Ichthyophiidae; genus Ichthyophis; species Ichthyophis bannanicus. The sequence goes on along the minus strand of CM066031.1, from coordinate 1,060,278,051 downwards.
AATCACCTGCAGAAAGAAATGTGGACTGTTTAAAGCAGCAGCTGATGTCCACCCAAATGGACACAAGTATGTACGTACAAACCAAATGCACAAAACATCTGGACAGAAACATATGACATCACATGATAGGACACCACAACTATGCATCAGCGTGTGAAGTTATGACACACAAAACAAGGGGTAGGTGTAAGGATTGCAATCAACATAATCTGTAACCACGACACAAATTCTACCATCAACACGCAGCACCGTAGCAAGGTAGAGCTGGAGGGCACTACCCCCCCCCCAACGTTAGATCACACACCGACAGAGGAGACACACACCCAACTAAGGTTACACCTCAATGACAGACAGGTGCACATACGTTAGTCAGAGGATCACCATGTGCATGTCAGAGATGAGAAATACACACCCAGCAGTATACAGTCCTCATACTGGCCTGCCTCAAATTGTCTGAATAGTGCCAAGTGATGCAGGATATAGGAGTCATGGGTGGACCCATCCTAACCTAGGGACCACATTTAGAATATGCATATTTGCATCACATACAACCTGAACATTCAAGGAATGGTAGTGTTTGCGGTTGCGGAACACTACCTCCCTGTCTCTGGGCGGGACCAGGGCAACATGTGTGCAATCAATAGCTCCCATCACATGTGGTATTCCAGCAAACGCCTCAAAGGCCTGGTTCAGGGTCCCCCACTGTTGCCTAGTGTTGGGAATGGCAATGTAATTCCCCACCCGGCTGATCATGGCACGCAGTACCTGGTGGAGACAGCATGAGAAGGTGGGGTGGCTCATGCCACCCACTGCGGCCAAAGATGACTGAAAACAGCCAGAGGCAAAGAATGTAGGGCACCAAGGAGCTTGACCAAACCAATATGCCATGTGACCGACCAGTCAGGGGCTCGAGGTCAGGTCTTAGATTCTCATAGAGCTCCCTAATAGCCCCCATGCTCAGGCAGTAGAGGGAGATGACCTGGTCCTCACGCATGCCCTGGAGCAGGGCCCTGGGCCTGTAGAAGCAAGGCTGGCGAGCCTGCAACTCCGCACGTCTCCTGCGCCGTGCTGGCACAGCCTCTGCCTGGCCTGCCCCCACAGCTGCAGGTCTGTGTTGCAGCGGGACTACACCCATGTCCTGTGTCTCAGCCCCAAGGACACCATCTCCCCCATCAGGGAACCGCAGCCCCTGATCACCTCCCACTGCACATGCAGCAACCACAAAGCCCGCCATAAACTCCACCCCCTCAACTCCTCCAACTCACTCAAACTCAGACACTCACCTCACCAACCTAGCCACACACCTCCCCAAACACACAGCAACCCAGCCACACAACCCCACCACCACTCACTAACCCAGCCACTCCCCATGACACACCTGCCTCTGACACTCTCCTTGCTTCACCAACAACCAACAGTGCACGCCTTCTCTCCCTCGCCTACACAAACCCCTCAATGTGTACCAGGTGTGCATGTGTATTTATAGTTTTTTTACATTGCATGTGTTGCGCATGCGCAATGGTGTGAGTGTGGCGGCTGCATGCGTTGCGCATGCACTGCAGAGATGCAGAAGGTGCGTGTACAGGACACCATGTTAAACATGCGCTGTGCATGAGCATGAGATATGCGCATGTGCTGCATGAGGTTATGTGCATGCGCTAAGCTTCACGCTCACACACAGCGCATGCATAACATGGTGTTCCACACATGCACCTTCCGCAGTGCATGCGCAATGCGCACAGCCAATGCGCTCATGCTACTGCCATGTGCAACGTGCGCAATGGAAAAAAAACTATAAATACACATGCACACCTGGTACACGTTGAGGAGTTTGTGTAGGCGAGGGAGAGAAGGCGTGCGCTGTTGGTTGTTGGTGAAGCAAGGAGAGTGTCAGAAGCAGGTGTGTCATGGAGAGTGGCTGGGTTGGTGAGTGGTGATGGAGAGTTTCAGAGGCAGGTTTGTTGTGGAGAGGTGTGTGGCAAAGCAGGTGAGAGAGAGAGGAGGGGAGGCAAGGAGCAGGTGAGAGAGACAGGAGCTGAGTTGAGGAACAGGAAGCAGGGAGAGGAGGTGGGGTGAGGAGCAGGTGTGAGGTGTAGCAGAGGAGCCGAGGAGCAGGGATGTGTGACAGGGAGGGAGAGGGTACAGAGGTCAGGGAGATGGAGCGACAGGACATGGCAGGAGGGGAGGAGGGGGGCACCTGTTCAGTAGGACCCAGAGCCGGCAGGGAGTTTTGGGCCTGTGGTGGTGGCTGCAGGCCCATCGGGTGTGTCGCAGCCCACACAGGGGCCACCCAGTGCCAAACGAAGGCGTATACTGGTCCCAGCTGAGGAATGGAGGAGGGCTGTGAGATTCAGTCAGTAAGAAAACCACATCCTGCTGTCCAGCGTGTTGGAGCGGTATGAGGTGCTCTATGGCCGACTCAGCAACAGCACCACTGTGGCAACACGTACACACGTGTGGGAGGAGGTACAGGAGGCCGTAGCCCAGGCAGGGGGACCAACCAGGGACCTGGACAGCCTGAGAAAGAGATTTAATGACATTAAGCATGGTGTCCGTGCACACATGGTGGCGGAGAGGCAACATGCCATGGGCACCGGTGAGGGTGCCCCCTGCCCCAACTCTCACACCCCTGGAGCAGGAGCTCGCAGACCGTCTTGGGCCCATCTACCTGCGTGGACTGCCAGAAGCGCTGGACACCGCCCATCCAAAGGCAGGTGGGTATGCCCCTTACACCTTGCTGCTCCTTAGGCTTTGAATAAACGTCCTTTGTCTATTCGTCAGGCATCTTCTATGGCCATCCTCCCACTTAGGTTCAAAGCTCATACGTTTGCCTCTGCCTTTGGCTCAAGAGTGTGCTGTTCTCATTCCTCCCCTTTTTAATCTCACCTTTCTGTCTTCCTCTCACACTTTTTCCTACCTCCTTCCTTTGACCTGTCTCCCCTGCTCTTGTCTCTTTGCTCCTGTTCCAAACCTCCTTCCACACCTGTTAGTGCATTGTCCTTTTAGATTATAAGCTCCGTTGAGCAGGGATTGTCTTTTTGTGTTTTCACTTTTACAGTGCTGTGTGCGCTTGGTAGCACCCTATAAATAGTAGGAGTAGGAGTAGGAGTAGGAGTAGTAGTAGTAGATATGCAGCACACGTACAGGGCACATCCAAGCACATGTGGCACATGGAGGGGATTGGTGGGGGACCATGTCCTGAGAGCATGTGTGCCTTAACACACGCTACTGTGGGGTGATGACACAGCAGCACATGGAAGGGTAGGTACAGGGTGTGTGTGACAGGTACCTGGGCCTGTGTGCATGATAGACACAGTCCTGAATGTAGTTGAGGACCACAAAGCAGTGGAGAGGCAGGGGGCGTGGCGAACAAGGCCCATATCTGATTGAACACTGCATACATCAATGGTCCAGAAAACATACATGCAAAGCCCAGAGGGTTAAGCTGCATAGCAACAATTCACAGCACTACAGATCAGCAATGTAACAGAGATGTAAAGGACCTATCTGAGGAGTGGCTAATGATATCCCACTGTAATCACTGAGCATCACAGCATATCTGAGCAGCAATGTAACAATAAAAAGCCACATTGGGATATCATTTGACAGTATTCAGATAACCTCCTTGTATCATTTCTACATTGTTGCTCTCTAGTGCTGTGAAGTTTGGCTGTTCTGCTAGGCCCTCTGGGCTGTACATATAGGTGAGTTTGGCCACTGATGTATGCAGAGTTCATGCGAGTACAGGGCCTGTCTGTCCTTCAAAGTACTCCTCCTCCTAAGGATATGTGGTTGGGGGGGACTAACTGAGGTCAGATTCCTCTACTACTGGAGTTGTCCTACCCAGATTGGTCTTGCATTCCTTCATCACATATGGCTTATGATGGCTTACATTGAGTTATTGTTTTGTGCCTACACCTTTTTGGGTGTGTTCAGCAGTACCAGCCTGCGTTCTCTGTCACCCTGAGGTTTACTTGTTAAAATAGTTCCTGGCATATAGGTCACAGCCAGTCATCATACCTCTGCAGCCAGTCACCAAGCACATTGTGACAGGGGGAGACATACAAGAGGGACATACAACTAGCCCAGAAACATTGGCCTGGGGGTACCCACACACACCAACAAAACACATTTAACGTCAGTATGCACCTACATATCCAGGGACATATCACGGACCTCTGACAGGGAAAGGACTAACACACGGGGATGATGACGTACATGCAAACAAACACCATTAAAAAAATCACACACATGTCACACAGTTAACACTCTGTCGGGGCCCACATACAGTGGGGATACCGCACCTACCCTCACCAGACATTGGAAGGCACATTGCCACACCCATACCAAATGCACATAGCACAACCCCCACAACACCTGGGATCAGCCCTTATACATATCCCACAGTGCCACACACACATTCCCATACCCCCACACACTGTGCAACCCCATACACAGCAGTGCTCCACCCATCCCCCCAGACACCCCACCACACCTATGGAGTATGGGATAGCTGTCCAGCCACACCGCAGTGTCATGCAAAGCGGAGGGCCCACACACATGTCTGGCTGACACGGACACATCCTGCAACACCTAACGTGCATACCACTCAGAGCAATGCAAGCACATCGCTCACACACACAATGATAGCACACAATCCCACTCAGGGCTCCCACATGCGCCACGGCCACATGTATTGCTGAGGCCACATCCAAGGTCAGGCGGCCAGTCCATACCTGATACTACAGATAGAGGGCGCGACACACAAAACACCATCCCCCACACACTGCATCCCATGTGGTACAGTTACACCAGGGAATGAGGCTGCTACCCCCCCCACCCCTGCCAGACACAGCACACTGTAGGCACCTGTGCTGTCCCTATTGTAGGCATACCAACAGCAGGCACAGGCGCACAACACATTGATTATGGTGGAGATGTACTACACAGGTGTACATAGGTGCACTGTGCAAACTCATCTGTGCTGTGTACCCTTTCCAACCCCCAGGTGACTACAGGACCATGGAGGCACATGAGGAGGAAGATGTGGCAGGGCCTCAGGATGGTGAGGGGCCAGAGCCCGCAATGTACGGGGACACCATCAGCAAAGACACAATGGACAATGTGCTGGCCGAGGCAGAGGACAGGCCACCGGATGTCAACACTCCAGTGAGGGCCACTAGCAGCAGCTCACAGGCTCTAGAGGGTATGGAGATGGAGGGGAGTCACCACACCATGCAGGCACCAGAGACATTAGCCACCCCTCCCACAAGCATGGCTATGATCTTGGCAGATCTGCGGGCCCACAGTGCCTCAGCAAGGCACGATGCCGAAGGTGGGTAACATCATACACAACAATCCCCATGGGGTGGACGTAACATCCACAATGAGATTGCATGTGCACCACAATATGTTGGCAACATAGCAGATTGTTTCTTTTGTGCAGGGAGGGGGGGGTCTGTGCTATGTGCATTTCCCCCCCTCTTGTAGCATGGCTTGTCAGGTGTCAGCATGTGTGAGGAGCTCAGACACACACACACTGTTCATGGCCATATACCCCAAGGAAGCGCACAGCGGAAAACACCTATCCCAGGTCACCTAGACAGCTTACATGGGTATTGCTACCTAGCATAGTTTGTCAGCGTAATCTGTACTGTGGGCCAGCGTTATAGAAAATAGGGCCCCCCAAATATATGTATGTGTGTGCCATGACGCCTCACGTCATCTGGCTTATCTCATATGACCAGTGTGCAGATCAAGCACTGACAGATTGAACTGCAACACTGTACCATGTGTGAGATCTGTGATTCACACGAGCCCTCATCAGGACCCTTTCCTGGCATGATAATGGTTCATGGGACACACAGATGTAAACATGGTCATGCGATGCTAGTTGTTGCATGCATGATTCTTCTGCAGACTGATCTGGTGGGATATGCCTGACATGTGCATGTGTCACAGTGGGGGTTGTAACAGGTATCTCAAACATCAGCTTGTGTCCCACCCACAGGCACTCATCAGGCTCTGTTGGCCATTCACCAGGAGATCCACCAGCTGCGTGCCACAGCAGACACAATGACAGGGGCACTCCTCCGTATTGCGAATGCCCAGGAGGCCATAGCTGCCCATACCCAGCAGCCAGCACTGGCACCAGAGGTGGCACCAGCAGTCCTGGGACCGGGGGGTGGGTTGAGCCGTGGTCACCGTGGAAGGCCACGGAGGATGTGAACATTAAAAATAAAGATATCACAACCTATTACAACCTATGTGTTCATTTCCAATGTGTGGCACTGTGATCCCCTACGTACCCTGCACCCCATGTTGTCACCTTGCCCACATATGCCTACCCATATCCCTCAGGGGTGGGGTGTCTGTACTGCCACCAATCATCACACATAGGTTATATCATGCCCTGTGTGCCATGGACTGTGGCAGGTGATAACCCTCCTACCTATGCGTGGGGGTATACCCAACCTCACCCGTTGCCCAGCAAGATGTTCACAGTGGTACATGTCTGTTGTAAGGATCTGTCACCCTCTCCCACCCCATATACTCTCCATCATTAGACACACATGTGTGACCATCCTCCCTGCCCACACTAGGGCCTACGTGGCTGTCTACCCACATGCAGCATAGGCAGACAAAGGTAGCTCGCTTCAGTCAGCTGATCACTGTTCACCAGCGCTTGTAGTCCTCCACCGCTCATCCTCGGGACCTGCATCGACCTGTCTCACCCTCACCAGCTATCCCCCTGTAAAGCCCCTGGATACAGCATCCCCTCTTACCCTTCCTGCCACATACCTGCAGCTAGCCTTTTCCCCCTATTGCCCCACAGGCATGGTGCATCAGATATGGTGCCCACACATCACAGGCAGCATGTATGTGACCATAGCTGTTGGCACACACTGCATATTGGCACATCACAGGGGCACCATGGAACACTTATGCCTATGCACATGGGCAGCCCCCACAACTGCATGTGGAGAAGGTACATGTATGTTACCTATGTCTACCATGCATACACATAGGGATCTACACACATGTCCCATGCTCACATCCATAGTCTGTCTGCAAGAGAGACACATGACCATTGTGATGTAGTAACACAACTGTACTTAAAAACATATGTACAACAGGTATTATATACCAAAGCCCACATGTTGGGTCCCGGGAGACAGGACAGCACAGGGCATGTGTGTGGGCACCACAGGGACCATCACATGCTCCTGGGACGCCCATCAGGGGATGGCTGTCGAGATGCACCGCCCATACCAGCCACACGCTGCATCTTGGCAGCCATCCACTGAATGGAGCCTGCCAGCCACCGGATGGTGCAGTCCTGGGCCTGCTGGCATTGCAGCATGCTTTCCATTGACACATACAGGTCCTGGATGCACCTGCTACCACATACACACAAGGTACCAGGTGTCTGTGTGGTGGCATGTGCATGGGCCCTGTCTGTAGCAATGGGTGGTGTAGCTACACCCAGACAGGCACCATTGCCACAGACATGTGGCAGCTGGCAGGGACCCACAGTGCCCTGTGCTGTTCTGTTTCCCCTTCTCCCTCCACACCCCCCCAACCCCCCGGAACCTCCCACCCACCCTCGCCACCCTCCACGCTCTCCTCCTCCTCCTCACCTCCCAAAATGTCACACACACTCTCACCCTCCCCTCCCTCCCGCCCCCCACCCTCCACCTTCTCCATGTCCTCATCATCCTCTTCTGCCTCTGCCACCTCTGCTGCCTCCTCCTCCTCTGCCGCCTCCTCCTCCTCTGCCTTCTCCTCCTCCTCTGCCTCCTCCTCCTTCTCCACCAGCTGGACTGCAGCTGTGGGGCGTGTTATGGGTGGCCCTGAGGCTGATGTCCCCTCACCAGCAGCAGCAGCTTCTGTGGGGGATTACAGTCATTAGCACACCATCATGCAATTACAATGCCATATAAACATAGTGTGGCCTCCCATAGGCTGTTGGCCCACTGTGACATGCTGTACTGCGCTGCAGAGGCTGCAACACTCACCGCCACGTTGCTGCAGTGCCCTCCTTTGTAGTCGCTCGAGGACATCCAGGCAGTGCAGCTGCAACTCACGTCCCTTTTTCTGTAGGTACTCCACCTGGGTGGAAATGCAATGGGTGGGAACATTAAGGGCCAGATATCTCTGGTGGGTGCCCAACGCATATCACACATCACTGTGTACAGCAGGGTGCTGCTGCTGCTCATGCCAGTGGGTCCTATACTACCTGTTGCCAGCGCCGCCTGCATGTGTGGCTGTGGTTCTGACCATGTGTGAGGTGCCACCTACATGTCGTTTGGGCAACCCCACAGACCAGCCTTACCCAGATCCTGCGCTCTCCTTGCATTACATGGCAGCACCATGCCATGTGTGGGGTAGGTATGCTGGTCTACAGGGGAGGTGTTTCTTAACCCCTGTGGGGTCCAGCACACACCGGTGTGTTTGCATCAGCTATACACATCCACAGACACACACGCCATGCCACCATGATATCTGTATTGGAACATATGTGATGTGTTCTGGCGTTGCACGTGGATTGGGTGGCCCTGAACACATCACCAGGAACCACTACCAGAACACCAGGATGTGTACTCTACCTGTGTGGACACAACTAGGGCCTCCTGTGAATAGGGCATTTGTGGCCGACTGCAACAGGAGCATGCACCAACACACCTAGCTGGGCTATAGACCTCTGTAATGAGGTCCAGGGCCTCTTGGAGTTAGGGCAGAGCTGTGAAACCCCAACTGATGCAGTTACCCTGACACCAGGATTTATAATAGACCTCTGTAATCAGGTCCAGGGCCTCCTGGAGTTAGGGCAGAGCTGTGAAACCCCAACTGATGCAGTTACCCTGACACCAGGATTTATAATAGACCTCTGTAATGAGGTCCAGGGCCTCCTGGAGTTAGGGCAGAGCTGTGAAACCCCAACTGATGCAGTTACCCTGACACCAGGATTTATAATAGACCTCTGTAATCAGGTCCAGGGCCTCCTGGAGTTAGGGCAGAGCTGTGAGAATCAAACAGATGCAGATACCCTGACAGCAGGATCTCTAATGGACCTCTGTAATCAGGTCAAGGGCCACCTGGGGTTAGGGAAGAGCTCTGAGACTGACACAAATGCAGTTAACCTAGCACAAGGATCTATGCTAGACCTCTGTAACCATGTGTGACGCCTCCTGGGGATGGAGCAGACATTTGGGACCACATCACACGCAGGTAACATAACACCAGGATGTGTAATAGACCTGTGTGATCAGGTCTGTGGCCGTTCTGGGGATAGGGCAGGATTGCAATCCACAACCTATGCATCTACAGTGGCAACAGCTTGGCCCACAGACTGGTATGTCTACCATGTTCTGCATGTATAATATGTGATGCTTGCTGTATTTGTGTTGCACAACTGTCATTGTGTGACCTGCCCCATACACTTACTTCACGGGGGTAGTTGGCAGATCTGTTGTACTGCCTGGTGAGGCACGCTCATGCTCTCCTCACCCGTCCAAGGTCCTGCCTCTTTGCTGCGCCCGGGAACAAACGGTCCTGTCTTGTGCAGATAAGTTCACACAGGATCCTGAGCTCCCTCCAGGTAAAAGCGGGCTTCCGTGAACGCCTGTCCATTTTTTCACTCTCGAGATAGTGCATGTATATGCGCGACGACGCACATGGTGCATGCGCCGTGTTGCGCATGTATACGCGCTATCTCACGGTACTACGTGCTACCTGGCACACAGCACACATGGGATTTTGACGGCCAGATCACATCATAGTATTCTTATCAGAACAGTGAAACGCACCGTGAAAGGTATGGGCCACTTCTCCAGTCCCCATACACCTGATCTCGCCACCACGCCATCATTTATTAATATAATTGGTGAATTGGTGTTTATGTTATGGAAGTGAGGCTCCCCGGCGTTGGCCAGCGGGTACATTATAGGGCGCCTTAACTTGTGGCACCCTGAAATGCGCCTTCTATGGCCCATGCTCAGTGCTACCGTAGTCTACAGGACTAGGGTGAGTGGGTATGTTGGCGTTACCCGCACACTACAGAGATGTGTCTAACTGTTACAGCCATGCAAAAAGGTGACACTTAAGACACTTTTCCTAATGTTATTGCACTGGGGATTTGAACCTAGGATCGCTGGCTGTATAGTCACTGTACTAACCAGTGTGCTATGTCTCTATAGCCATTGTCATAGCTAGGACTGACTACACAACAACTGCATGTCAACGCACATACATTCTGCTGTGCTTACTGGGATAGGGGAGACCCACAGCTAAGACAGTTTCCAGGTCAGGTTACCATAGGGAAATGACTGTGGAGGCAGAGGCCATGGGTTTGATTCCACAGTGGTGTTATGTAAGAAGGCTGTCTGAGGCATTACCCTTTAATTTAAATCAGTGCTGTCTGAGGCATTTCCTTTTTTAATTTAAATTAGTGCTGCCAGCAAAAACACCCTCACAGTGCCTTAACCTAAGGTGCCGCATAAGGCACCCTATAAGGCACTCCATAGGGCACATTATAAAGTGCACTGTCCACCAAGGCACCTTATAATGTGCCCTATAGGGTGCTTTATGGGGTGCTGTATAGGGCACCTTATGAGGCACCTTAAGGTTACAGCACTGTGAGGGTGCATTTTGCTGGCAGCACTGATTTAAATGAAAAGGAAAAGCCTCAGACAGCCTTATTAAATAACACCACTGTGGGATCAAACCCATGACCTCTGCCTCCACAGTCATTGAGGTAACCAGTGGGCTACATCTCTATAGTTACTAGCACACCTCTGGCTGGCTACAGAAAGACTGCAGGTCACCACATAAACTGTCTGCTGTGATCACCAGGATAGGGTAAACCCGCCCGTACCCATGATGCACTGCACATGCAGATCAGCAGTCTACAGCTGATCACAAGATGGGGTATGCATCCCCACAGCACCTCGGCCTTGTAGGGGGAACTGACCGTGTGTGTTACTGGCACAGGGTAGCTACAGACCATGACATTGTGGGGGTACTGTGATCACCCTGAGGGCGAGGTGGGGTGCCCAGCACCATATCTGCAGCACCTGGCTTAGCTGAGATAGGCTATACTGCAGGTTGCTATCAATGCCAGTGTGTGATAGGTAGTCTTTGCAGATACACCTGTGTCCATCTGTATTACCCAGTCACATCTAGCCCTTGTGGACTTTGATATACCCAGAATAGTGCATATCTTGTGTGGGTGCTATAGTCATATGTTATAAGTGAAGGTGGGTTTTTGGACCCAAAAGCAAATTATCTAGCACCACCCAAACTGCCCTCTGTGGCTCAGGATGGGGGACAGGATCTCCAACCAACAGATCCACTTTTTACCTCTCTGCAATGGTGGCAGTAGAGGGGACCATCAACCCCAGTCCTGCTAGGGAACAGGCACCCTACAGGGCAGTCAATGCAGATCTGTACGTATTAATAAGGCAATGGCAGACAGGCAGAATGCTGGAAAAGCTCAGCTGCCGCCCCCCCCCCCATCACCACCACCGACATTCACCAGCAGAGGGCACAGTCAGTCTCCACCCACTGCACCCTGCAAGGTGTCCCAGCCATACACATGCTAACTGCAGACAGTCTGCTAGCTAATACATAGTGCATGTTCCTGGAGGAACTGTGTGCACCTAAAAATGGGAGGTGAGAACACGCACGCACACACACACACACACACACACACACACCAAGCAGGTATGCCAGTGATTGGGTAAGGAGAGGCTCCATGCACACTAACACCGTGAAATGAAGGTCTGAAAAGTAGCGCCAGTGAAAACCTCACGCTAGAGGCACATTTGCAGGGGAGAGAGACCATTTCAGTCAGCAATGTGCAGCAAAGGCAGGGCAATCAAGAAAAGTGATAGTAGTGATACATGTGCAGCAACATCATAGTGCCCAAGTACGAGAGGGCACTACTGTGAGGCTGCAAATGGGGTACAGAGGGCTGCAGGCAAGACATGCAGTGGGGCAGCGGGGGCACAGGGTGGGCTAGGCAGATGCCTAGGTGACACATAGGAATGTAGAAGCGGAAAACCAGCAAGACAGCTACTGACCAAGGGCAAACATGGCTATGAGTGTGTCCCACAGTGTCCCAGGGGACAGTACCCAGAAAGTACCCCAAAGGGCACATAACATTGGCAGGCAGTGCCAGGGGGAAGCGTGTATGTCTAGGCAGGCACCCCTACCCCATATTACGCACCATAGGCAGCTGCCTACTGACACACTGGATGGCCTGGGACTGCGCACCACCAGCACAAGGGCATGTCAGCATGGTGGCGGAGGGGTGCTGGTGGCGGAGGGGGCAGTGGCATCTGCCCACAGCAGACCATGGCCAAGCCCCATTTAGGTGAGTGCCGTGCACTGCAACAGACAAGGTCTGTCTGACGAACAGTAATGGTATCCCCAGGGAATGGTCTGCCTCTGTGGCAACAGTTTGGTGCCATACACACAGCAGAAGGTCACAGGTTCAAGTCCCAGCTGTGACTCCTGCAAACCATGTCCCTATATTTTACCCAGTACTAAACTGTGGTAATAAAGACGGAACCGTTATTGCAGATTAAATAAACATGCCATAAACACCTATTTTTTACCCTACAGGGTACAGATACCATAAACATGTGCAATCCCTAGAGCAGAGTTTCCCAACTGCAGTCCTGGAGGGCCAAACACCATTCGGGTTTCATGATGTCCCTAATAAATATGCCTGTGCTGCATTTGTATGCACTGCCCCCCCATTGTATGCAAACGTATCTCATGCATATTCATTAGGGATAGCATGAAAACCTGAACCGTGTTTGGCCCACCAGGACCGGAGTTGGGAACCTCTGCCCTAGAGCAATGGCCAACAGGGGCACAAACACCCACACCCACAGGCTCCACTATCCAAAGCCTCATGGAGGGTCAGGCTGTTGGGCCCTGCATGGAGCAGCATCTCACGATACTAGCACCTGCATACCTTAGCAATGCCACCCCAAACTTGGGAACACATTACACGTATATCAAAAGGTTGCTATGATTAATGGCAGATAACAAATCCTAAGTTGAACACAATTTGTTCACAGAGCTGCATCATAGCAACCTTTCTGATATCTGTGGAGTGTATTTCAGTTTTGGTTTCTGACAGTGTTTACCACCCCGGGGAGTGACCCCAACAGTATTGCGTACCATAGCCATGCCTGCACTGTGCCCAGGACTGGTGTGGTGGCCAGGGCTGCCAACAACCTCTATATTTGCACAATGCTGGCATAGGTGTGGGAGTGTGTTTATGTCTATCCAGTGTGTTGTGGCTGCCTACACCTTACTGATCCCACACTGCTTGCACTGTTTCCAGTGTTAGCCTGCCAGTGTGCATAATGAGGAGCAAGGTAATGTGAGTATGGCTCAGACAGGGTGGCCTGGGCAGGATGCATCTGCATAGGGCAATGGCTGGGACATTGTAGTGCCCGACCACCATCTGCACGGACAGGATGGCCACAGCATGTCATGCTGGGAGGTCACTCTCACCCTGACTGAGCAGTGACCATGGCATGGCTAGGTTCCCCCATAGTGCTAAACAGCATTCCTCTCAAGTGATATTTATGGGTTCATTTTTCTGGGGCCCAATCACTGACATACCTGCTTAGTGTGTGTGCTCACATCCCATTTTTGGGTGCACACAGTTTCTCTAGGAACATGTGTTATGTACTAGCTAGCAGACTGTCTGCAGTTAGCATGTGTATGGCTTGAGCACCTTGCAGGGTGGAGACTGACTGTGCCCTCTGCTGGTGCATGTCAGATAGTGGAGTGGGGTGGGGTGGGGGGGGGCAGCTGAGCTTTCCAGCATTCTGTCTGTCTGCCATTGCCTTATGTGATCTGTACAGATCTGCATTGACTGCCATGTAGGGTACCTATTCCCCAGCAGGACAGGGGTTGATGGTCCTTTCTACTGCCACCCTTGCAGAGCTGTAGAATGTGGATCAGTTGGTGGGAGATCCTGTCCCCCACCCTGACCCACAGAGGGCAGGTTGGGTGGTACTACATCATCCGGTTTTGGGTCCAACTACCACCCTTCTCTTATAACATGTGACTATGGCAATCACATAAGATATGCACTATTCTGAGTGCATCATAGTCCACAAAGCCTAGACGTGACTGGGAAACATACATGGAGACAAGTGTTTCCTAGGTGTGTCTGCAAGGGCTACCTATCACACACTGGCACTGATGGGGACCTGCAGTACAGCCTATCTTAGCCAAGCCAGGTGCTGCGGACCTGGTGCTAGGTGCCCCACCTCACCCTCAGGGTGAGCACAGGAACCACACAATGTCACGGTCTGTAGCTACTCTGTGCCTGTAACACACATGGTCATTTCCCCCTACCAGGCTGGGGTGCTATAGAGGCGCATACCCTATCTTTTGAGCAGCTGTAGGCTGCTGATCTGAATGTGCAGTGCATCATGGGTACGGGTGGGTTTACTCTATCCTGGTAAACACAACAGACAGGTTGTGTGGTGACCTGTAGTCTTTCTGTAGCCAGCCAGCGGTGTGTTAGATGTTATAGAGGTGTATCCCACTGGTTGCTTCAATGACTGCAGAGGCTGAGGTCATGGGTATGATCCCACCGTGGTGTTATTTAATAACGTTGTCTGAGGCATTTCCTTTTAATTTAGATCAGTGCTGCCAGTAAAAACACCCTCACAGTGCTGTAGCCTAAGGTGCCCTTTAAGGCGCCCTATAAAGCGCCCTATAGGGCACATTATAAGGTGCCTTGGCAGACAGGGCACTTTATAATGTGCCCTATGGAGTGCCTTATAGGGCGCCTTATGCGGCACCTTAGGTTACGGCACTCTGAGGGTGTTTTTGCTGGCAGCACTGATTTAAATTAAAAAAGGAAATGCCTCAGATAGCACTGATTTAAATTAAAAGGAAATTCCTCAGACAGCCTTCTTTAATAACACCACTGCAGAATCAAATCCATGACCTCTGCCTCCACAGTCATTGCAGTAACCAGTGGGCTACATCTTTATAGCTTCTAACACTGTGCTGGCATGAACTTAGGGTTAATGCATGTTAACGTGCCATGGCGCACACTATCGCGTGACACTGATTCTTGCTACGTTGCTGCCGGAACGCCCACTCCTTATATAGCATTCTTCACATTATCAGTGCAACTAGCGCTGGTAACATTAAGACGGTTTAGTAAACATACCCCTTAGAGTCACTAACTTCCTTTATGATCTCAGCAAATCTCTCATGTGTATCTTTCTCAAAGTTCAGGCATTGCACAGAATTTTGAGCCACTACTTGCACTAGAGCAGAGACATCCGATGCACACTTAGAAACAGTAGCTTCAAGCTTTACTAACATATTCCAAATGGTATTCAACGAAATCTCACCAGAGTTCTGTTTCTGAAAACCTGAGGGCAAATTCAAATGTGATTTCTTCACCACAACCGGCAAAACACCCGAGGCTAGCTCTCCAGCCGAATCGGAACCCTCCACAAGCTGCTCGGCATGAGCGGGAAGAGCTGACCGTGACGTTGAACATGAGGCAGGCTGACCCACAACTCCACCTTCCTCTCCGACGGAGGTCAGTAGCTCGATGTCAACAGGACCCAGTTCCAGAAGCTCTGGGTCAAGTGAGGCAGAAGAACACGGCTGCAGGTTAGATGTATATTGCTCAACTGTGGGCGCCTCCCCGTTAGCACTCCGCAGTAGCGAGCCCTCCAAAGTAGCCTTCTCCAGCACCAGGGCCTTTAGAAGGAGCGCCTCAATCTGCTGTTGCCCCGCCACGGGGGAAACTCCTTTCACCGACTTGGCCTTAGGGTTACCACGCCACTTAGGAGGCATAATGAAAGGTAATACAAAAAGGAAAAAGCTGAGACGCTACACACGTAGAGTGCTGCCATCTTGACTCCGCCACCAGGTCCAATTTTTTAATCACTATGGTGACCTGGCATCTAGGGTTTGTCAAGCCCTGATTTAAGCTCATACCTTTTCCGTAATTGTTCAAGGAGAGTTTTAGGATTGTACTATGCTCCATGAAAGTTACTCCCTCTATGCCTCTGTTTAGGTTTTTAACTGCTACACCCCCCTCCCCCCCCTCCCCTGTATTTTTTATGGAGTGCAAAAGTCATTTATCCTTCTCTTGGGGTGGAAATGCTCTGTACTTGGATTCCATTCTCTTGCTATTAAGGGATCCTCTGTGTTTATCCCACACATTTTTGACTTCCATCAGTTTAATCTCTACCGTCTCCTTTGGGAGAGCATTCCAGATAACCACCATGCTTTCAGTGAAAAATATTTCCTCATGTTGCTCTTAAGTTTACTCTTTGCAGCTTCATTTCATGTCCTCTGATTTACAGCTTGCCCTTCCTTTGGAAAAGATTCATTTGTTCATTAATACCTTCTAAGTATTTAGACATCTATGCCATATCTCCCCTTTCCCTCCTTTCTCAAAATATATTTGTTGTTTAGCTTTTGGGGTTTGCTTTATTTTAAAAACAAACAGGAAAAAAGTAGCCAGCTCTAGAGACCTAAGTACAAATGATATATAGACTAGGAGTGCCACCCTGCCGGCAGCTAAAGAACTCATTAGGTTTCACTGTTCGTTAACTGCATGCAAAATATATATACTTTGCTCTAAGACAGGCTACAGTGGCAATTGCTCATTTGAATCGGTATGTCTGCGTGCTTCGAACAACGTGACACCCATAATAAAGGCACTTTGGGCCCGATTAATAAAAAGTGTAGCCAATAGGTGCAAAACCAGGGAAAGCAGTGTGCAAATGCTTTGTAATTCTTCAGTATGAAAGATGAGAGGCCAAAAAAAAGAGGTCACCACATAACGATACTGACCCTCAGGCAAGCAATCCATGCCAACATGCTTAAGAAGTTTGAGGCCAAGTGTTTGTCCAAAGGTTTGTTTCATTTTTTTGTTTATTTATAAATCAGCAACATGGGGGACATTAGTCATATCTTTGGTTGCCACCTTCTAGGACTGCCCCTTGTGAATTTTAACATTTCGTGTATTGCTGTTAATTAAACATACTGTAACATCTGTTTTCTTTCTCTTTATTTTTCGTTCACAAAAAGGAACACAGTGAATGATGCCTTCTTTATTCTTACTCCACAGGGAGATAAGCAAAATGCCCCAATTATCCTAAACAATCCATTTTGGCGAAAAACTTAAATCATAAGAAATTTGAGGAAAAACATATGAAATGAATTCATCTTGCAGTGACGCTTCTGCTGCCATGCAAACAGGAAGTCAGCATCAGGCATCAGAGGGGCAGAAGAACAAATAGCCTCGCAGCGCTGGAGGTTTCAAGAAATGCTGCACCGCTGCAGGTCCTGGAGAGGTGCGTCAGTGGCAGCAATGACAGCAGCGGCGGGAGAAGCGGGGCACGAGGAATGAGGTTTGTCTAAGGTACCTCACATCCTTGAACTGGACCTGCTTGTTATCAGACTCACAAGTTGCATTATTCTACTCTCCAAGAGTATCAGACCACTAACTTGCCACCCGATGCTCCTGGCGAGCCCTTTCTTAAAGGGGCCTGCGTAGTACTAAAATATAGCTCATTCTGGGGGTTCCCCTTCCCCACTCCCCTTCCTCCAGTGAAAAGACTCTCTCCTCATTGATATTTCCCCAAAAGACCCACCATACCCCACATAGACTCTTCCCAGAAAATACCTCCATCCCCTGTACAGACCCCTTACCTTTAGTTGTCTCTGATGGTTTAGTGGTGTCAGGGCAGGGGCCATCACTCCTGCCTCTGCCAGCATCAGGTCCAGAATGGCACCTATGACCGCTAATGGTATTCTCACATTACTATCACCAGGGGTCAAATTGCCATATGTGAGGGGTCTTCAGGGGAGCCTGTATGGGAAGGGTATCTTATGGGAGAGTTCTGTATGGGTGGGGTCTTGTTGAGGGTGGGGTATCCTCAGGGGAGGGAGTCTTTGCTGGCGGGAGGGGGAACCCCAGACTGAGCTTTATTTAAAACAATGCTGGCTCCTTTAGGAGAGTCACAGGGAGCATTAGGCTGTAATACTCCTTAGAGGAAAAATAACGCCAGCTTTGAGCTGGCGTTATTTTTCCCGGAATTACACAGCTCGAGTTGTTCAATGCAAGCTGTTATTCCATTTGCATAATAATGAGGTGCTTTTTATGCACTTGCTTGATTTATATCTCATTATTAATCAATGTATGTTGGAGTAAATTAATGTGTGTTATGATAAAACAGCGCACAATTTTGCCGTTTAACCCATGTTGGACCCATCTAACCCCTTAATGGATTCTGACCATAAAAAAGGCACACATTTATTACAAAGTATAATTCAAAGAGAAAAAAATGAAACGATTATAATTGTGGATATAAATACAGGAAACAGTATTCACAATAGCAGCCTACCTGAGTTGGCCTTTTCCTCTATGGGATTTTTACTAGCCTTTCCAATATCAGTGCAAGCACTATCTACTTTAATACATTTCAAATTGTATTTTTTAGACCGCATGATGTGAAAATTGTACATTGGCGTGAAGACTTTTACAAGGCACTTTAGAACATGCTTGAGGAGTTGAAAGCAGAATTGAGTTATTTGTATTTTGGGAAACTGGTTAAGGTGTGGTGTGTGTTTATTTCAAGAAGAGTTAGAGGGAAGATTGAAGAGAAGTGAGAAGTGGGTTGGTTACATAGTAACATAGTAGATGACGGCAGATAAAGACCAGCATGGTCCATCTAGTCTGCCCAGCAAGATGGCAAGAGAAGGTGCACCTGTCGCTCTGTGCAGGCCACCCCTCCCCATGTCTTTGTTTAGGGGTGAACCCACCACTCCATGTAGGACACTCCTATTTGTTGAGACATTTGATGGTTCAGAAGTTATATGTTTCAGTTTATTTTGTTTTTATCCTGTTGCTGTAAAGGTATCCACTGTGTTTGTACCATGCTGTTTTGAATCCCGTCACTGTGTTTGCCCTTACCACTTCCATCGGGAGGGCATTCCAAGCATCCACCACCCTTTCAGTGAAAAAATATTTCCTGACATTGCCTTTCAATTTACCACCTTGCAGCTTCATGTTATGCCCTCTAGTTTTACAGCTTTAGGGAGTTGTGATGGGGATTTTGACTTTTTCTTTTTTGTTTTATTGTTTGTAAGGATTTTATTTTATTGTAAACTGTTTTAGAACCTTCATTGGTCGAAAGTGGGGTACCAAGCTCATCTAAATAAAAAATAGAACATATAAAGCTTCATTTGGCATAGAACATTGAGGTAGGAATTGGATCATCAAGGTCAAGACATACACAAATTTCCTGGCATTTTACTAAAGGCTCTGCTAAACTGTAAAATATGTATAAAGACGTGCAGAAGTGCATGTGTATCAGCAAGCATGGTTAATTTCTCTTATGTTGATGACATCCAGCTTTTATTCAGATATGATCCATATAATCCAGATTTTCAGATCCTTAATTCCTGCTAGATGAGTCCACTGATTGCTAGATGCCCATAGGCTGAAATTGGATGTTGATAAATCAGAAGCAATCCGGTTTTCACATGAAGCAATTGTGCCAACTGGGGTACCCCATATTTAAGGCTTGCCACTCCAACTTGGAGAAGTAGTAACTGTCCTGGGCATAAACATGGACTTAGGGGTATGTTTACAAAGCAGCAGTAGCAGACTTGGTGCGATATCAGAGCCACAACCCCATTGAATTCAATGGGGCCGCGGCTCCAATATATCACGGAGACCACTACGGTTGCTTTGTCAACACACCCCTTAATCTTACTCTTCGATAAACAGGTTACCATTCTTATTCATTATCATCTTTCTTCTTAAGGAAAATATGCACAATTAAATTCATGTTGGAAAGGGAAGATCTACATTGTCTTATTCACATCCTGATTTTCAATCGACTAGATTATTGCAATGTTCCCCTGGGAGGAGGCGGAGCAACATTACTGAAAATATTACAATGGTGGAGAACACAGCAGTTAAGTTTTAGTATGGTGCAAGCATATTTCATGACATTATATCACTGCTGTTTGAATCGCATTGGCTCCCCATGATGTGTTTACATAGAAAATCATACTACCTGGCATCCTTGCTGTAGTATCACACACCTCAGCATGCCCAATTAGATTATACATAGAGACTTGCTGTGTGTGCCTGTCCTGGGAGAAGTTCATTACGAGGTAAAATGCAGAATATCTTTCCTTTATCTGGCACCTCTATAGTGGAATGTTCTGCCTCCAGAAACTGGATTGAGAATAGTTATCCAAGATTTAATCTGCACTTAAAACATGGCTGTTTCATCAGGCTTTCAGTAAGTATGTCTGAATTCTTTTTCTGCCAAAGCTAATGAGCCTCCTTAAATGACATAGCAGGAGAAGAGCTATGAGATGACCTCAAGAAAATTGTGCTCGAAGAAAGTAAAAAGTCTCTGCTGAAGGTGAAAAAGCAAAATTATCCTAAATGGATGACTGAAAAAACTCTGAAAATGGCTCAGAAACACAGAGAAGCTAAAGCTAAAGAAAAAAGTGAAGCAATCATGGAACTTTCCAATATTCAGCAAGATGAGACAGAAAGAAATACTACAGTGAGGCATGTAAGGAAATAGAATCAGAAACTATTAAAGGAAGAACAAGACTGGCTTTTCTAAAACTCTGAGAGTTAAAGAGAAAATTCCAGCCTTGAATTGGAATTTTATTTATTTAATTAGACAGATTTGTATGCCACCTTATCCTTCAATCAAGGTGGTCACGTCACATCACAATTGGAGGGTTACATTTAACATTAGGGTACATTAAACATTTAACATCAGGGTACGTGTAAACATTTAGGGGTATGTTTACTAAAACCCCGTTAGGGTGCGCGCCGCGCTAGTGTGCGGATGCCATATAAGGAGTAGGTGTTTCAGTCAGAAAAAAGCAAAACCGGGATTAATCATGTGCTAATGTGCGCTGCTCATGTCCACCCCCACAGCACCTTGGCCTGGTAGGGGGTACTGACTGTGTGTGTTACTGGCACAGAGTAGCTACACACCGTCACATTGTGCGGGTACTGTGCTCACCCTGAGTGTGCGGTGGGGCGCCCAGCACCAGGTCCACAGCACCTTCCATGGCAGAAATGGGCCATGCTGCAGGTCTCCATAGGGCACATTTTAAAGTGCACTGTCCGCCACGGCACCCTACAATGTTGCTGCAAAGGGTGGCCTATAGGGCACCATATAGGATGCCCTATGAGGCACAGCAAGGTCATAGCACTGTGTTTGATGGCAGCACTGTGCATTTAAATGCATGGAAATCTGAAGTAGGTGCACTGACATGCAAGGAGGAACAGCAGTGTAGCACAATGGTTAAGGCACTGACTGCTGATACAGGGGTCATGGGTTTGCTCCCCAGTGTGCCTAATATGTAAGGCTGGCTGAGGCATCAGCTTTGCAATGTACGTATTGTTTCCTGCAGCACTTCATTTGTATTTTATTAATTGCTGCCAGCAAACACGCCCTCACGTGCCATAACTGAAGGTGCCGCATAAGGCACCCTATAAGGCACTCCATAGGGCACATTATAAAGTGCACTGTCCGCCATGGCAACCTAAAATGTCCCCTATAGGGCACCCTATAAGTCGCTCCACAGGATAACGTATAGTGCACCTTATATGGACGGTAACCATAAGGTGCCCTATAGGGCGCCCTATAAAGCGCCCTCTGAGGCACCTTATGGGTACAGTACACAGAGAGTGTTTTTGCTGGAAGCAATAATGTACATTAAAAAGAGATAATGCTTTGGGCAGCCCTATCAAATAACCCAACTGTGGGTTTGAACACATGCCCTCTGGCTCCACAGGCACTGAAGTAACCAGTGGGCTACAGCTCTATAGCTGCTAACAAGCCCCTGGCTGGCTGTAGAGGGACTGCACGTCACCACACAGACAATCTGCTGTGGTCACCAGGATAGGGTTAGGCCACCCGTACCCATGATGCACTGCACATGCAAATCAGCTGTCCACAGATGAACACAAGATGGGGTATGCACCCCCACAGCACCTCGGCCTGGTAGGGGGAACTGACCATGTCCACCCCCACAGCACCTTGGCCTGGTAGGGGGTACTGACCGTGTGTGTTACTGGCACAGAGTAGCTACACACCGTCACATTGTGCGGGTACTGTGCTCACCCTGAGTGTGCAGTGGGGCGCCCAGCACCAGGTCCACAGCACCTTCCATGACAGAAATGGGCCATGCTGCAGGTCCAATGTGTGGGATAGGTAGTTTCTGCAGAAGCACCTTGGATATATCTGTCTGTCTCAGTCAGGGCTGAGGGTGGCAAATAGGGTCTCCCATCAACAGATGCACATTCTACCTCCCTGCAATCGTGGCAGTAGAGGGGACCATCAACCCCAGTCCTGCTGCGGAACAGACACCCTACAGGGCAGTCAATGCAGCTCTATACACATCCATACCACAATAGCAGACAGACATTAGGCCTGGATATGCTAAGCTGCACCCCACCACTATCTGATATTCTCCTGCAGCAAGCCTTCAGCCGCTGCACGGCAATCCATCAAGACACATACCAGCTGCAAACAGTCTGCTAGCTAGTCCATAGTGCATGTTCCTGGTGGAAATGCATGCACCCAGAACTGGGATGTCAGCATACACAACAAGCAGATAAGGCAGTGACTGGGCTCCAAAAGGAAAACCATAAATATCACATGAAAAAATACCATATAGCACTATGGGGGTGCCTAGCCATGCTGTGGTCACTGCACAGTCAGGGTGAGAGTGATCTCCCAGCAGGACATGCTGTGGCCACCCTGTCTGTGTAGGTGGTGGCCGGGCACTAAAATGTCCCAGCCAGTGCCCTATGCCCTGTGCAGATGCATCCTGGCCAGGCCACAATGTCCGGGCTATACCCATGGTACCTTGCTTCTCATTATGCACATTGACAGGCCAATACTGGCAACAGTGCTGACAGTGTGGGCTGTGGAGGGTGTTTGCAGCCACCACACACTGGATAGACAGACAGACACCCCCACACCTATGCCAGCATTGTGCTACTATAGAGGAGTTTAGCAGCCCTGGCCACCACACCAGTCCTGGGCACAGTACAGGCATGGATATGGTACGCAATACTGTTGGGGGTCACTCCCCAGGGTGGTAAACACTGTCAGAGACCAGACCTGAAGCACACACCACAGACATCAGAAAGATTGTTATGATGGAGCTCCATGAGCAAACTGTGCTTAACGTAGGAATTGCTATCTGCCAGTAATCATAGCAAACATTTGATAGCTGTGTACCGTATACCCAGGTGTAGGGTGGCATTGCTAAGGTATGCAAGTGCTAGTATTGGGAGATGCACGCAGGGCCCAATGTCCTGCCTCTCCAGGAGGCACTGGCCAAAGGGGCCTGTGGGTGTGGGTGTGGGTGTGTCTGCCCCTGTTGGCTGCTGCTTTACTGCAGAGGTTCCCAACTTCAGTCCTGGTGTGCAAAACACTGTTCGGGTTTTCATGCTGTCCCTCATTAATATGCATGAGATACATCTGCATACCATGGGAGTGGTGCATAGATATGCAGCACAGGCATCTTTATTAGAGGCAGCATGGAACCTGAATGGTGTTTGGCCCTCCAGGACTGCATTTGGGAGACTCTGCTCTAGGTAATGCGCCTGTTTATGGTGTCTGTGCTCGGTGGGGTAAAATATAGGCGTATTAACCATGTTTATGTTCTCTGCAATAAAGGTTTGTCCTTACTATCACGGTTTAGTTGTGGGAAAAATATGTGGACTGGATTGGCAGTAGCCCCAGCTGGGCTTATGAACCTGTGACCTTCTGTTCTTGCACACACTGTCTGTGTGCACTGCACCACTGTGTTGCCACAGATATGCTGCATTCCCTGGGTAGTCCATTACTGTACATCCGACAGGCCCTGTTTGTTGCAGTGCACGGCACCCACCTGGACAGGGCTAGGCCATGGTCTGCTGTTGCCACCAGCTGCTGCCACCTCCACCACCAGTACCGCTCCATCCTTAGATTTGGAGACAGCATAAACCCTGAAGGATTTGTGGCCCTCCAGGACTGCATTTGGGGGAATCTGCTCTAGGTAATGTGCATGTTTCTGGTGTCTGTGCTCTGTAAGGTAAAATAGAGGTGTTTGAGCCATGCTTATGTTCTCTGCAATAAAGGTTCGTCTTTACTATCACGATATAGTTGTGGGTAAAATATGGGGACTTGATTGGCAGGAGCCCCAGCTGGGGCTTGAAACTGTGACCTTCTGTCTCCAAACACACTGGTTGTGTGCACTGCACCACCATGTTGCCACAGAGACAGTGCATTCCCTGATGATACCATGACTGTTTGTCCGGCAGGGCCTGTCTGTTGCAGTGCATTGCACCCACCTACACAGGGCTAGACCATGGTCTGCTCTGGGCAACTGCCACTGCCCCCCTTCACCTCCAGTACCCTTGTGCCACCATGCTGACATGCCCTTCTGCTGGTGGTGCTGGTGCTATGCAGTCTCAGGCCATCCTGTGTGCGGGTAAGCGGCTGCCTATGGTGCGGGTTCTGGGGTAGGGGTGCCTGCATATCTGTCCGCACGTCCCCCAATCACAGCCTGCCAATTTCTGTGCCCTTGGGGGAACCTGCTGGGTACTGTCCCCTGTGACACTGTGCTAAACACTCTCGTACCCATGTTGGGCCCTCATCAGTTGCTGTCTGGCTGCTGTTCAGTTTCAGCATTCCTAAGTGCCATCTAGGCATCTGCCTAGTCCGCACTGTGCCCCAGCTGCACCACAGCATGTGCCGCCTGCAGCCCTCTGAATCCCCTTTCCCAGCATCCGTCCAGTTGCCCATTCCGACCTGCCCGCCCTGCTGTTGTGGAACATGTGCATGCCATAGGTAACCTGTCCAATGGAGAGGGAAACCCTGATCAGTGTTATTTCACTGCGGGATCATTCACCTTGTATGGGGACGGAGCGTAGACCCTTCTAAAATTCATATTTATTTTTTGGGGCTTTGTTGGGAGAGCTTTTTGATGTTTCCCATTACTCTCAGTATTGCCCAGCTTGCTTATGATTTTTTTATATTTTGTTGAGTCATTTTTCATGTTTATTTGCCCTTTTGTTCTGTGCACATGTATCACACTGCTCACTTTTTTTAGGTTTCCCTGGTTTTGCTGTACATTGCTGACAGAAATGGTTTCTCTTCCCTTTAAATCGGCTCTACCGCGAGGTTTTCACTCGCGGTATTTTTTTGCTTGAATTTCAGCCACGCTCGTGTGCGGGGAGCCTCCCCCTCCCACTCTCCACCCATTGACCCCGTCTCTCCGCCCCTGGGGAGCCTTCCTCCGCCCTCCGAGAGCCTTTCCACGCCTTTATCGCACATCAGCGCGCCGCGCACAAAAGCGGGCACTTTAGTGCGGCGCGCACGTGTGCGGGGCACAAAAACGCATCATTAGCATGCGCTAAGGTACCTTAGTGCACGCTATTGTGCACCGCGCACTTGAGCGCAGTTTAGTAAACATACCCCTTAGACAGTACAGTTACTTATCAACATATAGACAGTACAATTGAAGGTAACATTTAACCTAAGAGTATTTAATAACTCGGTAAGATGGACTTGTATGTGTGGGTGGGTTGGATGCGTGCTTAGTTGGCAGCAGATGTAGTGTTTCAGTATGGGTTTGGGATGTTGTCTGGATGCTCATATGTTTCTATAAATAAAAATGTTTTGAGGTCTTTGCGGAAGTCTGTGAGGTCATCTAATGCACTCAGGCTTGTCGGGAGGATCCATGCTGAATGATGCTGAGAGGATCAAGAAAAGGTGGAAAGAATACTCGGAATCATTATGGTATAAATATTAAGTGAATCAACATCCATTTCAACCTGTACCTTATGACCAGGAACCACTGGTGATAAAAGAAGTAGTAGCAGCAGCATTAAAAATATTATCAAAGAGTAAAGTGACAGGCATTGATGGCATTCCTATTGCATTATTGCAGCAATAAGATGCAGCTGTTACAATACTTACAAAGATCTTCCAGGAATTTGGAAGATAATATCATAGCCGACTAATGGGAAAAGATCTGTGTTCATACTAATACTGAAGAAAGGCGATGGAACTGACTGTGGAAATTATTGCACAATCGCTCTGTTCCCCCACGTCAGCAAGATTTTACTTAAATCATTCAATGGAGACTACAACCATACCTGGAATGAGAACTACCTGAAGTGCAAGAAGGGTTCAGGAAAGGGCGAAAAACAAGAGACTTTATTACAGATGTGAGATGGATCCTTCAAAAGACCTAAGATCCATAACTGAAATCATGGAACTCCGAAAAAAACTAAAAACCTATTTATTCTCCATGCACTACGGCAACATAGATAACCCCTGGATACACTCAGATAAAGGTTAAAAATTATGACAGAGTAATACTAATCCCAACAATTTAACAGACTATACACTATTATAAAAACACTATGATCCAATTCCAAAGTATCCCCAACATGTATTTGTATATAGTTTTTTGTACATAGTTTACAAGCCAGTTTGTTGTTTTGCACTAGTTCATACTGTTAACCATTACTTTTATTGTTACAAAATGTTCGATGTAAAACTAAGCTTATGCTTTGTAGATTGTTGTTTTATTGTGAACCGCAACTGAACTCTGGAAGTTGCGGGTTATAAATATATGTTAAATAAATAAATAAATAAAAGACAAAAGAACATCAACCGGATATCTACATGTGTTTCATTGACTTCAGCAAGGCCTTTGATTGTATTTATTATGAAAAACTCTAGGTAACATTAACAATATAGATATACCAGAATATCTGACATGCACATCTTCTGTGCTGATCAAGAAGAAAAAGTCAGAACAAGACGAGGAGAAACAGAATAGCTTCGGATTTGCAAAGTTATACAACAAGACTGCATTCTTTCCCCATACCTGTTCAATTTATATGCAGAACAAATCAACAGAGAAACAGGACTGTATGAAGACAACCAAGCGGTGAAGATTACTGACAATACAACATTACCGGCTGAAAGTGAAGATGATCTGAAACATCTGCTTATCAAGAACAAGGAATATAGTCTGTGATAAGGAAGCTTATCATAGCTCAGGAAGGAGCTATAGAAAAGGTGAAGTGACTCTGAACAAGCAACCTGTCAGTTCTGGTAGAAATAAGAAAACAGAATTTTCCCATAAAAGACTACCAGTCCCAGAATGCACCAGGTTTCCAACAGCCATTAGAGGAGCTGAAGTGAGGAAACGTGTGTTCAATCAATAGGGCTATGAGGTAATCCCCAAGCACTCATCTCAAAGGGCAGGGCCTGATTCAGCACAGCTGCGCTGTGCTAGGATGGAGCACTCATCTAAGCAGAATAAAGCTAGAGTTTATTCTACAGATAATTATCCTCATCCTCAGTTTCATCTGGGAGATCCTCAGATTCATCTTGGACAGCTTCATCATCTGGAGGATCATCAGAAGCAGAAGCCAGACCGGACGGACAGAGAGGGCAAGAAACCCTTTGGAAGAAAGAAGAGAAAAGCATTTGGGAGGTCTAGAGGAGTCCAGAGCAGTACGTATACTGGGAGACATTCAAAAGGCCAGCATACACCATTGGACTGGGGAAAGCCAGAGGAATGGTGCTGCAGAGCTAGGAATCTCCAGACGGTACCTGTGAGGGAGACGGCTGCACGTGGAAGGGACCCTAAGACCCGTGCCAGAAGGTATGTGAAAAGAGATCCAGTGTCCAGGGATCTGGATTGGAAGGCTGGACATAAGAACTGGACTACATACTGGCCAGGCTATTTATAGAGGAACTCTAACAGCAATGGAAGCTCAGGTATGAACACTGATCTATGCCCTAGCTATAACCTTGAAAGACAGCAGGGAAACAAGTATTCTCCTGAAAGTGCTCCATTGAGAAATTCCTCTGTGCCAATCCCTGATATTGAACCCATGATTGTTGAAGAAGGGGAAGGAGCGGTCTTAGATACAGGCTGTGAATATATGGATTGCTCTCTGTCTAAACTCCTTTGGTAATTTTCTGTTACAAAGTACAGCAACCATCACAAAGAAATACAAACTTGTTCTTTAATCTACTCAGAAAAGCTCCTGAGTAGGATTTTGGGCCACGCAGTAGAAAGCAAGCCAGCTAAGGGGTTTCAGCTGGATAACTGCTAGCAATTGAGCCTTACCTAATTGCTTGTGAGCTCTGAGGGAATCACTTCTGAATCTATGTGTGAAGATGTAAGAAGTTAACCTGAAAAGAACAGTTTTTCCCTTCTTTGTGGGTTTTGCTTGTTGTTTGAAACACTGCTAAGAAAATATTAGCTAAAGCCTACAGAAAAGACCAGTTTGTTACCAACCAGGTCTTTATTCTTTTCATTTGATTGCCTGACAAGTTCATCTGTTGTTTTCCTGATTTTGTTTTTCTAAGTTTAACACCGAAAGCAAGTATCTTGTTTTATGTGCTACCAAGCATATCTGTGTTGGGAGAAATAACCCCATATATAAATATCTTATTGGCTTTACACTCAAGCACAACTAATTGTGAGCAGCTGTGTCTGGTGTGAATGAACTGCATTTCCCACAATCCCTTGCAAATCATATTGATATATGCACTTGCCAAGACTGTGAACATTCTCACCCAGGCAGCCGTCTGACAAATGGCGTAGTTTTTCGGATTGCTTTTGCGCAAGGGATTTACTTGCTAAGGATTACAACTCAAGTCTGAAGGAAAAGACAGTTCAAGCTTAAAAGCTGAAAGAAAAGATTTTCCCTCAACTACACTTTGGAGGAGAGGTGGCTGATCCAAGTAGCTGTTCCAGGAAGAAAAGACCCTGTGCAGAGCTGGATTCATCACTGGCATAAGGTAACAAGTACCTAGGCATGTCTAGTGGGGGATGGGAGTAAGGCACAGGGGTAATTGGAAAAAAAAAGAGAGTAGAAAAAAACACCTGTTTGGAAGGTGGTGCACTGTGTTTTTTTTTTTTTGTGTCTTCTTGCAGGGATCAAGATGGATCCAAGGGAACTAGCTGAATGGATGGCAGCCCAGTTTAGCAGGCAACAGGAGCTATCGCAGCAAGCTCAGGACACTGCTATGAAAGCCTTAATGGACCAGCAGAGGCCAGTGCTTGATCTGGTGCAAGCCCTAGTTAAACTGCAGAACCAAAGTGGACCAGATGCAAGACCAGCAGTAAATACTGGTACAGCACATGTGGACAGTGTGGGACTCAATCAAGGAATTGGGGCATTTAGTTTTGGGAAGCTAACTCCAGATGATAATGTTGATGATTTTCTAGAGTCTTTTGAGAGAGTGGCACAAGCATTAGCATGGCCAGAGACCCAGTTGGCAGTAAGGCTGGCAGCCTCATTAACTGGAGAGGCGCTTGCAGCTTATAGAGCAATGCCAGCAGCCCAGGCTTTGAATTATAAGGATGTAAAGGCTGCTATTAGAGATCGCCTAGGGTTGTCTATTTCAGAGTATAGGCGAATGTTTAGAGCTGTTACATTAAGAGTGGGTGAAACACCCAGGGCTCTGAGTCAGAGAATCAGAGGATTAGCTGTAAAATAGTTGGAGCCTGAGCAAAAGACGGTAGAAATGTTATTAGACATTATTATGCTTGAACAATTTATGTCTGCGGTGCCTAAAGATTTGCACACTTTCCTTATACAGCAAAATTGCCAAAATCTTGGAGAGGCAGCCATGCTGGCAGAGAGATTCTTGGAAGCCACCCAGGCTTGCCATAGAATGGGTGGCCCTCTGAAGATGGGTGCTGAGGCAAGCTGTGCTGTATCAGAAAAGAAAATAGTTAAAAATGCTTCTGAAAATAAATGTACTGTGCCAAACCAGATGACACAGTGGAATAGAAAGAAATGTTTCAAGTGTGGAAAATGGGGACATTTAGAAAAGGGATGCCAGACACACTAGCTTAATTTATTTTTTATTTATTTATTTATTTTAATTTCTTTTATACCACACTCTTCGACATCAGCGCGGTTTACAGAGAACAAAACAAAAACCAGAACAACAGGCTGTTCGGAGTTACATATAACAGGATTATCAACTTGGAAAACAAGGGAGAACTATTTACATGGAAAATGTAATCTGTTAACTAGATCACATGCTCGAACTATGTACATGAATTAGAACGATTGTTGGGAGCAAGGGAAAAAAACTGAAGTTGGATATGTAGTGGGACTAGATGTTATCTTCATATGGGGTAGTATCTGGTGAATAGGGTGAATTTAAGGGCCTTTCTGAACTGGGTTAAGTCGGTTATGGTACGGATGTCGGCAGGGAGCGAGTTCCAGCATTTTGGTGCGCAACACAAGAAGGCTCTGTTAGCTGTTGATAGATTGTATGTTGTAATGGCCTTTGGTGTTGATAAGGAGTTTAATGTTGCCTGTCTTCTGTATCTGTTTCGTGGTACAGTTTGGATGAGCTCAGAAAGTGAGTTGGAAGATAGTCCCTTTATGGCCTTGAATGTTAGAATCAGGATTTTGAACATCAGCCTTCCGTGTATGGGGAGCCAGTGGAGCTGTTTGAGGATTGGTGTAATATGTTCACTCTTGGACGCTCCTTGAAGAACCCTTGCGGCAGTGTTCATAGCGAGCTGTAATGGGCTCAAGGTGGATTGTGGGAGTCCTTGAAGAATTGAGTTGGCGAAATCAAAATGTGGTAGGATTAGGGCTTGGTAAATGGTTCTGAAGTCTTCTGGGTCAAGTAGGGAGCGTAGGTGCTTGAGCGTGCGTATCTTGAAGTAGACAGCTTTTACGATATTATTTATGTGTGGTTTCATGTTGAGCCGGTGGTCCAGTGTGACTCCAAGGTATTTTATTGCTTCCTTAGTGCATAGTTCAGCTCCTTTGACTTTTATATGTGAAGGTGGGGTGAAGTTGGTGTCTCTGGTGATAAAGAGAACCTCGGTTTTCTTGTGTTGAATGCGGAGGTTCTGTGACAGGAGCCATTCTGAGACTGCATCGAAGCAGTTTGTTATAGGTAGTAAATCCATTTGCTTTGTGGAAAACGGCATGTAGAGTAGGATATCGTCTGCGTATACCATACATTTCACATTGAATGACCTGATGATATTGCAGATCGGCTGCATATAGATGTTGAACATGAGGGATGAGAGAGAGGACCCTTGCGGAACCCCTTGTTTTTGATGGAAGAGTTCGGATTCTCCTGTTGCAGTTTTTACATATTGCATTCTGGTATCAAGGTATGATTTGCACCATTCAAGTGCTGAGTTATGGACGCCTTTTTCTTTCAGTCGAACGAGGAGAATCTCATGGTTTACCGAATCAAACGCTGCTGCTATATCCAGGAAGATTAGCACAACGCCTTGCTGTAAGTTGTCTATAGTGGTGAGAACATCATTGAATAGGGTGGTGAGCAGTGTCTCAACCCCGTGGAATTCTCTGAAGCCGTGTTGAGAATGGTCAAGGGGGGCTGCGGAATCTATATGGTCTTGGATTTGCCATTGTGCCTCTTTCTCAAAAATCTTTGCTAGAAGGGGGATGCTGGCTATAGGCCTGTAGGAGTCGGGCCGTTTAGGGTCTAGTTTCACGTTCTTTAGCAGAGGTCTAATGGATGTGAACTTTAATGCAGATGGGAAGGATCCAGATGTAAAGGAGAGGTTAATGATTCTTGCAATGAAGGTGCTAAATGCACTTCGAAGATCCTTTATCCAAAAGGCTGGGCAAGGGTCGGTTTGTGCAGTTGTGGTGTTGAGTGAGGCGATTGTGTCTTCAATGTGTTTAGCAGAGGGTGTGGTAAGTACAGACAGGGATGTTAGACAGGTTGTTGCTTGTACAGTGGTTTTTGAGAGCTCATCTGTTTGAAGAAGTTTTGATTGTAGGTAATCAGCAAATTCCTGTGGGTGGATATCTTCATTTTGTTCAGAGGATGGTTCCTTTGACAGTGATTTGACAAGATTGAAGAGGTCGCGAGGTTTGTTCAAAGATCTTTTGAGCAAATCAGTGTGGTATTGCTTCTTTAAGGTTGTGATTGCTTCACGGTGAGATGCAAGGTGGAGATTGTAGGCTGCGTGATCGTCGATGGAAAGTGAGCGGCGCCAGCGTTTTTCGAGTCTTCGTAGGTGGGTAAGGGAGGACCGTAACTCGGGGGAAAACCATGGAGCAGAGGATTTTTTCCTGGACATGTTCTTTTTGTGTGGGAGTTGAGCAATGGTGTTAAGGTTGCTGTTCCAGGCGGTGATAGACTCATCAAGGTTGAGTGCTGTGTTGTCAAGGAGTGATTGGGTGCTTGATAGTATAAGTTCCCTGTTGAATGGTCGAAAGCCTCTTGTAGCTCTAGATGTGTTGTCCAGTTTTCTGTTGTTGCGAAGCTGATTGTTGCTCAGAGGAATTTGTAAGTTTATAAGTTTATGGTCCGACCATGGTACATTGGTGATCGATTTTACAATGTTGCAGCTCTGTTCGGATATAGAGTGTGGAGCAAAGACCATATCAAGAATGTTTCCTTTGGTGTGAGTGGGCTCCGTGATCAGTTGTTGATATCCAAGATCTTCAATGGCATTGAGGAGTGAAGATGATTGGTTTTGCTGTAATGATGGGAGATTGAGGTCTCCCAATATCCAGTTAGGAGTGTTGGGGTTGCTGGTATTGGCGGCCAGGTCCAATATGGTGGGAAGTTCATCCGGTGAGCTCGAGGGGGCTCTGTAGACCAGGTTGATGGAGCATTGTTTGTTCACTATGGTGATTATATCTAGGTTGCTTGTGCTATGCGAGTTGGTCATGTAGAAAAGGTGTTCCGTCTTGGTGAGTATGAGTGCTCCTCCTCCCTTCTTGTTTTCTCTATGGGTTGTGTGTATGGAGAAGTTAGGTGGAATAAGTTGGTTGATGAGGACATTGTCCTCTTTGGATAACCAGGTTTCGGTGATCATGAGTGCATCAAGATCATGAAGGGTGATTATATCAAGGATTACAGGCCATTTTTTTCGAATTGAGCGTGCATTTATGAGGGCACATTTTAATCTTTGTGTTGTTTGGGATTTGTGTTGCTTAAGATTGCTGGTTTGGTGTATTGCAATGTGGATGAGGTGGGAGTGTCGTATACGGGCTTCCCTATCTGGATGATGGTAAGGGTTGCCTGACCATTGTTTTCCGTGGTTCTTGAGGATCGGTATATGGTTGGTGGAGGGAGAGTAGGCAAGAGAGGTCCCGAGCCAGTCTGTGAGAAGGTAAAAACTGAGAAAGGTGATGAGATGGAGAGACATTTTGGTTTCTTGGTATGGGATGTGTATGGGAGTCTCAGAGTCTTGGGATGCAAATTACAAGTTACAGTAAAGTTAGTAAAGGCTAATTCACAGTATAAGTGGTACAATACAGTGGTACGGTACAGTGGTACAATGACTAAAATGCAAATTACAAGTTACAGTAAAGTTAGTAAAGGCTATTTTACAGTATAAGTGGTACATACAGTGGTAC
This sequence comes from Ichthyophis bannanicus, assembly GCA_033557465.1. NCBI lineage: Eukaryota > Metazoa > Chordata > Amphibia > Gymnophiona > Ichthyophiidae > Ichthyophis > Ichthyophis bannanicus. The sequence goes on along the minus strand of CM066031.1, from coordinate 1,060,244,576 downwards.
GGTACAGTGGTACAATGACTAAAATTGGTTTGAGTTGCTGGCGGGAATATATGGTATTAGGTGGAGGTTATTACTGACTTCATTACAGATAACAGGATTTAAGGATAGACTAGATGACTGTATAAAGTCATGCGATAGCTATTCAGTGAACTGCGGACAACGGTGAAATTACTGGCAACAAGCTAATTGATCAAGGTATACTGTAAGGTAGATAAGCAGTAAAGATACTGGCAAGAATTTACTGACATTAGTGATTTGTAAGGTGAACAAACAAATAAACGTAGATTGCTAGCTATTTAATTAATGCTAGCTGGCGGTACTTGTAAGATTGCAAGTTACTGGCAACAATAAGGAAGGAGTTCAGGCGCTGGATACAGTACAAGTGGCCATTTGGACTCAGCTGCTGGTTACCGTGAAGGTAGATGTTGACTTCTGGGAGCGATGGGTCTGGATTTAAAACAGCCCAAAGAAGGATTTCTTTTGATGGTTGATGTGCAAGGAATTACCACAAATGCTTTGTTAGACTCTGGGGCAGACCAGAGTATGATGTCAAAAAGGCTTTGGAAGAGAATAGAGGCCCAAGAAGGATTTGTGCCTAGAACCCCTGAAAGCCAAGTTCACATCAGATGCATTCATGGTGCTGCAACATCATATCCCACCTATAGGCTAAAGGTTAAGTGCCTGGGGGAACAAGAGGAAGTCCTGTTAGCAGTGGTGCCTAGGCTACCCTTTGATTTGGTTCTAGGAAAGGACTGGCCAAGATTTAAGCAGGGTCTAGTGGAAGGGCTAGGAAAGAAGGAGGGAGAAGGAATAATGGAAATAGCTCCCGGGCCTTTCTTTGGAAGTCCTCAGTCCCCAGCTAAAAAGATGGTTAAGCTTCCAGAAGGCCAAACTATAGGTAATAAGAGGGGACTTGTATCCACCCGCTCGCAGGCTAAGGTAGAGAGCCAGCAGAAGGAGGAGGGGGAGCAGGCAGAGTTATTAGGAGACTTACCCTCTCATGATGATTTAATAACTCCGTGGTAAAGTAAGAAAGTTGAAAGCACAAAAGCGGCGTGAGAGACTTTGCAGAGCACAGGGTAGGGCTGAGATGTTAGCTGGTCAAAGTTTACCCTGGGTGCCAGCTGAGTTAGTGGCAAAGTTTCCTAACTTTCCACAAGAGCAGCGAGCTGATCAAGCTCTCACCCGAGCTTTTAAGTATGCTCATGAGGTCAGGGAGGAGTTGCCCAGATTCAGACTAGATAATGAAATATTATATAGAGAGAGTCAGGACCCCAGGAATGGGACCATACGTAAACAATTGGTGGTACCCACAACTTTCAAAGGGCTAGTACTTAGATTAGCACATGATCATCCAGTTGGAGGTCATAAAGGGATGCAGGGAACGCTGGATCAAATACTTATGCGTTTTTACTGGCCAGGTATTTTCAAAGAAACTGCCCAGTTTTGTGCTACATGTCCAGCGTGTCAGCGAGTTACAGCGGCTCACCCACCAGTGGTGCCATTGATTCCCATGCCAATTATTACAGACCCAATTGGTCGCATTGCCATGGATATTGTAGGCTGTGATAAGGAAGCTTATCATAGCTCAGGAAGGGGCTATAGAAAAGGTGAAGTGTCTCTGAACAAGCAACCTGTCAGTGCTGGTAGAAATGAGAAAACAGAATTTTATTTATTTTTATATTTTATTTAGTAAACACTTATATACCGCTACTTCCAGCGATCAGAAGCGGTTTGATTATAATTTTGGGATTTGTCAAAAATCAAGACAGAAAAGTTGGGGCATAGATAGAGAGAACAGGGGTAATACACAGCACACATAGTAGGGTCTAAATATAGACCTTAATGTACTAACATACATTTACAAAAGTGATTGTCCTTCATCTATTTACATTTTTACATACAGCTATTCACTTCCTTTTTTATCTTCTTGGATTTACATCTGGTCGTAGTGGCAATTGAACAGATGCGTTTTCAATTTCTTCCTGAAGTCAATTATGTCTTTAATTGCTCTCAGCTCGTGTGGTAGGTGGTTCCATAAAGTGGGGGCAGAGAAGGAGAACGCTCTGCGGCTAGTACTGACTTTTATATGTCTGATGCTGTTTGGAACTATTAGTGTGTCTGAGTTGATGGTTCTCCTGCTTCTGGTGGTTGGTTGCGTGGAGATAAGGGTGGAGAGGAATGAGGGGGCTAGGTTGTGTATTAGTTTGAACGTAGTTACCAATGTTTTGTATTGAATCCTGGCAACGACTGGTAGCCAGTGCAGTTCCATCAATACAGGTGTGATATGTTCAGTGACGCTTGATCGCATGATGATCCTTGCCGCGACGTGTTGTGCCAATTGTAATATATTGGTCGTTTTCTTTGGTAGACCCTGTAAGATGGCATTACAGTAGTCTAGGTGAGGCATGATGAGCGCTTCTGCAACCGACCGGAAGTCACATGGATCAAGTATATTCCGCAGGGGTCGTAGTACTCTAAGCTTGTGAAAGATGGCTTTGTTGGTGTTTCTGAGGTGTTTTTCCATCTTTAGTTTGCTGTCGATAGTGACTCCTAGATATTTAATTTCATTTTTGGTGTTGTAAGTATTGTTGCACAATGTGATTTTTGGAGGTGGTTCGAAGTCAGGTTTACTGGATATAAACATTACTTCCGTTTTCTTGTGATTAATCGACATATTGTTTTGTTTTAGCCATCCCAACATCTCACCCATGCAGGTTTCAAGCTGAGCGTAATTTGGGTCTGCGGCCTCTAATTGAGTGTACAGCATGATATCGTCTGCATATATGTGGTAGTTAATGCCATATTTCCTGAATATTTCACTGAGGGGTTGCGTGTAAATGTTAAAAAGTAGTGCCGAGAGTGCCGAACCCTGCGGTATGCCCTGAGTTTGAGTGAAGGCTTCAGCTTTTTCTCCGTTGAATTGGACGAGTTTGAGTGAAGGCTTCAGCTTTTTCTCCGTTGAATTGGACCTGCGTCTTCCTGTCCGTTATGTAGGAGGAGAACCATTTCAAGGTGGTTCCTAAGATTCCAATTGATGCCAGCTTGTTAAGGAGGGTTAGATGATGGACAGTGTCGAAAGCAGCAGAGATGTCAATGAAAATGATAATAAACATTTTCTTTCTGTCTTCCAGGCCCTTGAGGAGGTTGTTAAGCAGGGCCAAAAGCAGGGTTTCGACCCCATGATTTTTTCTGAATCCGTATTGCTGCTTGTCCAGGGTTTCATGGTCATCGAGGTGGTCTTGCAGTTGGATGAGGGCTGCTTTTTCAATGATCTTTGCTAGGAAAGATATGCTGGAGATTGGGCGGTAAGATGATGGGTCTTCTTTGTTTAGCGAGTTGTTCTTTAGTATCGGTCTAATTATAGACCTTTTGAGCTGGTTGGGCATGATTCCTTGGCACAGTGATTGGTTCACAATGTGTGAGACCTGGTGGACAATATCCTTTTTTGCCGCTTTAATCCATGTAGCTGGGCAGGGATCAAGCAGTGAGGTGGTGGCATTGATACTGGTTATTATTTCAATCGTTTGCTTATCATCAATTTTGTGAAATTCGTTCCATGTCTGTTCATGCTTCACTGCAGTTTTCAAATGTGGTTTGGCAACACATAGAGTGGGTGAGGTTGTTGTCAGCTTGCTTGCATAGTGGTTTGCGAGAGTTTGAGGATGAATAGTATCTCTCTGCTGTTCTGGCTGGTTTGTTTTGGTTAGTGTTTTCACTAGTCGAAATAGTTCACGTGGTTTGTTGATGGCTTTATTCAGCTTGTTGGTGTGGTGTTTCCTTTTCGCAGCATCTACCTCATCTTTGTATCTTGCGAGGAGGTTGAGGTACTCGGCTCTGAGTTCCAAAGTTTTGTTATGTCTCCACTTTTTTTCACACCTTCTAAGTTCTCTCTTCCTTTTGGTTAGCGTATTTGTGTACCAGGGTTCCGATTGTTGTTTACCTGGGATTGCTGTATTATTCCATTTCGGGTTTGCTGTAGCCTGAATTCCTTTGTCCCAGCTATTTGTTAGTGCATCGAGGTCTGTAGTTTCCAAATCAATGTGCGCCTTGATGTTACTTGTGAGACCATCCAGATCAAGTTTGTTGAAACGTCTCTGTTGTTGGATTTCTCGTTGTGCTTTCGCATCTTTTGGTAACGATGGGAGTTTTATCCGTATGTCTATTTGGTGATGGTCAGACCAAGGTATTGATTTGATTTTGATTAGGGGTTTAACATGGTTGTGCTGTTCGTTTTTAGGAGTAAAGACCATGTCCAGTGTATGTCCCTTTTCGTGGGTTGGCTCGCTTATTATCTGATGATACCCAAGTTGGGACATAGCTTCCAGGAAGGTGTTGGCGTGCACTGCTGTTGTTGAGGCTAGGTTTAGGTCACCTAGGATGACTTGGAATTTCTTCGGTTGTGTTGAGGAAATGTTTTCTAATGCTCCAACAAGTATTTCATGATTCGGTGAGGGGGATCTGTATATTAGACAGATGGATATTGCTGGGTTCTCCACTTTGAGCAGGTATATGTCTGGGTTTGAGTCAAGGGACGTGCATGAGAGTTTCAAGTTTGATCTGGCAATTATGAGAACTCCTCCACCTCTTTTGTTGGATCGTGGACAGTTATACAGGTTGTAGCCTGGCCTGTTTAATTGGTTCAATAAGGCTGCATCGGTGTTTGTGATCCAGGTTTCTGTGATACAGAGGATGTCAGGTTGCTCATCTTTGATTATGTCATAGATAATGTGGGTCTTGTTTCTGATTGATCGGGCATTTATGAGGGTGATGCTACAGACCACTAATGGTGCTGGTGGAGCCTGGTTTTGTGGAGCAAGGGGCCGGCGGGGCTTTCTCATCCGTGGCATTTTTGATTTTGGCTTGCGGTGCTTCTGTGCTCCAGCGTGCTTCCTGCTTGCGTGTCCTGGATAGGTCATGTGTGTTGATACTATACCGGTGGTGTGGTAGATTGTGGGAAGGGGTGTTTGAGGAGTGTGGATGGCATAGAGGATGTAAAGTGGGCCACATATAAGTGGTGTAGATTAGTACATGTTTGTGTTGATTGCGTATGTTGAGATCAGGGTGACCAGACAGATTCCTAAGACAAGTTTTAGTAGATTCATGTCTAAGTGTGTGTGTGTAACAATACAATACAATTTGCCTAGGATCCAATGCTAAACTTAGGACAGAGGTACGAGTTACAGTATCAGCAGGTAATAGTATCAGTCAATATGGTGCTATCAGTGTAAACATCAGGTAACAGTGGTTTATCAGTAAGTAAGCAAGATTGCTAAGTAGTATCATGCAGTGTTGGTAACAGTACATGTGGAGACAACAGTCGAAGCAGCATGTAACAGTAGCTAGCAATAAGTAACACAGTTATCAAGTAAAGTTAGCAGGGGGATACACAAAGTAGCTAGTAGCCCAAGTTTGCAGGTAAAGTCAGTTTGGCAAGTACCGGTCAAGGTCGGTGTCAGCAGAAGGTATATGTATCCGCATCAGGTGTTAGTTGGCTTCGGCAGCAGTAATCATTGTGGGGGTTGACCTATCAGCCTCCTAATGGTCCGGTTTGAGTTATCCGGCGATGTCTGTGACTTATCTAATGATATTCATGGAGGGCGTTCGGTGTTTGTTAATTTTAGTGTAGCTTACCTCCTGGTGAATGACTCTAGTCGTCAGAGGCCTGTTGTTGTTCCACGTTGCTTGGGATGCGGCTCCTAGCATTTCCGAGTTGATGAGCCCGGTGAGCTTCTTTCCGCCGTAGCAGAATATGCAGTCCTGAAACTGGACTGGAACTCTGGCGCTGACAATAGAGGTTGGCGAGCTCGACCTAGTTAGAGGGAGCTCTAGCCGTGTGGAGATGTCGCCTCGGTGCGCCGGCCCACGGAGGGATCCTTGTATTTCCTCCTAAGCAGTGGCGGTTGAATACCTCTCACTACTGAGGTCAGAGGGCGGGTTCGATCAAGGATAGATTTTGGTGGTGGTGGAGATAATTGACGTCTGGTGCTGGCGAGCTCGAACCCATTCAGGGGAGCTCCAGCCAGGCGTAGCTGTGGTTCCTTGTTTAGTTTGCCATCAATGGGCGGTGGCTAGGTGCAGGCAGTATTTCTTCTTCTATGCCTATTGGTCCCCGCCTAAGGGCCACGCCAAAGGGCCCTCAGGCGCGGGCCCGCCAGGCGCGGGCGCGCCCTGCAGGGACGCCGCTTAAATCTGGAGAGGGTCGCCGGTCTCAGCTGCTCCCACTGTCCCGATTGGACAGGAGTTCAAGCTGGACGGCTGCGGGCAAAAGCGGCTCCCTCGGAGCAGGGACGCCGCTTAAATCTGGAGAGGGTCGCCGGTCTCAGCTGCTCCCACTGTCCCGATTGGACAGGAGTTCAAGCTGGATGGCTGCGGGCAAAAGCGGCTCCCTCGGAGCAGGGACGCCGCTTAAATCTGGAGAGGGTCGCCGGTCTCAGCTGCTCCCACTGTCCCGATTGGACAGGAGTTCAAGCTGGACGGCTGCAGGCAAAAGCGGCTCCCTCGGAGCAGGGACGCCGCTTAAATCTGGAGAGGGTCGCCGGTCTCAGCTGCTCCCACTGTCCCGATTGGACAGGAGCACTCCCACTGCCCGGATTGGGCAGGAGTTCAAGCTGGACGGCTGCGGGCAAAAGCGGCTCCCTCGGAGCAGGGACGCCGCTTAAATCTGAAGAGGGTCGCCGGTCTCAGCTGCTCCCACTGTCCCGATTGGACAGGAGTTCAAGCTGGACGGCTGCGGGCAAAAGCGGCTCCCTCGGAGCAGGGACGCCGCTTAAATCTGGAGAGGGTCGCCGGTCTCAGCTGCTCCCACTGTCCCGATTGGACAGGAGCACTCCCACTGCCCGGATTGGGCAGGAGTTCAAGCTGGACGGCTGCGGGCAAAAGCGGCTCCCTCGGAGCAGGGACGCCGCTTAAATTTTGCCATAAAAGACTACCAGTCCCAGAATGCACCAGGTTTCCAACAGCCATGAGAGGAGCTGAAGTGAGAAAACGTGTGTTCAATCAAAAGGGCTATGAGGTAATCCCCAAGCACTCATTGCAAAGGGCAGGGCTTGATTCAGCACAGCTGCGCTGTGCTATGATGGAACACTCATCTCAAAGGGCAAGGCCTGATTCAGCACAGCTGCGCTGTGCTAAGGTGGAGCACTCATCAAGGCAGAATAAAGATAGAGTCTATTCTACAGAGAATCATTCAGAGCTGGGATATCATGATCCTTTGTATCTTGATCAGCTTGGAGATCCTGATCTTCATTCTCATCAGAAGCAGAGGTCAGAACGGACGGACAGAGAGAGCAAGAAGCCCTTTAAAAGAAGGAAGAGAAAAGCCTCTGGGAAGTCTACAGGAGTCCAGCACAGTACGTATACTGGGAGACAGACAAGAGGCCAGCATACACCATTGGACTGGGGGAGACCAGAGGAGTGGTATTGCAGAGGCAGGAATCTCCAGACGGCACCTGTGAGGGAAACAGCTGCACGTGGAAGGGACCCTAAGACCCATGCCAGAAGGTATGTGAAGAGAGATCCAGTGTCCAGGGATCTAGATTGGAAGGCTGGACACAGAAACTAGACTACATATTGGCCAGGCTATTTAAAGGGGAACTCTAACAGCAATGGAAGCTCAGGTATGAACACTGATCTATGCCCTAGCTATAACTTTGAAAGGAAGCAGGGAAATGATTATTCTCCTGGTAGTGCTCCATTGAGAAATTCCTTTGTGCCAAGCCAAGATATTGAACCTATGATTATTGAAGAAAGGGGAGAGGTCTTAGAACCAGAATGTGAATATATGGACTGCTCTCTGTCCAAACTCAAATGGTAGTTTTCTGTTACAAAGTGCAACAACCATCACAAAGAAATACCAAATTGTTCTTTAATCTACTCAGAAAACCTTCTGAGTAAGATTTTGAGCTACACAGTGAAAGCAAGCCAGCTAAGGGGTTTCAGCTGGGTGATTGCTAGCAATTGAGCTTACCTAATTGCTTGTGTGCTCTGAAGGGAATCACTTCTGAATTTATATGTAAAGATATAAGAAGTTAACCTGAAGAAAAGAACAGTTTTCCTACTTTGTGGGTTTATTTGGTTGCTTACTGCATTGCTAAGACATTATTTGCTAAAGCCTACAAGAAAGACCAGTTTGTTGCCAACCAGGTCTTTAATCCTTTGCTTTAATTACCTGATAAGTTCAGATGTTGTTTTTTTCCTGATTTTGTTTTCCTAACTTTAAAACTGCAAGCAAGTATCCTGCGTTCTGTGCTACCAAGCATTATCTGTGTTGGGAGAACCCCTCATAAATAAAAATCTTATTTGCTTTACCCTTGAGCAAGTATAATTAATTATTGGTCACGGCTGTGTCTGGAATGAATGGACTACATTACCCACAAATCCTTGCAAATCATATAGAGGTATGCTTTTGCCAAGACTGTGAACATTCTCACCCAGGCGGCCGTCTGACAAGGCCCATTAGTCAAAACGCCCCGAGGTTTCCAATACATCCTAGTTATGGTAGATCAGGCAACAAGGTTTCCCTGGGCCATACCATTGAGGAATGTTTCTGCAAAAACAATAGCTTTAGAGCTAGTAAAATTGTTTTGTGAAGTGGGATTCCCAAGAGAGGTGTTGACTGACCGAGGGTCCAATTTTGTATCCAAATATTTGGCCCAGGTCTGGGATGCCTTTGGCATTCATCACGTGAAAACCTCAGTCTACCATCCACAATCAAATGGTTTGGTGGAGAGATTCAACCAAACTCTCAAACAAATGTTGAGAAGGGGGTTAGCAGGAGAGGTAAAAGAATGGGATATGTTATTGCCCTTTGCCTTATATGCCTGCAGGGAAAGAATTCAGGTGTCCCTAGGTGTAACTCCATATGAATTGATGTATGGTAGGGCTCCACGGGGTTTATTAGATATTTTGAGGGAACAATGGATTGATCCTGAACCAGGAAGTCAGGAAGTGCCACAGTTTCTACGTGACTTGAGAGCACGTTTGAAAAGGACCTCGCAGGTTGCTGAGGGGAACCTGCAGGACAGTCAAGTACGCCAGAAAGGCTGGTATGATAGGAAGGCCAAAAGCCGCCAATTAAACATTGATGAAAAGGTTTTGGTTCAAGTAGCAGGTACAGCCCCAAAATTTGAAGTACAGTGGAAAGGGCCATGGAAGGTTGTTAAACAAGTGAGCCCAGTATCTTATATGGTAGAAAATGCAAGAGGGCGTAGGCAGACCTACCATATTAATGTACTTAAGTCTTGGAAGGAGAGGCCTATAAATAATAATGACCCTGAAGCCAGTCAGGAAGTAAGTGAGCTTCAAAAAGAGAACACTCTCGTAGGTATTACGGACTGTAGGAAAGAAGTTTCACCAGTTAAACCAGTCCGTAATAACTTAAGCAGGGGGTATGTGATAAGGAAGCTTATCATAGCTCAGGAAGGAGCTATAGAAAAGGTGAAGTGACTCTGAACAAGCAACCTGTCAGTTCTGGTAGAAATAAGAAAACAGAATTTTCCCTTAAAAGACTACCAGTCCCAGAATGCACCAGGTTTCCAACAGCCATTAGAGGAGCTGAAGTGAGGAAACGTGTGTTCAATCAAGAGGGCTATGAGGTAATCCCCAAGCACTCATCTCAAAGGGCAGGGCCTGATTCAGCACAGCTGCGCTGTGCTAGGGTGGAGCACTCATCTAAGCAGAATAAAGCTAGAGTTTATTCTACAGAGAATTATCCTCATCCTCAGTTTCATCTGGGAGATCCTCAGATTCATCTTGGACAGCTTCATCATCTGGAGGATCATCAGAAGCAGAAGCCAGACCGGACGGACAGAGAGGGCAAGAAACCCTTTGGAAGAAAGAAGAGATAAGCATTTGGGAGGTCTAGAGGAGTCCAGAGCAGTACGAATACTGGGAGACATTCAAAAGGCCAGCATACACCATTGGACTGGGGAAAGCCAGAGGAATGGTGCTGCAGAGCTAGGAATCTCCAGACGGTACCTGTGAGGGAGACGGCTGCACATGGAAGGGACCCTAAGACCCATGCCAGAAGGTATGTGAAGAGAGATCCAGTGTCCAGGGATCTGGATTGGAAGGCTGGACATAAGAACTGGACTACATACTGGCCAGGCTATTTAGAGAGGAACTCTAACAGCAATGGAAGCTCAGGTATGAACACTGATCTATGCCCTAGCTATAACCTTGAAAGACAGCAGGGAAACAAGTATTCTCCTGAAAGTGCTCCATTGAGAAATTCCTCTGTGCCAATCCCTGATATTGAACCCATGATTGTTGAAGAAGGGGAAGGAGCGGTCTTAGATACAGGCTGTGAATATATAGATTGCTCTCTGTCTAAACTCCTTTGGTAATTTTCTGTTACAAAGTACAGCAACCATCACAAGGAAATACAAACTTGTTCTTTAATCTACTCAGAAAAGCTCCTGAGTAGGATTTTGGGCCATGCAGTAGAAAGCAAGCCAGCTAAGGGGTTTCAGCTGGATAACTGCTAGCAATTGAGCCTTACCTAATTGCTTGTGAGCTCTGAGGGAATCACTTCTGAATCTATGTGTGAAGATATAAGAAGTTAATCTGAAAAGAACAGTTTTTCCCTTCTTTGTGGGTTTTGCTTGTTTTTTGAAACACTGCTAAGAAAATATTAGCTAAAGCCTACAGAAAAGACCAGTTTGTTACCAACCAGGTCTTTATTCTTTTCATTTGATTGCCTGACAAGTTCATCTGTTGTTTTCCTGATTTTGTTTTTCTAAGTTCAACACTGAAAGCAAGTATCCTGTTTTATGTGCTACCAAGCATATCTGTGTTGGGAGAAATAACCCCATAAATAAATATCTTATTGGCTTTACACTCAAGCACAACTAATTATTGTGAGCAGCTGTGTCTGGTGTGAATGAACTGCATTTCCCACAATCCCTTGCAAATCATATTGATATATGCACTTGCCAAGACTGTGAACATTCTCACCCAGGCAGCCGTCTGACAAGTCTTACAGTAAAATGGGCTTGCACCTTAACCTGAAGGAGACAAAGATCCTGCAATGCAATGTGTACCTTCAAGTTAATACTGACTCCTGGCAACTCAGCAGCTCCTGGGTTTTCTTTGCAGTTTAACTGGAAGTGGATTGCCAGGCCTTTCTTCTGAGATAGTTGAGGGTTAACTGACTTTCTCAAGGCCACAAGGAGTGCTAGTGGGAATCAAACCCTGGTCTCCTGATTACCAAGCCAATGCCTTAACAATTAGGTTACTCCTCTATGCCAATAGAGAACACTGCAATAGAGAAAGAGGATTGTATGAAGACATCCAAGGGGTGATGATTGCTGATGATACAACATTACTGGTTGAAAGTGAAAAATGATCTGAAATATCTGCTTATCAAGAACAAGGAATATAGTCTTAAAATGGGCTTGTACCTTAATGTGAAGAAAATAAAGATCCTGATAACTGGCAAAGTCAATAATTTCAACCTTGATGGAGAAGAAATAGAAAGAGTAGACAATTTTAGCCTGATGGGACCAATAATCAATAATGAAATGACAAGCAGTCAAGAAGTCCAATGGCACATTGCTCTTGTTAGAACAGCTATAAAGGACCTACATGAGATTTTCAGGTACAGAGATTTGACCAAGCCATGTTTTTTTCAGTAACTTCACATGGATGTGAAAATTGGACAGTGAAGAAGAAAGACAAAAAGAAAATTGATATCTTCAAATTATGGTTCCAGCGAACAATGCTGCATACTGTATACCATGGACTGCTTGAAGAACAAATTAATCGGTACTAGAGGAGATCAAACGTAAGCTTTACTTGAAAGTTCAAATGCTTGGCAAGGTTGAAGGTCAACACAAAAGAGGAAGATTGGCAATATAAAGGATCATTACAATAACAGCAGCTATGGATGCCACTCTATCAACAATTCCTCACAAGAGGAAGAGGTGGACAGAGAGTTAATTGAAGACATACGCAGCATTGCTAGGAAAGGGGAAGTGCTACTGATAGGAGATTTCAATATGCCAGATGTTGATTGGCACATTCCTGCTGCAGTATCATCTAGAAGTAAGGAGATCCTGGATTCTCTACAGGGAGAACTATTCAGGCAATTGGTAACAGACCCGACACGTGAAGGGACCATACTGGACTTGGTGCTTACCAATGGTGAAAGTGTTTCTGATGTTGTAGTGGGAGATCATTTTGCATCCAGTGATTACCAGATGGTGTGGTTGAGTATTAGGACTAGGGCTGTTAGAATCCATTCCAAGGTGAGGATCTTAGACTTTAGGAAGACTAACTTTGCGAAGATGGGCCAATACCTCAGGGAGTCGTTAGTGGGATGGGAACAGCTGGGGGATGTAGAAAAACAGTGGGCAAAACTGAAAGGGGATATTTTAAGGGCAACCAACCTTTTTGTTAAAATGGTAAATAAAGGCAAAAAGAAAAGGAGACCACTATGGTTTTCTAAGGAAGTAGCTGAAAAAGTGAAGAAAAAGAGGGAGGCCTTCATGAAATACAAGAGATCACAGAGAGAGGAAGACAGGCATCTGTATTTGGAAAAACTTAGAGAAGCTAGCAAAGTAGTCAAGAAGGCAAAGATTCAAAAGGAGGAGGAAATAGCCAATGCAATAAAATGGGGGGATAAGACATTTTTCAGATATATTAGTGAGAAGAGGAAGGGCAAAAGTGGTATTGTCAGACTCAAGGGTGCAGGGGGGGAATATGTAAAAGCTGATAAGGATAAAGCGGAATTGCTTAACAAATATTTTCGTTCTGTGTTCACAGATGAAGAACCAGGAGCAGGACCTTAGAAAACACCCACAAATAGGAACAGAAGCGAGGGACATCTTGAACAATTTTCAGAAGACTGTGTTCATGAGAAACTAGCTCAACTTAGAGTAGACAAAGCGATGGGACCGGATGGGATACACCCTAGAATACTGAGGGAACTTGGGGACGTTCTAGCAGCTCCACTGACTGACCTTTTCAATGCCTCATTGGAGTCGGGAGTGGTGCCAAAGGACTGGAGAGAGGCTCATGTGGTGCCTTTACACAAAAGTGGAAGTAAGGATGTGGTTGAAAACTACAGGCCGGTTAGTTTAACTTCGGTGGTGAGTAAATTATTGGAAACGCTGCTGAAAGAGAAAATAGTGAGGTTTCTGGAGTCCAGCGGATTACAGGATCTGAGGCAGCATGGATTCACCAGAGGCAGGTCTTGTCAGACACATCTGATTGATTTCTTTGACTGGGTGACCAGGGAGTTGGACAGAGGGAGAGCTCTAGATGTGGTGTATTTAGATTTCAGTAAAGCCTTTGACACTGTTCCTCACAGGCGACTTATAAACAAACTGAGCACCCTTGGGATGGACCCTAAAGTTACTGCTTGGGTTAGAAATTGGTTGGGTGGGAGGCGACAAAGAGTACAAGTAAATGGAGCTCACTCTGAGGAGAAGGATGTTACCAGTGGTGTGCCCCAGGGATCTGTCCTTGGTCCGAATCTTTTTAACATCTTTGTTAGTGATATAGTGGAAGGGCTGTTGGGTAAGATTTTCCTCTTTGCAGATGATACCAAAATCTGCAATAGAGTAGGCACCCAGGAAGGTGTAGATAACATGAGGAGGGATCTAGCTAAGCTTGAAGAATGGTCTAGAATTTGGCAGCTGGGATTTAATGTTAAAAAATGTAAGGTCATGCATTTGGGCTGCAGCCATCCAAGGGAGCAATACAGTATAGGAGGTGAAGTACTTTTGTCCACTAAAGAAGAGCGGGACCTAGGCGTGGTTGTGTCTGATGATCTTAAAGAAGCTAAACAGGTAGAAAAGGCGACCGCAAAAGCTAGAAGGATGCTTGGGTGCATACGGAGAGGAATGGCTAGCAGAAAAAAGGAGGTGATAATGCCTCTGTATAAGTCTTTGGTGTGACCTCATTTGGAGTATAGTGTGCAATTCTGGAGACCGCTCCTTCAAAAGGATGTGAACAGGATGGAGTCGGTGCAGAGGGTGGCTACTAAAATGATTAGTGGGCTTCATTATAAAGCATATGAGAACAGACTTAAGGATCTTAATATGTACACCTTAGAGGAAAGGCGGGATAGAGGTGATATGATTGAGATGTTTAAATACCTCCGTGGCATAAATGTTCAGGGAGAGAGCCTCTTTCAATTGAAAGCAAGTTCTGCTACGAGGGGACATGGGATGAGGGTGAAGGGAGATAGATTCAGGAGTGATATGCGGAAATATTTCTTTACGGAAAGAGTAGTGGATCCATGGAATAGTCTCTCAGTGGAGGTGGTAGAGATGAGGACAGTAACTAAATTCATAAAAACATGGGACCAACACAGAGGATCTCTAAAGGTAAAAAGTGGACTGTTGTAGTTGTTGATATGGAAGGACAGACTAGATAGGCCATGTGGTCTTTTTCTGTCATCATGTTTCTATGTTTCTAACAATTAGCCACTTGATGAAGACCGAGCACAGTTTAAGACAACTATCCATAGGGTTGCTATGAATAATCGTCGACTCGATGGCACTAACAACAACAACGACAAATGGGTCTCATTACTGATTCTTTTTGGGATCCTATGGGCCCAATCCCTTTGTCTCATACCTTGTGTGTCCTGGTTGAGGTAGGTTTTGGGAAGAGCACAGGCTGTATTAAACTTTCTATTGTATCCTGTTCTGTCTCCATCCCTGAGGTGAATGAAATATAATTTTTTTTGAATGTAAGCTACTTTGCTGTTTTAGTAAACAAAAGATTATTGATCAAATATAATAAACCTTAAACCTTTCCCTGATTTGAAGCCAGCACAGTTCACACTTTAAAACCTCACGGGTGACACATCCTGCAATATCATGATCGGGATGTGCCACTTGTGAGGTTTTAATGTGTGCATCGTGCCTGCTGTAAATCATAGAAAGTTGCAGGAATTGGAGGGTCCTGATGTGGTGAGTCCTAGATCCTCCAAGCCCACATGTGGCTATGCACCTGGCCTAATCTGGATGAACTTCATACATAACTGGAGGTGCTAGAAAGCATCCTTTTGGGATGACGAGGAAGAGATGAAGTTCATTGAGGGATAGTGCATAGTGAGGATTATTTTTGCTGCTTTATTTTTGATTTCACCATTGTGGGAAACATATTATAAAGAAAATGTCTGAATGCCTATGCAGGGTTGGTAGCAGGTTTCTGAATCTGTTGTAGCTTCTGTGGGAGGAGCTAAATCAAGTTGTTCCCCCTATGATCTAACAATACAAACAAATACAGAACAGCAACAATGATGCAGGGATTGTTGTTGCTGTGCTGCATTTGTCTGTGATGTTGGTTCCCCTGCTTTTATTTGTTTGCTCCATGACATCTCCCTAAAGAAGCTTCTGTGAAATCATGGCCATTTTTGGACTATACTTTGGAAGAAAGGCGGGAGGGGGAGATATGATAGAAATGTTTAAATACTTCAATGGCATAAAGGCACAGGAGGAGAGCTTTTAACATGGGGGGATAGACTCTGGAGTAATTTGTGGAAATATTTCTTTACGGAAAGAGTGGTAGATGCATGGTACGGTCTCCCTGTGGAGGTAGTACAGATAAGGATTGTCTCTTAATTCAGGAAAGCATGGGACAAAAGGATCTCTAAAGGGAAAAAAGAGACTGTAAGCTTGGTGGTTGGTGTGGAAAGGCAGATTGGACAGGTCATTTGATCTTTATTTGTCATGATTTTCTGTGTTTCTACTGTATATTTTAAAGAAGCGATCTAATTTGCTCTGAAGTTCTTATTTTATATTTTCAACAAAGCTAAGTATTTATTTGTTTTGGCCTATTATTGAAGCGATTGAATTGTTTCCCTAAGGTACTTAAATGTGTAGATAACGAAAGTCACCACATATGTGTATAAGCTCCAGTGTTTACATGTTAGGCGCTTAGTAATACCACTCTTTTTGTACATGTGTGCTCCTACTGCACATTTAGGGAAATACACATGCATTTCCCCATAGCCCTATATGTAATTTCCAAAAGACTCTGTATTCGGAGAGCCTTTTGTAGCATAGATTGGAAATTGTGAACACCCTGATTTCAACGTTCTATTTCTTACCTAGATGCCATATGCAAAACTGGGATTCCCATTTGTGCACTCAGCAGCGAATGCGCATACTCTCATATGATAGGAGCGTGTATGCCTCAGTGGACTCTAAGTAGTTTATGGAAAACCTGTCTGCACCTATTTTGGCCCAATTATCGGGCCCTTTTACTAAAGCGTGCTAAGCAGTTAACCAGCATTTTAGTGGATGGTAATGGCCTGCTGCGACACTTAATGCACTGGCGTGACAGCTACTGGCTGCTAAAATGCAGAGACTGGGCAGGGTATGGGTGGAGTGTGGGCATGGAGACCACATTATAGTTAGCGCTAACTGTTAATATGGCAATTAATGTTGGTACACGTAACGGTACTTCTATAGATGGCGTTAGATGCACCCACATTGAGCCATGTGTTAGGTTATGTGTCCATGTGGTAACCGTCAGAAGCATGCCTGGGACACCCCTGATAGTTACAGTGAAGGCTTTGCACTTCATGCATGTTAGTTTTCATGCTAAACACGTGTTAAGTGCAACCCTCTAACTGCTTTAGTAAAAGGGTCCCTATAGGTGCCTATGTGCCTGTTCTACCTAGCTCTGTTTCTATTTGTATGATCTCTGCTCGATTCTGTTATCCATCCTGACTGCTTCAGCCAACTCCATCTTTTTGAATGCAACTATGTGCGCAATTTCTTTGTCTTCTGGAGGGGGCCTCTTTACCCAGTAATGGGAAGCTCGTGGGGTTTTTCTCTGTCTTCTTAAGTGTTTCTGTTCACCTGTTTTAAGATTAGAATAAGCTGAACTATGTTTATGCTAATGTTTTTTGGTGTGCTATGATTACATTTTCCAAACGTTTTCTTGGTTCATTAATATTGCTTGTGAGCATATCCAAATTATGGATGAGAACACCTTTTCTCCCAAATTGTTTTTATATATGCTTAAAAGAAATTCAGTGGGCATATGTATTTGGTTTTGCATTAAGAGCTCCTTTAACTTCATAGACTTTTTTGAGTTATCATTTTTCCAAGTTATTCTTTGTAAAAATGTATTAAAACTGGTTCTATTGTTTTTCTTTGTTTCTAATTGGTTTAATTAGCAGGTGGTATTTATGACATGGTAGTGTTTCACTTCTCATTGTTTTAAAGCGGCACAGAGTATATGTGAGGAAACAAATGCCTGCAGTGTCTTGAGAAGAAGTGTTGCCAGGAATAAAGCTGGGGCACAGACTTTAATTATGTGGATGAGTTTGGATTTACAGAATTAAGCACATAAATTTCCTAAATAACTGGTATAAATATAAATAGGTTCGTGCAGTTTTGATAGAATCACTTTCCCTTTGAAAACTGATGTCTCATATACGCGCTGCATACATCTACCCTCTCTGTATGCAAACTATCAGCTTCCTAACTGCCCTGGAAGATGATTAGCATTTATATATAACCTATGAATTTACGTTAAAAGCAGCCATTTAGTTCATATCTATGCTATGAAAATACAAAGCATGTGAACATTTAGGAACAACAGCACTTTAATCAAATTAATGGTACTGTAGCGAAAGCTTTTAAGATCATGCACCAGAGTATTTTATCTTTTGATTTGATTAATCACATTTTATTTCTTAGAAACTTCTAGTTTTGCATGACTAATTGGTTTTGTCTTTTTTTTCTCTCAGTTCCTTAAATATTTTATGAAATTGATAAAAAAATCACGTAAGAGATGCCACACTGGGTCAGACCAACGGTCCATCAAGCCCAGTATCCTGTTTCCAACAGTGGGGGAAATTTATAAACCTTTTACATGCATAAAACCATTTTGCACAACTAAAAGTGCTTTTAGAAAATTACTGCAGGGATTGTGGACCAGATATTGCACGGGGTGCCAAAGAAGCTGATAACTGGCTAAAATGCCCCACTCACAGAAGGGCACGAATCGCGAGTCAGGCAGCGTACACACGGGCAAGGATGGAATATGGGTGGCTATGGGTGAATGTTTCCCGGCAGCCAAATCTGGCAAGTGGGGATATTTGACATATCCACTCAAAAAGGCATACACTAATTTCGCTCCATAAACCGTGCAGGGAGCAGAGGGAAAGCCATAACCACGCAGTGATGCAAAATGCAAGTAAGGCAGACTATTCTACGGTGTGCGGGTAGAGCCTCCCAGAAGGTGGCCAAGATTGCAATATCCTGCCTTATATTGGTATGGCATATACAGGGAGATGTTGCCCGGTTATGAGCAGTTGCCTGGGTTTGGCAGCCCCCTTCCCATATACTGTTTCCCCTCATGCCCAGTTATGACCGTCCATGTACTGTCAGTACAGGAGCTCCCTCTAGCTGTGCAGATACACAGCAGCAGCATGGCGGCCAGGTGTACAGTAAATTTCAGACCTGCTGAAGTTGAGGCCCTGTTAAGATGATGCTGAGGTCCAAGGGGGTGTTGTACCCCACAGGCCACCCTAGGTCCAATCTGTGCCTCTCAATGGCTATATGGAGGGGCATCCAGCTCTAGCTGTGGAAGTGAGTAGCCAATAGGATATATAGGCCCAGGGATGAGAGTGGGGGTTGGGCAGAGCAGCAGGTCAGAAATAACACACGTGCACAGGTCTAGCTGTGGGACTGTGCATGCAAATAGTGAGGATGGTTCATGGCACATGCTGGGGTCAGCATCATGTGTCTGGTTGTTGACTCTGGCAAGTTCCATACTTCTTTATGCAGGTCCCTTCCAACAGTATGCAGCTGTAGGCATCACATAGAAGGACACAATAGCTCCCCCTGGTAAAAGATGTTTTGCAAATGCATGGGCCACAGGCTAATGACCACTGCAGGGGAACTGTAATAGCTTTTGGGGTCTGTTTTAGGTGTTGCTTGTTGTGGGGGTGTCACTTGTTATTGGAGCTCTTATCCTGTGGCATGCTGCAACAGCCCAGCCTCCAAGAGAAACCATAGGTGCTGGCTATGAACATTTGGAGAACTTTGAATTAAACAGATGGGAACAGATGTTGATTCCCTAGCATGTCCTCACCGAGGCCCCCTGCTCCCCACATATCACCAAACATCTTGTGCAGCTGTGATTCGTATACAGCATCAGAAAGTTGGCTTTGTTCAACAATAACACACATGCAAACAAAATATATTTTATTTATTTGGACAGGTTTCTATAGGCTAGAGGTACTCAAATCCAGTCCTGGAGGGTTTTCGGGATATCCCTAATGAATATGCATAAGATAGATTCAAATACAATGGAGGCAGTGCATGCAAATATATCTCATGCATATTCATTAGGGATATCCCGAAAACCCTCCAGGACTGGATTTGAGTACCTCTGCTATAGGCCATATGGCATTTTAGCATGGCCTTCCCACCAACTGCACCTCCTATCTATCCCCACATAGCTCTGCAGTGCACACCTGTTCTGTTACCCAGACTGCAGTTCCAACCATACATCAATGTGTACATCATCAGCTACAGATATGTTGCCCTGACTATACTGGGCCACTGGCCAGTGTACATCTACCCATACCAGTGTAGTGAAGCATGGTGTAGCTGCCACATGCATGGGCCATTCCATAGCACTATAAACTGTAATCCTGCGGCGGCTGTAGTTATGGGCTTGAAGCATGCCATAGACCAGTTCACTTGCCCGTTTTAGCCATTTACCCAGCTATATTTGCTAAGCGGCTACCGAGGCTGATTTCCCATTTACCCTTTTAGTCTAAACCTGCATGCAATACTGCATATTCAGCTTATGCACATATCGTTGCTAACCAAGAAAAAAGCCGAATATCGCCGTTTATCTTCTTCCACGGATATGGCAGCTTCTGGCGCCGTCCATTAGCATCGATATTTGAACTTCCTGCGTGGAAATCTTACATGGGCTTCTCTTATCCTTTAGGGCAGGGTGTTCCCCGGATGAGGTGTCATAACCTTGTATTTTAACTCCTTACGCTTGTAGCCTTCTGTCTCCATCAAGGTTAGCCATTAGAATGTTTCAGGCAGCACAGAAGGCTATGAAGCGTACTCACAAGGCAAGCTTCACATTCTCAGAGACCTCCATGGCCCTGGGACTCATCATTAAGGAGCATGCTACCTTGTTTGCCTCTGAGGATGGAGCACCCAACAACATAGCTGGTAAGAGATTGCCAGGAAGGTGAATGTGGTGCACAACCACATTCGCGATGTAAAGGACCTCAGAAAGAAGTGGCAGGTGGTATGGCAACGTGCCAAAGAGAAGAGGGCAGCATTCAGCAATCTGCCAGCAGAATGCCAGGAGCTATTGAGCCCCCTTGAAGAGCAGGTGCTGCAGTTCATGGATGACATTGTTATCGCAGGAGTTGCAGGCCATGATAGCTCTGCTCCTGCCACATAGGAGGGTGAGTAGCTCTTGCTCCCTGGCTGAAGTGTGACAGGCTAGAATGCTCTTACATGTGGCACTGGTTGCTGTTTGTCATCCCTACTGCTGCTGAATGTGTGGCATTCTTCTTCCACACTGACTTCCCTCTCCCTCAGTCCAGGTCCCAGCATGCTGTCCTGTGTGTCCTCTCATGCCCCTTCCAGACTGGAATTGTGCTGCTACAGTCACCCCTGCCCGTTCCTCTCCCCACCCATATTCCATTGACAGAGACTCACTTGTATGTGTATGCAAGTGTATGGTATGTAGTGCCATCATGGAGATGGTGGTGCTATATTGTAGTATGTATCATGACACTGTATATCATAGATACACCACTGATGTCCCTTGTCCAATGATGGCATTTCTATCAGCAGTGTCTGTGACTGTTCTGTGCATACAGAAGCATATCAGGGCACTTCACTCATAGACAACGTGACCTTTACCTGCAAAATAGAGTTGTAGAGAGTTAAGATAGAGGGTTACACCTCCACAGTAGATATCATGGCTCAAATCCCTCTCCCTTTCTGATTTTTTTTCTGATGTTTGCTTCCTTCCAATCAGCCATAGCACTCCCCAAGCAAAATTACTTTGTCCATCTAACTAACTCTCTTGCCTCTGAGACCTCTCCTTGAAAAACCTTTTCTTGACCGTACTTGTTATTCTATCAACCCATCTCCCTTCTTCCCTTCATTTCCAAACTTCTTGAATGTGCAGTTCTCTGCTGTTGCCTTGAATTTCTCTCTTCTCAAGACCTCCTAGATCCACTTCAATCTGGCTTTTGTCACTTCTATTCTAGTGAAACAGCTCTTGCCAAAGTCTACAATGACTTGTTCCTGGCTAAGTCAAAGGGCTTTTACTCAGTTCTCATTCTTCTTGACCTTTCCGCTGCTTTTGACACTGTTGTCCACCACCTTCTCCTTGACACATTGTCCTCATTTGGTTTTAGGGGCTCTGGTTCTCTTCTTATCTCTCACATCTCTCCTTCAGTGTTTGTTCTGATGGTTCCTCTTCTACTGCTATCCCACTCCCAGGTGGTGTACCTCAAGGATCTGTTCTGGGCCCTCTTCTTTTCTCTCTCTATACCCAGTCCCTTGGTGTTCTCATCTCCTCCCATGGCTTTCAGTATCATTTTTATGCTGATGACTCTCAAATCTATCTATCTGCACCTGACAGAGAAACTCCAGGCCCATATCTCTGCCTGCAAATCTGACATTGCTGCCTGGATAAGAACATAAGAACATAAGATATGCCATACTGGGTCAGACGAAGGTCCATCAAGCCCAGTATCCTGTTTCCAACAGTGACCAATCTAGGTCATACGTACCTAGCACTTTCCCCAAAAGACACAGGTTCCACAATGCTTGTACTGGGTCAAGTATTGATATCCTGGGTCCCTTCTTAATAATGGTTTATGGACCTTTCCTCCAGGAACTTGTCCAAACCTTTTTTAAATCCAGCTACACTAACAGCCTTTACTACATCCTCCGGTAACAAATTCCAGAGTTTGATTACACGTTGAGTGAAAAAATATTTTCTTTTATTAGTCTTAAATAGGTTACCCTGTAGCTTCATTGCATGTCTCCTAGTCTTTCTATATTCTGATAATGTAAACAATCAATCTACGTTTACCCATTCCACTCCGTTCATTAATTTATAGACTTCTATCATATCTCCCCTCAGCAGTCTCTTTTCCAGGTTAAAGAGCCCTAACCTTTTTAGCCTTTCTTCATAGGAGTATCCTTCCATCCCCTTTACCATTTTGGTGGCTCTTCTCTGAACCTTTTCTAATAACGCTATATCCTTTTTAAGATACGGTGACCAGAATTGCACACAATATTCAAGGTGCGGTCTCACCATGGAACGATATAGAGGCATTATAATATCTTTTGTTTTATTTTACATTCCTTTCCTTATGATACCTAGCATTCTATTTGCTCTCTTGGCCGCCGCTGCACACTGGGCAGAGGGTTTCAACATACTATCCACAATGACGCCTAAATCTTTTTCCTGGGTGGTGGTTCCTAATGTGGAACCTTGCATTGTGTAACCATAGTTTGGGTTGTTCTTCCCTAGGTGCATAACTTTGCACTTGTCCACATTAAATTTCATCTGCCATTTTGATGCCCAGTTTTCCAATTTATCAAGATCCTCTTGCAATTTTCCACAATCCTCTTGGGTTTTAACATCTTTAAATAGTTTTGTGTCATCTGCAAATTTGGTAACCTCACTCGTTATTCCACTTTCCAGGTCATTTATGAATATGTCAAAAAGCAGCGGACCCAGCACAGATCCCTGGGGTACACCACTATTCACCTTTCTCCATTGGGAAAATTGGCCATTTAGCCCAACCCTCTGCTTTCTATCTTTTAACCAGTTCTTGATCCACAGTAGTACACTGCCTCCTATCCCATGACTCTTTAATTTTGCCAAAAGTCTCTGATGAGGGACCTTGTCAACGGCTTTCTGAAAGTCCAGATACACTATATCAACTGACTCACCTTTGTCCACCTGTTTATTCACAGCTTCAAAAAAAGCATCGCTGAACACATCACGCCTGTATTGATCGAGCTGCATTGGCTCCCCATTTCTGCCCGGATACAATATAAAACATTGATAACCACTCACAAACTCATATATAACACAGCTCCATCCTTTCTCTCCACCCTTAGCAGCACACAACCACACAACAGAGACAGAAGAACAGTCAACTCAGACACCCTACATGTTCTGCCCAATATCAGATCCGTCAAATCAAGTACTAGCCGCCGAGCATACTCTTATTCTGCCCCGGCCATCTGGAACCAACTACCACCTGAGCTAAGAGCGACCAAAGACCTTATTGCGTTCAGGAAAAAACTAAAGACACATCTGTTCCAGTGTTATTACAATTTGATGTAAATCCCAGGGGACTACAAGATGTCACAATTTGCAACATAAATTCTGTTATGTAAAATGTACATATGTAAATTTCTGACTCCTCTCCTATGACCTTATTACTGTGTGCCGTGCTCTCCTTTCAAATCAATCTGTTGATACTCCAAAATTTCTGTCTTGATTTGGCAATTCTCAAGATGTAATCAAACCGCTGTTGATCGCTGGAAGTAGCGGTATACAAATGTATTCTAAATAAATAAATAAATAAATAAGATTAGTTATGTCTCACTGCCATTTGAATGTCTCACTGCCATTTGAAATTGAACATGGCCAAAACCAAATTGCTTATTCTTCCCCCTAAACCCTCCTCCCCCTTCCTCCTTTCTTTATCTCTGTTGATAACACTATTATCTTTCCTGTTCCCTCAGCCCGTAACCTTGAGGTGATGTTTGACTCCTCCCTCTCCTTTACACATATCCAGCAGATAGCTAAAACCTGTTGTTTCTTTCTCTATAACATTAACAAAATTTGCACTTTCCTTTCTGAACATACTACTAAAACACTTATCCACTCTTTAGTCACCTCCTGTCTTGACTATTGTAACCTCCTCCTTGCTGGTCTCCCTCTGTGTCATCTCTCTCCCCTTCAATTTTTTCAAAACTCTGCTACGTGGCTAATCTTCCGTCAACCCTATTTTACTCATATAACCCTTCTTCTCAAATCACTTCATTGGCTCCACTTCTGTTTCCATGTCCAGTTCAAACTTCTCTTTCTGACCTATAAATGCATTCATTCTACTGCTCCTCACTACCTTTCCTCTCTTCTCTCTCCCTACCCCTCTCCTCGTGAACTCCACTCTTCCTCTAGCTTACTTCTCTCTTTGCCCTTTTCTTCCACTGCCAACTCCAGATTTCGATCCTTTCACTTTGCTGCTCCTTATGCCTGGAACAAACTACCTGAATCTGTAAATCAGGTCTCATCCCTCCCCCTTTTCAAATCCATGCTAAAGGTTCACCTCTTTGAGGCTGCCTTTGAATCCTGATCTCTTGTTTTCCTTGTGTCTCTTTACCTTTCCCTATTTGTACCTTTGTTCTCAACCTTTGTACTGTCTCTCTTGATTAGATTATAAGTTCTAACCAGCAGGGACCGCCTTTTATATGTATCTGTACAGTGCTGTGTACACCTTGTAATGCTATATAAATGATTAATAGCAATAGTAGTAGTTTCTGTATGCACAGGTGTAAGGGACAGCAGGGCTATATACAGTGTCTGCTTACCATGTCCTGGGTACCTGTTATGTACACAGAGGTGAGCATACAGTATACTGTAGCCCTTCTCAAATGTGTCCTGCCTGTAGAGGTGTACCTGGTTGATCACTAGTTGCCAATGCGGGCCTGTGCTTGTAGAATGTGGGGCAGGCAGGGGCTCTGTTTGTTGATGTGCACATCCACCCTTTGTAGCTTTTTGTAGGCTGCATTCCAAACCTATAGAAACCTGCAATGTGTGCAGACCTGCTTGACATACTGGTGATGTGTGGCGCCTCTCCACTGCTTGCAGCACACTAAGACTGTACCCCGGACATCTATCTGGTTTCAGGAGACAGATACAGTGACAGGGAGCCTCATTAGGTCCACCTGCCCTTCTCCTATCAGGGCTGGTGAACACTCAATGCAAGACCTCCCCATTTCCTGTGACTACTGCCAAGGCCTGACCTCTGTCACTCTTGCTCTCCTACAGACCAGCTAGTGGCCAGACCATCACAACCTGCAGCTACTCAAGGAGGTGGCAGCTCCAGCGCTCTTGCTCCTACAGCAGAGGACCCTCCAGCAAGCTCAGGTTGCAGCACTTTAGAGTAGTGCACTGTGTCAAGCAGGAACGAGGAGCATGACCCTGTAGCAGTGGGACTGGCCTTCCCCATCCAGGAGGACCTTGGTGAGAGTAGCCTGGACAAGATGGAACAACAAATGTTCCGGGAGGGGGAACTTATGCTCAAAAGCATGGAGGGCATCAATTTGGAGTTGTGCACCATCTGGCAGGAGCTGCAGACAAGAAATCAAATGATGCTTGACCACCACATGATGGAGCAATGGCACAGGGAAGCACAGTTTTGGCTCCTTAGGGAGATGGCAGCCTACATGGCCTCCATGTCCAGCACATGTTGACAGTTCTTGGCATCACATCAGGCCCAGAATGCTGGTGTCAAACAAGAGGGCCCTCCTGCAGCACCACCAGAAGTTGGAGAACCACCTGAGATGGGCTAGGTCACAAGGGAGGGAGAAGACACGGCAAGTAATGCCTCAGAGACTGCTCCAATGAAACGCAGTGCCTAGGTGGCAAAGCGTCCAAGGCCCTGACCATGAGCTGGGGGCTGGGGGTAGGAAGAGGGCACCATTTCACTAATGTTTGTCTCAACGATGTAGAATAAAATGTATTACTTGCACTAGAATGTTTCACGGATGAGTCTATTCCTAGTGGCAAGTGCTAATGCCATCTGCTCTTGGTTCCTCTTGTGATTGTGGCAGTTTCTGAATGCCCTCTGGTCCTGATCTGGTGCTCTTAGTGCAACATGGGTGCAGTCAATTATGCTAGTGGCAAATGGGAAGCAAACTATATCGTATAATGCCTGCATTGTCTCCTGTCTTTGCTCAGGCGTGGTGGGGAAGGTGATGTAGATTTGCATCCTTCTTACCAGGGCAGTGGTGAAGGCATCAATGCAGTGACAAGTGGCAGACTGGATGATGCCTGTGGTGGCACCAACAACATACTGGAAGCTTCCTTTGACCAGGAACCCTAGTGCAGAGGTTCACCTTCAGAGTCATTGGCAGTGCCTGACTTTGGGCGGTGGCTGGCTCCAAATCCCTGTAGGTAACTCGTTGTAAAATTACCCCCATTGTAATTAAACACAATATCAAATCAAATTTAAAAAATAAGTAAATGCAGGAGACATGCAAATGTAAACCCAAATTCTCAGTGAAAAGCATTAGTGTACTTTGTTAATTCAATTAAAAATATTGATCTAATATGAGACATACAAAGCCATCTAAAATACCTGGCCATGTCATAGACCATTTCTAATTTGTGGACAGAGTTCACTTAAGAGTGGTAAATGGACCATAGAATACTAAATAATGCCATTTTAGTTTTCTCAGAATATCATATTACTTTATTGGACAAACGGCAATAAGAAGACAAAATTCACATGACAATTGCTTACGACTGTTCTATTTACCTCTGAACAGAATCCTCCCACATGCTAACATTGTGACAGAGGAAAAGGATGGGCTGCCAAAGATTAGTGTACATTTTTTTTGGCAGCAGTGTTGTTTGATATGTTTGAGAGTTTCAGGATCCTTCATCTCAGTCTTGCTGCAGTCAATTTTCTTTCCAGTCACACACATAAACATGTCTTCCAATTAAAATGAAGAATAATCACACACTACTGTCATACCATGACTATATGATAACACTCGGAGTGATAACTAAAATCTTTCTTATCTGGGCAGGAGAGTGTCTGTGCTTGTATGTGCTTTTTGCTGTGGATTCTACTGATTCCTGCGATTTGAGGGGAGATAGGTCAGAAAGACATATAAGGGGCCCTTTTACTTCAGCAAGACTAGCATGAGGCGATGATAGCATCAATTTGAAGAATGGTGGAGCCAAGGTAGGAACAGAGGAGGATCACTCCTGCTCCTATAACCCCTATACTACCAGGGAAGACCCAGTAGGATCCCAGGTGTGTGTTGGGGTGGGGGGAGGGTGCAGGCATGGGTGGACACGATGAAGGTGAGCCCCTTTGCAGGGCCTCCATGGCAGGAAGGCTTTCTGGCCATGGTGGGGGATACCTCTTGGAGAAGGGAGGATCATGAAGGGAGAACTCTTCGAGGAGGAAGGTCATGACGTGAGATCTTGGGGGTAATTTCTAAGAGGGTGTTATTACAGTATATGAGGGAAGTGGATCACCAGTGGGTCATTGGCTGCGGAAACCCTACTGGGCTGCTGTGGCATGGCGGTAATTCCAGCTGAGCTTTCAGCAGTTGTGACAGTTAGCACATGGCACAGTCATGAGCCCTAGCTGTCACTGGCTACCATACCCACTTGCCGATCCAATCTCTCTCCAATTCCGCCCTGCTTCCACTCTGCCACTTCATGTTCAGACAGTGCAGAATTAACTCTACATTGTCTGCCCTTGCTCAGCAGATAGGAGATACCGTGGTGGTTTAGAATATGCTGAACCCTGTAACCACTTACCGCTCTTTAGTAAACGGGACCTATTTAGGGAAGCACGACTCTCCTCTGTAACCATACAGGATCAATGTGTCAGCTATCATTTAATTTATCTTTTTATTTGTTATTTTTTGGGAGGAGGAGAGTGTTTAAGAATGTTAGCAGTTAATTTGACTTGAGAAGCACAATTGCTAAAATTTAGTTAGATTTTAGAGTTTCTGAAATAGTATTACATAGATAGTTGATCTTTAAATTAAAAAACATGGGGTTTAGAGATAACATTTGTGAGTACAGAAGAAACTGGTTGAAGGGGAAGTATAAGCAGCTCATAATTAATGGCACATACTGTAGTCTGAGAGCAATAAGATAACAAGTGAGGTCCCATAGAGGACTGTGCTTGGATGTCTGTGTTTTTAATGATCTGGAGCAGGGGTTCTCAACCCTGTCCTCGGGACCCACCTAGCCAGTCGGGTTTTCAGGATAACCACAATGAATATGTATGAGAGAGATTTGCATACACTGCCTCCATTATATGCAAATCTCTCCCATGCATATTCATTGTGGTTATCCTGAAAACCCGACTGGCTAGTGGGTCCCGAGGACAGGGTTGAGAACCCCTGAGGGAGGAAAGATAAAGAGCTGCACTGCCATTTTTTGAAGATAGCAGCAGACTTTCACATAGGAAATACCAAGAATGATTAAAGTAGTGTAAACCAAGTAAATAATTGAAATACAACTTTCAAAAACCTTTCAGCATGTATAACAAAACATGCTATTGTTGCATGTAATAAATTCCTAGCTGGGAGTAACACAGGGATCCTTCCTCGGCCCTTGGTTTCCTATCTCTGATCCCAGAAGCATGTGAGATGAAATGAGAACACAACACATGCACAGAGTTATACCATATCAAAATCTGATAAAAATTTAGGTAGGCAGCCAGGGGCAGCCATGGGCTTGTGCAGCCTTCCGTAATTCCCTTAATTTGCTTGTCCAGAGCACTTTCTTTTATTAGGAAACAAATTGACACATTAAATATTCTTTTGCCCTATCATGCTGGTCATGCTTTTTGCTTTGCCTATATCAACATGTTGCGGAGGAGTAGCCTAGTGGTTAGAGCAACTGCTTAATACCCAGAAAATAAAGGGTTTGATTCCCATTGACACTCCTTGTGACCTTAGGCAAGTCACTTTACCCTCCATTGCCTCAGAAGAAAAGGCCTGGCAATCTACTTCCAGTGATACACTCCCAAGAAAACCCAGAGGCAGGTAATGAAAACAATCTATATGTTACAGGTCAAGCTAAACACTATGGGCCTGATATTCAACAAGGCACCGAGGCTGGCAATACCAGAAAGGTATCCCCTAGGAAAAGTGCTTGAATTGTGAGTCAGGTGATGACAAAACAGGCAAGCAACAAAAATGCAGCACAAACTGAGCACAGTGGCAGGTGCCCACTGTGGCACTAATGGATAAGTGCAGGTTGCATAACCTGGGCACTGTGCCCAAGGCCCAGGTAATACCTTTGTATGTGACCACCTCAACAGTAGCCAGAGAAGCATGATGGAATGTGGTCAGGAACCTGTGTATTGCCCATCCGGTGTACCTGTGCATAGATGACAAATCATGCAGGTCCCATGGGCTGCCTGTGTAGGACTCCCTGTGGCTGGGTGGACAGACATCTGCGTCATGGCGGCAAGAAGTGCCAAACTTCAGTCTGGATGAAAGTGAATGCCTTGTCTGCTCTGTGCTTCAGCATGAGGGAGTCCTCCACCCCAGAGGGGGCTGTTGCTTAAACCTGAGGCTGACAACAGCTATATGGAGGCCACAACAGGAGAGGAGAGGCTGAGCACCATGCTAGGCAGACACACCCTGATAGGCACAGCTGTGTGTGTGACCAGGGAGACAGGGCAAGATGCCCCAATGCCCCAATGTGTGTCTATCAGGAGGTGGTGGGGGATGGGCCATGCATTGGTACAGGTTCCCCGATTGCCTGCAGAAGGGGCATACATACACACAGCAGGTGGCAAGGGTGCTGAACCTCCTGGTGGTGATTGATAGTAATGCCACAGGGCATGCACAGCAATGGAAAAGCCTGGTGCAGGGGGAGCTGTAGCAGGGCTGGGCACTGCAGGTGACACTGATAGCCATTTTGGACACCCCAAACACCTGCCCTAGCCCCTGTGCCCTGGTGTGGGGGGAGGGGAGGAATGATAGCACGTGTCTCTCAATCACACATGTATCTGTCCCTGCAAGTGGCTCTGCCACTACAGGCTGCCAACCATGGGTATGCCCCTGCCCCTAGGATGACCAGGATACAGGTATGCACAACAAGCAACATGGTAGTGGCCAACTGAGCTCATGTGTGTCACCCCTCTAACCCGCAGAGAATATGGAGCACAGCCTCAAATGCAACTTCCAAATGCTGCGCTGGAGGTGACCCAACCAGCTCCAGTACATCAGGCAGCTGAGGAAGGTCAGTGAAGTAC
The DNA here is from genome assembly GCA_033557465.1 of Ichthyophis bannanicus. Classification (NCBI taxonomy): domain Eukaryota; kingdom Metazoa; phylum Chordata; class Amphibia; order Gymnophiona; family Ichthyophiidae; genus Ichthyophis; species Ichthyophis bannanicus. The sequence goes on along the minus strand of CM066031.1, from coordinate 1,060,214,557 downwards.
ATGGTGGCACTCAGCAGATGCAGGAGGGGCACGTGGCTGCCAGACTGGTGCAGGCAGTCCACCTGGTGGCAGACACTCCTTGTGTGCAATGATGGGAATGTACTGGGGCAGCTGTGCCATCTCCTGGTACCACCAATCCATGTGTGCACCAGCCAGCACCCATGATGTGCAGATGTATGCAAATCTGGCTGAGGCATGGCACAGAAGGGCAGTACAGGGGCACAAACCCCCAGCAGAGGACTCAGGGGCACATGCCCATGCTGCCACCTATGCTTGACCATTGCCGGGGGGGGGGAAGCAGGGCAGGGCACAGCACAGCACAGCATGTGAGGGGGGAGGAACAGAGCTGGCTGGAGGTGGGCAAAGGGGAGGGCGTGCAGTGTGCACCGTGGAGCGGGCAGGCACCTTTGAGCTGAAAGTGGGTGAGGGATGCATGTGTGGGTCCCCCAGGGGGTGACAGTCTCACCCCAGAGCCATGCCTGTGTGTATCAGTAACCCTCTTTCCCCACAGCTGGCTCCAGGGGTGCCCAAGAGACCACCGGCCACCTAGGAGCGGCGGTCACCTGAGTAGAGCAGCAGCAGTACCACCAGTGGTGATGATGAGGAGGAGATAACAACAACCAGTGGCACTGCACCGAAGGACACCACATCAGAGGAGGGGGGCTGTGAGGGGGCCATGGCACAGTGGGAGGAGGAGGAGGGGGCAGTGATGGGGCCATGGCATAGTAGGAGGAGGGCCAGGGCCAGGGTGGGGAGGAAGGGTCAGAGGAGGAGGAGGGGAGGATGAAAGATGGGAGGGGCAGGGGCAGGAGCAGGGTGGGGAGGAGGGATGGAAGGTTCAGGGGCAGGGTGGAGAGGAGGGGTCAGAGGAGGAGGAGGAGGGATGGGAGGGCCAGGGGCAGGGCGGGGAGGCTGAGGTGTCAGCAGAGGAGGGAGCAGAGGGGGTAGCAGGGGGAATGTAGGAATCACCCAGCATCGCAGTACACAAGTTAGCAAGCGCCCATGGCCAGTGGGTAGCCCTAGGATGGGGGAAATAAAGAACATACTGAATGCAATTGGTGGTAATGGGCGCTTTATTGTATTACTCTGCACACATTGCGTGGTTCTGGGCACAGTATTGGTGAATGTGTTTGTCCAACCCTGGTACTGGTGCAGGGCTGTCACCTCAGAAACTGTTGCATATCACCCGCGCATGGTGAGCCAGTGCCCTAGCTGCTGCTGGCTCCTGGACTCTGTACCATCACCATAAGCTGTCTCTGTGGCCTCCCACTCCTCCACAACTGCTGGCTCTGGGTCCAGCACACCATGCATCCATGGCAGGTTGTGGAATATGCAGTATGCTGTGAATATCTGGCATACCCGTTCCGGGCTTTAGAGAAGTTGCCCAACACTCCTGTCGAGGCACTGGAAGCAGCTCTTCAGCACCCTGATTGCATGCTCCATGTACGCCTGGATCTGCTGATGGGTGCTATTGTACCACTCCTCCTGCTGGCTCGTGGGGTGGTGCACTGGGGACAGCAGCCAGGTCCTCATTGTTTATCCTCGGTCACCTGTGGGGGCAATGTGAGCTGTGAGCATGTGAATTGGGATGTGTAATGGATATAGTCTATGGATATAGTCTATGGGATGCAATGGACAGTATGCAGTGGTGCTCATGTGTTGCAAAACATATGGCACACATCTCTTACCACCTTTTTGCAGTACCCACAGCATGTGGTTGCAGCAGACATCCATTCCAGGCCTGTTCTGGGGCTCACATATGTACTCACTCACCTAGTAGCCACACATCTCCAAGCTGACTCCCGACTGCTGCCTGTCCCAAGCTGGACTGGGTGAGGAAAATGTATCATGGCATGACCCTGGGTAGTGGGCACACACATCAATGAAGTCCATGTTGGCATCCACAATGACCATGTTCTTTGATGTGTATCCATGTCTGTTCTGGTATGCCCTTTGCTCTAGCTGTGGTGCCGCAGAGCGATGTGGGTGCAGTCTATACATACAAGCACCGATGGGACATCAGCAACACTGTAGAATGCCTGCATGGTCTCCTGCTGCATCTGCTGTGTCCGGGAGAAGGCTAGCACATTTTTAGCAGCAGGGCTCTGGTGAATGTTCCTATGCGGTGGCTGGCAGTGGACTGTGTGATTCCAACAGTCACCCCTATCACATGCTGGAAGCTGCTGGCTGCGAGGAATCCCAGGACAGTGGTCACCGTCATGGCCACTGGCATGGCCTGGCTTCTGGATGTGGAGGGCTTCAGGTCCCCACTGAGTATGCTGCACGCTGCACAGCTCAGTTATCATTGCCAGTCTGTATCTCTGGTAGACCTCCTCCTCCATTAGTTGCAGGTATCTCACCCTGGGCCTGTATATATGCAGGGCATGGTACCTGCATCTCGGCTGCTGGGCCACTTCTGGATCATCATGTTCATGGCCCACATGGCATCTCTGCCTGTCCAGGATTGCTTTGCATCTGCACACTCCCCTTGCTCGACTGTGAACTGTTCCACCACTACATGGGTTTACTGTTCGCCATCTGTAGTCATATGCGCTGGAAACCATCGCTTTACCCTACACGGTTAGTGATGTCCAATTTAGGTGCACACGGCTTTCGTAAATTCACTTTACGCGGGTTTCCTGGTGATAAGTCCCCAGGCTTCGGCACCTGGTGCTGTGCAGGTAGCCGGGCCTTGAATATGTGATTTATGCAGTTAAGGCAGTATTACATGGGTAAGGCCCTCTTTAACACAGATAACTTACACCTAGCGCTTCGAAAATAGGGCCCTACATGTTGCAAGCCAAGCATAAACATTTTGCTCATGCTTAATTAAGACAGCTTCCTGCAAACATGAGCTCTCTGTCTTGTGTCTCACTTCTACATAAACACCCCTGTGATACTGTCAGCATATTCAGAGCTGTTTTCACATCTAAATTTTCCCAATGAGGCCCTAGCCTCCCTTCAGGTCCATTTATACATATATCAAACCACCAATTAACAAGGATCAGAAACAGTTTGTAAAAGGTATAACAAATAAACACAAAGACCATTAAATTAGAATAAAACAAGAACCAATACAAAAATAAAACTGAAGTCTTGACATTGCCATTTATGGAAACACATGCTCACTTCTGGAAATATTAATAAAATAAGTATTATACATAAAATCCTGTGAAGAAAAATTGAGTCTTAATTTATCAATTGGTGAGAAAATGTTCCAGAAATGATCTTCCTGTTGGTAGAGGATTCTGCATTGGTACCCACAATATTTTTCCAAAATATCTTTTAAGCAAACTATGGGGCCCTTTTACTAAAGCCCAGTAGCCTGTTAACATGTGTGTTAACATATGGCAACTGGCAGCTGGGAAAAATAATGTGGGGGCATGCCAGCAACCATGTGTTAAAGTGCATGGTAATCTGCCATTGAGCGATGGCGTGGGGAATGTGTGGAGTGTGGGCATGGAGAGAACATAGCACCAGATCTCTCGTCATTTAATTCATGTCTTACCGCAGTTGCGGAATGGCTTGCCAACCATCAACTGAAATTGAATCTGGAGAAATCCCAAGCACTTTGGATTACCAGGACTGCTTCTGAGATAATCGTTAGTCCACAAATTTCAGGTACTGCTATGCCTTTGGTAAGTACCTTAATTCATCTTAGAGTCATCTTCGAATCCCAATTACCTTTTGATGCTCAAGTTGCGGCTACAGTCCATTCTTCATTTTCTCCTTATGTCAGATTCAGTCAGTGAAACCCTTTCTCTCCACAAATGCAATACACTCTCTTCTGCATACTATGGTTCTATCCAGATTAGACTACAGTAATGCGATTTATTGTGGTCTTCTTGCCTCGAACATCAAGAAATTACAATTGGTTCAAAATACCACTGTCCGTCTTCTAACAAATGCGAAAAAGTTTATTTATTTATTTATTTATTAGTGCTTATGGGTCAACAAAGTTTTACAAAAGTCATGTTACTGAAATAAAAATAGTCATTTCTTATCAATTTTTATATGCTAAACATGAATATGACAGTGAAATTGCAAAGTTGGCTCTAGTTTTTTTGTAACTACAAGAATTAATGTTTACATCACGAAATGCATGTCAATAGTAAATATAACAGGCCTTCAGTTAATACCTGTAAAAAAACAAGTGATAGACTGCTTCTTAGATTTTTTTGCCTGTCTCTTGTACAGCTGTTCGGAGCTTCTCTGGGGACTGTCCAGCAGTAGTCAGCCAGCATTGTAGTGGACCATTTTCCCTGGTATCTTTGCTCCATCATTGCAATATCCTGGTGAAAATGTTCACTCTGTTCATCAATAACCATACCACAGTTGTCAGGAAAGAAATTGAGATGGGAATCAAGGAAATGGATCTTTAGAGACATATTGCAGCCAAGTTTCTGATATTGCATCAGCATGTCTTCTACTAGTTCCTTGTAGTTTTCTGCCCTAACATTCCCGAGAAAGTTTGTTGACACTAGGCGAAAAGCATTCCATGCTTTGTTTCGCATCACCCTGCAGCAAGTTGTTGAACCGGTCATCTTTGAAGAGCTCGCGAATCTGGTGACCCACAAAAACTCCCTCTTTAATCTTTGCTTCGCTGAGTCGAGGGAATTTTTCATGCAGGTATCGGAAAGGTGGCGAAGTGCGGTCCATGGCTTTCACGAAGGTTTTCATCAAACCTAGTTTGATGTGAAGGGGTGGTAGCAGGATTTTGTGAGCCTCAACCAGAGATAGGTGCTGGATATTTTTCTCTCCAACTGTTAGATTTTGTCTGCGATTCCATTCCTTCCGCAAGTAGTGCCAATCCCTTGCTCAGCTATCCCACTCACATAAGAAACACATGCATTTTATTTATCCCTGCTGCAGTCCCATTAAAAGGGCAACTACCTTCAAGTCACCACAGAGGTGCCAGCTGTACTTGTTATAGTTAATAGAAGCCAGTAGATGCTTTAAGCTATCGTATATCTCTTTCATGTGGATGGCATGCGCTACTGGAATAGATGGAAGACGGTTTCCATTGTTCAAAAGCACAGCCTTCAGACTCAGTTTCGAAGAGCCTATAAATAGTCTCCAGTCTTGTGAGTGATTTTTAAGGCATTCATGAGGCTTTCAATATCGGAACAGAATACCAGATTACTTTCCTTTCCGACTGCGTATAGTACACTGCTGACATCAGATGGCTTCAGCAGCCGTCTGGCAGTAGTATTGCATTGCATCAGAAAATGATGCAATCAACTCTGGATGATGTGTGCATGCTGGTATTATGCAATGTGATGCAATATTACATCATTCAAGGCTTATTTGAGATGTTGTTGATGTCCTACTGGATACATTTACACGGTGAAACGTCAAAAATGAACTACATGCAATATCCTCAAAACGAGAGCCAATAATATTTTTTTAATGTTATATTCATGTTCAGCTCACCAAGATACTACAGATTAGGGCCTTTTAAAGTCAGTAACGATTTCAATGTTGACTAGTGAATCAAAGCGGTTTACAGAGAACTCAAGTATTGAACATTACATTGAAGAAAAAATATATGAAGCATCTTAACAGGGAGTGAAAGGGGAAAAGGGACGAATTAACTTAAATCAGCAATAGCTGATTTAAGTAATAACTATGTACAGAGAACTAAGCATATATATAAATTAGTTACAATGAACCTGAAAGCATCTTGAAAAGTGTGAGGACTGTATTTTTACATGTAGAATTGTCACTAGGTGACTAGTTCACCAAAGTGCTCCTTGAACAGGAATGTTTTTAGCAGTTTACGGAAAGCTTTAGGATCCTTAGTGTTTCTTATGACTGAAGGAAGTAAGTTCCATAATAGAGGGGCATAAAGGGAGAAGGCTCTCTTGGATGTAGTTGCGTTGCAGTTTCTGAAGTCAGTATGTACCTCAAGAGAATTTCTATCGTTACTTCTACATGGTCTGTTTTCCGGAGTGATTTTAATAAACTCTTTCAGGCAGATGGCAGGTTCTGTTTGGAGGGATTTGAATATAGTGTGGAGTGCTTTGACATTTATTCTGCTCTCAATTGGTAGCCAGTGTAGCTGCTTTAATATTGGGTTAATGTGCTCTTTGATAGAGGTTTGTGATATTACTCTAGCTGCTGTATTTTGAGCTAGTTGAAGGAGGCGGATGCTTTGCTTTGGGAGGCCCATTAAAATGGCATTACAGAAATTGAAGTTTGGGAAGATTATAGCCTGGACTGCTGTTCTGAAATCATTTGCAGAGAAAAGAGGTCTTAGATGTTGCAGCATTTTTAGTTTGGCATAGATAACCTTTGTTAGATTGCTCACATGCTTGGTGAAGTTAAGCTGATGATCTAATGTAATGCCCAAATATCTCACTTCTTTTTTGATTTGGATGCTTGCATCTTTTATCTTCATAGTTTCTGGTGGAGTGAAAGAGTTGTCCTTTGTGATGAAAAGGATTTCTGTTTTATTCAAATTTATTTGAAGATTGTGTTCTTCAAGTCATGTGCTAATGTTATTGAAACATTCCTTTATATTTTTTAGTTTCATTTGTTTGGTGTTGATTTGGGTGAAAAGCATGATGTCATCCTCGTACAGGTTGTAGTCAATGCTCTGACTCTTTATAATGTTGCAGATGGGTTGGATATAAAGGTTGAAAAGGAGCACTGACAAAGCAGAATCTTGGGGTATGCCTTTCCTTTGGTAGAATGAGCTTGACGTGTTATTACCCATCTTTACTTGGATGGTTCGGTTTGAAAGGTAGGATTTGAACCATGACAGAACTTTGTCTTTGAGGCCGATTTCTTGTAATCTGAATATGAGGTAATCATGTGATATGGAGTCGTAAACTGCTGTTAAGTCGAGAAAAATTAAGATGAAACCAGAATTAGGTTTTTGATTCCTTTTAGAAGCTTGTCTGTTAATGCCATGAGGAGTGTTTCAACTCCATGACCGATTCTAAATCCGTGCTGATGTGGATCGAACTGTGCAAAGTGGTCTACATGATTTTGTAGATGGAGTTGAGCTGCTTTTTCTAGGATTTTTGCCATAAATGGCAGACTTGAAATAGGCCTGTAAGAGCTTGGTTCTGATTTATCCAAATTCTTGCCTTTGAAGAGGGGACGGATAGAGGCCTTTTTTAATTCTTCTGGAATATATCCTTGATCTAATGAGGAGTTTATTAGATTTAGCTTATGAGAAGTGAGACTATCGCTAGTCAGACGTATCCATGAGAGATTTGATTATGTCTTTGAGCTGTCTTTTGGAGATGCGAGGAAAACTTTTCCAGGCCTGATTTGCAGTTATATTGCTTGTTTTGCAATGGAAATCTGTTGATGATAATGTTCCCACCTTTTCCTTGTGATATTTGGCTATGGCGTCTGCGTCTGATGCGACCGTGGCGTTGTCCTCTTTTGGGTTAGTTGTTAGTGATTTAACTATCTCAAACATTTCCCTTGGCTTGTTCAGTGCTGACATTATTTATTTATTTATTAAACACTTTTATACCACGCTTCCCCATGGATCAAGCGCGGTTTACAGAGAACAATAATATGAAAAGTAAAATTGGAACAAATACTTATTCAAGTTACATAGAACATTAAGGAACTTTATACAATGAACTTTATACAATGAACTTCATAAACTATTTAGATTAAGATTAACAATGCAAGCTATTATTATTAGCTTGGTGTCATAATCCCACTTATTGTTGTTTATTATGGGAGGGAGGAGTGGCTCAGTGGTTGGGACAGGTTACCTAAGGCCAGGGGTTCAACTCCCACATGGAGAGAAGCAACCTCAGGCCAGAGAGACTGGGGTCTCCAGCCCCATGGCCACCCCGCGTGGCCCTGGGCAAACAACCCAACCCTCCATCACCCCAGGTACACCTAGATTGTGAGCCCTTCAGGGGCAAGGGAATAAAAAGTACCTGTTAGTATACATGTGAACCACACTGATTCTAAAGAGCACAGTAAAAATAAAAACTTGCATTCTTCCATCTTACTGAAATAGGATGCTTTGTCGGATTCTCTTTTTGATTTTCTCCATTTCCTTTCAAACCCTCTTAGTTGTTTTTTTAATGATCTAATTTCTTTAGTGTACCATACCACGCTGTTCCTTGAATGAGGCTTGTTAGTTGTGTGACTGTTGGTAACTATAGCTGCTTGAGAGATTGTGGAGTTTTATCTCCTTATGAGCAGTTCTGTATTCTTAGTGTCCATTTGAAGCTGTGGAAGGACTTCTTTCAGGAATTGATCCTTGTCGAATTGGCAGAATTTTCTGTGCTGGTAGAAGACTGGATTCGTATTTGCTCTGCTAGGAAGGGACGGGATACTGAATTGGATAGTGTGGTGATCAGACCAAGGAATTTGATGTATCTGTACCTTTGGGACTGAAGAGCTGTTTAACCTCTCTTGCTGGATAAAAATGAGGTCCAATGTATTACCTTTAATGTGGGTGGGGTCTTGGATTATTTGTTTATAGCCTAGAGCTTCCATAGATTCCATAAATCCTTGAGACATATGTGTTGCGGTGGAAGGTAAGTTTAAGTCACCTAGTACCACTGAGAAGCTGTTAGTGGGGACTTTGCTGCACAGGTAGTCGGTGATGTTAGTCAGCTCCTCACCTTTTGATGTAGGTGGATTATAAATTAGGCATAATTGCATGCTCGTGTTTTCCACTAGTAGAACGTCCATGTTTTGAGCGAATTAGCTTGAAGTTTTTGTTAGATGCAAATCTTTCCTTGCCAAAATGGTTACTACTCCTCCTCCTCTTTTATTTTCTCTTTGGTAGTTGAATATGTTGTACCCTGTTGGTTTTAGCTGATTGATCAGTACCGTGTCATTTGTCATAAGCAATGATTCCATTATGAATAAAATGTCCAGGTTATTGTCAGTTATGTAATCAATTATTAGGGGTATTTTATTTCTATTAGAGCGTGGGTTGATAAGAGAGCATTTTAACCTGGCTGCAATAAATTTAGGCTTATCCTTAGTATGACTCCATTGGTTGAGGTTAATCTGGATTAGATATTGTTTATGTTCAGCCCTGTTAGGTAATGGGATGAAGATGTTTGCATCAGAGGTAGGTCGGTAGAAGTTGTGGATGACTGGTATTGGGAAGCCTGATGGGGAAAGGGCCTGAGTTGCCGTAGGTAGAGATAGAGTGACAAGTAGGCCCATGGCTATTAATGCATATGATGGAAACATTTCTGCTGAAATTGGAAAATCTTTGTTCCGCAATACTGACGGGCCTGAGGAAAGACCTTCAGACTTTTAGATGTAGAGCGGTCCTGGAGATTATTTAAGGCAACTGTTAAGATTTTAGAGGTTGAAAAGGCATACCTTTCATCAGCAGGAGTATCTATATTGTTGTTGCGGTGTAATCTTGAAGGTCTTATGTGAGAAGATTTGATGAGTCTCAGTTTTGTTGTTGCTTCTTCTGATAGAGGTTCTGGGAGTGCAGGAGGTGAAGAATTTAAATTACTTTAGAGCTAGCTGAGTTGTTGGCTGATGAGGATTATTATGCTATAGGTTGTAGCTGAGAATTCATAGTTTCTGGTCTTTATCTGATTATACTTAGTGCCCTGCCTAAGGGCCATGCCAAAGGGCCCTCTGAAGAGGCCCTCAGACACGGGCCCACCAAGCACAGTTGCACAGGGAGGCGCTCCTTTTGCTGCTATGTCTGGTGTTGCAGGGCCCTGATTGGTCTTCCGCTGGAGAGCAGGAAGATCTGGCACCCCCCGCTCTCGATCGGGATGCCGATCGGGGCTCAGGGAGGGAGCCGGAGACTGAGTTCTTTTGTGCACCGGGAGGCGCTCCTTTTGCTGCTGTGCCTGGTGTTACAGGGCCCTGATTGGTCTTCCGCTGGAGAGCGGGAAGGTCTGGCACCTCCCGCTCTCGCTGAAACAGGTCTATGGTGTCGTTGGTCAGCTAGCATCGGTATGTTCAATATAGTAGTCATGCAGTGATAGTTAGACACAGTATAGATAAAATATACAATATAGTTGATTTTGTTATGCAATGAGGCTGCTGTGTGCTGCTTGAAGGAGATTCTTGTGCAGCTATCTATGATATGGAAGGTAATGGAACTGTAGTATATATTTTCTTTAAGAGAGCATATGATATTATACAGGGTTATAAAGAGGATAACAATGGGGTTTAGATACCAGTCTTTGCTATTGTTTGAGATAGCGTTGATGAAGCAGGAACAGGAAGGCAGAGTTTCAAGAACACAGTCTCACCTCCCCCCGATGATGGTGGATGCTGGATTGCTTTCAGATGGTTCAGGAGCAGGCTGCAGGAGGGAGAGGGAGTGCTCTGCTTGTTTCCCTTTTCAGGTGTGCTTGCAGCCCCAGGATGATCTGTGTCTCCACTATTATCTAAATATCACTGGCTTCCGCTTTCATTTCGGATTCAGTTCAAAGTTCTCTCACTAATTCATAGGGGCATGTTTACAAAGCCGGCTGTAGCGGTTTCCAATCACTCCGATAACGATCAGAAACCGCTACCGCAGCGTTGTAAACAAGTCCCATAATGTCCTCCACATGGGTTTCTCCTAGTATTTATCCTCGTTACTCACCCCCTACTGCCCAGGGAGGTCATTGTGTTCACAAAACTGGAATCTCTTAGTTATGCCCCCTGTATCTTATGCTCTCCCTGAAACAATGTGTCATTCAGTGTTCTTTTTTTTAGCCCCACCCTATGGAATGGGCTCCCTTTGGAGCTTAGAGTGGAATCCTCAGAGAAGGTTTAAATCCCTTCTGAAGACACATTAGTTCACTTTGGCCTTCCAGGGGGTGACGTGAGTGGGTAAGGTGATCACCAGTTCATGTGATATTTTAAGGTGTACTGTTCTTAATCTTTCTTTCCTATTTTTATTGTAGTTCCTGTCTGTGCTCTCGCTTTGTGTCTGATTTTAGAATTGTAAACCACAACTGGTACCCTGCGGCAGAGAGCGGTATAGCAAGCTTTTAAATAAACATAAATATTGTTGCTGGCATGAGGGCAATTACTATGTGCTCAGTAGCAGTGTGACAATTAGCATGAGTGCACCTAATGATAGGGTATTATTGGGTGCACCCACATTAACTGCACCACACATTAGCTTTCATGATTGTGCACTAACTTTGAGAACATGCCAGGCTCACCTCTGCCGACAGCGCATGTGCTCCTGCTGAAGGTGTCCATGTACAATGAGAAACTTTATTTTATGTATTTAGAGCAATTTATATCCCATCTATCAAATACTATTTTAGGCATGTAAACAAAACATATGAAATAAAAGCGCAGGGGCAAATATTCAGCAAGGCTTATGTGGTTGGTATTTGTAAGCATTATGGGGGTCATTCCAGAACAGGAACAGCCCTTCGGATGTGCGGCATAGACATTCCAAATTCTGAAACACCCGAGGCCCTGCATGCACACTGCATTAGCACGGGGATCTCAGAATGTGGGTGGGAGGGGCAGAACGGGGACATAGTCTGCAGTGGAGACATGCAATGCATATTCAGGAAAGGCCCGTGTATGTTCTGCGTGTTTCCCGTGGATATCCATGTTATACCAGCGGAAGCATGGAATAAGGCCAGGACCTAGAAACTTTTCTGCTGTGCTCTGCTCTGCAGTGCATCCCATAGAAATGAATAGAAACATAGAAATATGACGACAGAAAAAGACCACATGGCCTATCTAGTCTGTCCTTCCATAACAACTACAACAGGAAGACAGGCACCCTTTTTACCTTTAGAGATCCTCTGTGTTTGTCCCATGCTTTTTTGAATTCAGTTACTGTCCTCATCTCTACCACCTCCACTGGGAGACTATTCCATGGATCCGCTACTCTTTCCGTAAAGAAATATTTCCGCATATCACTCCTGAATCTATCTCCCTTCACCCTCATCCCATGTCCCCTCGTAGCAGAACTTGCTTTCAATTGAAAGAGGCTCTCTCCCTGAACATTTATGCCACGGAGGTATTTAAACATCTCAATCATATCACCTCTATCCCGCCTTTCCTCTAAGGTGTACATATTAAGATCCTTCAGACTGTCCTCATATGCTTTATAATGAAGACCACTAATCATTTTAGTAACCACCCTCTGCACCGACTCCATCCTGTTCACATCCTTTTGAAGGTGCGGTCTCCAGAATTGCACACTATACTCCAAATGAGGTCGCACCAAAGACTTATACAGAGGCATTATCACCTCCATTTTTCTGCTAGCCATTCCTCTCCGTATGCACCCAAGCATCCTTCTAGCTTTTGCCGTTGCCTTTTCTACCTGTTTAGCTACTTTAAGATCATCAGACACAACCACGCCTAGGTCCCGTTCTTCTTTAGTGGACAAAAGTACTTCACCCCCTATACTATATTGCTCCCTTGGATTGCTGCAGCCCAAATGCATGACCTTACATTTTTTAACATTAAATCCCAGCTGCCAAATTCTAGACCATTTTTCAAGCTTAGCTAGATCCCTCCTCATGTTATCTTCCCCTTCCTGGGTATCTACTCTATTGCAGATTTTGGTATCATCCGCAAAGAGGCAAACCTTACCTGAAAGCCCTTCCGCTATATCACTAACAAAGATGTTAAAAAGAATCTGACCAAGGACAGATCCCTTGGGCACACCACTGATAACATCCTTCTCCTCAGAGTGAGCTCCATTTACTTGTACTCTTTGTCGCCTCCCACCCAACCAATTTCTAACCCAAGCAGTAACTTTAGGGTCCATCCCTAGGGTGCACAGTTTGTTTATAAGTCGCCTGTGAGGAACAGTGTCAAAGGCTTTACTGAAATCTAAATCCACCACATCTAGGGCTCTCCCTCGATCCAACTCCCTGGTCACCCAGTCAAAGAAATCAATCAGATTTGTCTGACAAGACCTGCCTCTGGTGAATCCATGCTGCCTTGGATCCTGTAATCCTCTGGACTCCAGAAACCTCACTATTTTCTCTTTCAGCAGCGTTTCCAATAATTTACTCACCACCGAAGTTAAACTAACCGGCCTGTAGTTTTCAACCACATCCTTACTTCCGCTTTTGTGTAAAGGCACCACATGAGCCTCTCTCCAGTCCTTTGGCACCACTCCCGACTCCAATGAGGCATTGAAAAGGTCAGTCAGTGGAGCTGCTAGAACGTCCCCAAGTTCCCTCAGTATTCTAGGGTGTATCCCATCCGGTCCCATCGCTTTGTCTACTTTAAGTTGAGATAGTTTCTCATGAACACAGTCTTTTGAAAATTGTTCAAGATGTCCTTTGCTTCTGTTCCTATTTGTGGGTGTTTTCTGAGGTCCTGCTCCTGGTTCTTCATCTGTAAACACAGAACAAAAATATTTGTTAAGCAATTCCGCTTTATCCTTATCAGCTTCTACATATTCCTCCCCTGCACCCTTGAGTCTGACAATACCACTCTTGCCCTTCCTCTTCTCACTAATATATCTGAAAAATGTCTTATCCCCCCATTTTATTGCATTGGCTATTTCCTCCTCCTTTTGAATTTTTGCCTTCTTGACTACTTTGCTAGCTTCTCTAAGTTTTTCCAAATACAGATGCCTGTCTTCCTCTCTCTGTGATCTCTTGTATTTCATGAAGGCCTCCCTCTTTTTCTTCACTTTTTCAGCTACTTCTTTCGAAAACTATAGCGGTCTCCTTTTACTTTTACCTTTATTTACCATTTTAACAAAAAGGTTGGTTGCCCTTAAAATATCCCCTTTCAGTTTTTCCCACTGTTTTTCTACATTCCTCAGCTGTTCCCATCCAACTAATGACTCCCTGAGTTGTTGGCCCATCTTCGCAAAGTTAGTCTTCCTAAAGTCTAAGATCCTCGCCTTTGAATGGATTCTAACAGCCCTAGTCCTAATACTGAACCACACCATCTGGTGATCACTGGATGTAAAATGATCTCCCACTACAACATCAGAAACACTTTCACCATTGGTAAGCACCAAGTCCAGTATGGCCCCTTCACGTGTGGGGTCTGTTACCAATTGCCTGAATAGTTCTCCCTGTAGAGAATCCAGGATCTCCTTACTTCTAGATGATACTGCAGCAGGAATGTGCCAATCAACATCTGGCATATTGAAATCTCCTATCAGTAGCACTTGCCCTTTCCTAGCAATGCTGCGCATGTCTTCAATTAACTCTCTGTCCACCTCTTCCTCTTGTGAGGGAGGTCTGTATATCACATCAATGTAAATAGATTTCTCTTTCCCTCTTTCTAGTTTATCCCACAATGCCTCCTATCTCCCTTTTAAGCTCTGTAATTCCAAAGCTTTAATAGTAGTTTTTACATATAGTGCCACTCCTCCTCCCCTACTTCCTACCCTGTCCTTTCTGAATAAAGTATAGCCAGGTATAGTTACATCCCAATCATGGTTTTCTGTGAACCATGTTTCTGTAACTGCCACTAAATCCAAGTCAGCCACTCCCACCAAAGCTTCAACATCAGGGATCTTATTTCCCATGCTACGGGCATTTATACACACTGCTTTCCATATGTTACCCCTGTTACCCATTACCATAAAGTTATTGAATGTATCACTTACCTGGGGGCTTTCTTGATTGTGACAAAGATGTTTGAACCAGTGTGTCTGCCATCTGGAAGACCACAAGATGCAGTTGTAAAGAACAGAATGCAGAGGTGGGGGAAGGTTGTATGGCGAAGACACATTACTAAACACCCCTACAGAAATATTCAGAGGTGCAATGGTGATTATTCCGGCTATGCTGACAATTGCTGTGTGAGACGGAGGAGATGATCTAGAGCACCCTAACAATTCCTGTCTTCTGAGAAGTGGGACTGTTGATGTCAAGATTGTTTGTGGATGAGTATAGGACGGATTCTTGTGTGGGTGAGAAACGCAGATCAGATTAGTAGTCATGGGACTCCATGCCATCATGTCATACCGGCTGTTTTCTAGAGGTGCAGGGCATCTGTACTGTAGATGTATGTTTTGTGTGCCTGCAAGTGAGAGTGTGTGTGTGTGGTTAGAGAGATGCATGGGGAACCTGTCTTGTGCAACTGCAATTTTGGAGGGACATCAGTGCCTGGCCAGGATCTGGTCGATAGGGCTGACCGCAGCATGACCAAGTGCCAGTGTGATCAGCCAGGATACCGCAGAATGGGGTCTCTAGGGCTAAATGTAAAAGCACATCCCTGTCAATGATAAGGGACCCTCAGAATGAGGGTTTTTCATTTAGATGTGTCTGCGGGCTGGATGTGCATGTAACGGAATTGCACTCCATGCATATAGTGCTGCTGAATATATCCTTTGACCATCAGGTTACTACCTGGTTAGTGCCAAGGCAGTGTGTGGGCAGAGTGAGAGCAATCCTGGGGGCTATCTGGCTAGCAGCAATATTTAGGGATATATTTACTAAAATGTGTTAGTTCTTCACCCCAACCCATGCTAAGCAGTTAGCAAGGGATTTTTATTAGGGCTGCATTTTTAGCATGCAAAGGGTTTAATGCATGGTACATCCCTCTCTAACCATTAGCGCACTTTAGTAAACATGCAACAAACTGCATAAAATTAGATCACAAAAGGCAGTCCTAACTTCATGCAGTTTGCAGTCTGCATAGCCGCTGAATATTGCCACTGTCTGGATAGTGCTGGTGGTCAGCAGTGAAATTGGATAGTCAGCATGAACAGATATCTGGACCCTGGTGCTAAATATCCAATTTAATTTTAAATTTAATGGCCAGCATTTTAAAAAAAGGTTGACCACAGAGTATGAATATTGACCTGCTAACATAAAGACAATACAGACTATGGGGTCTATTCTGAAGCACGAATAGCAGGGATGGACATTCCGTTGGGACATCCATCCCTGCTATTTGTCCCCCTTTCCTGTTCCCGATGAAGCCTCCCCTTACTAACAAGGAGTTTGTACGGGGAGGTTAGACGGGAGTGACAAGAGAGTGGTGCGGAGGCAGAGTTAGGGTGGGCAGTGGGTGGTCTGCAGCCCCGGACATACAGGGCCGATTCTGATGTTGGCCCTGTACGTTTTGTTCCGACCGGATGCACAGAAGCCTGGGACATACTTCTTGGAATAGGCCTCCACATCCACAAACCAGGCACAACAGTAACTCATACGGCAGCACTAGACATTTCATGGATACAACCATCTTCCAAGGAAGCTTGAAAAAGGGGCAAACATCATAGGGTCTGATATAAATAGTGGAGGTCAGTGGTTTCAAAGTGCTGGCCGCTGCAGGCAAAAGTAAAACCAGATATTCAGTGCCGGCATGTGGATATTCTCCAGTGCTGAATATCCAGGTTTGGCACTGACCAGTGTGGCTATCTGAAATAATCTCCTATGAAATGCCAGGAGGCCAGGAAACAGGAGCAAGATAGTGGTAAAAGAAAAGCTCTCTTGTACATAAGAACATAAGAGATGCCATACTGGGTCAGACCAAGGTTCATCAAGTCCAATATCCTGTTTCCAACAGTGGACAATCCAGGTCACAAATTCCTGGCAGATTCCCAAAAAGGCAATGCTTGTCCCCGGGCAAGCAGTAGATTTCCTGGGTCCTCTTTAATAATGTTTTATGGACTTTCTTCCAGGAACTTGTCTAAACCTTTTTTAAACCCATCTACACTAATAGCCTTCACTACGAATTCCAGAGTTTGATTACACATTGAATGAAAAAATATTTTCTCTTATTAGTCTTAAATAAGTTATATTGTAGCTTCATTGCATGTCCACTAGTCTTTCTACCTTTTGATGGAATATGCAACCAATCTACGTTTACTCATTCTACTCCATTCATTAATTTATAGACCTCTATCATATCCCCCCTCAGTCATCTCTTTTCCAGGTTGAAGAGCCCTAACCTTTTAAGCCTTTCCTCATAGGGGTATCCTTCTATCCCCTTTACCATTTCGGTAGCTCTTCTCTATACCGTTTCTAATTCTGCTATATCCTGTTTAAGATATGGCAACCAGAATTGCACACAATATACAAGGGGCGGTCGCACCATGAAATAATACAGAGGCATTATATTATCCTTTGTCTTATTCTCCATTCCTTTCCTTATGATTAATAGCATTCTATTTACTTTCTTGGCTGCTGCTGCTGCACACTGGGCAGGAGGGTTTTGACATATTATCAATGATGATACCTAAATCTTTTTCCTGGGTGAGGGTTCCTAATCTGGAATCTCGCATCGTGTAACTATAGTTTGGGTTGTTCTTTCCTAGGTGCATAACTTAAATTTCAGCTGACATTTGATCATCCAGTCTTCAAATTTATCAAGATCCTCTTGCGATTTTTCACAATCCTCTTGTGTTTTAACAGCTTTAAATAATTTAGTGCCATCTTCAAATCTGATCATCTTACTTGTTATTCCTATTTCCAGGTCATTTATGAATACAGTCAAACCTCGGTTTTCATTTGCCCCGGTTTTCATACGCTTCGGTTTTCAACGTCTTTTTTGACTGAGATTTTGTCCCGGTTCTCATACATCGCTTCGGTTTTCAACGTCTTTTTTGACTGAGATTTTGTCCCGGTTCTCGTACATCGCCTCGATTTTCGTAAATTACAGTACTGTAAATACATACACCCTCGCGCTGCACACCGGTCTGTATACACTGCCAGAACGCCCGCCCAGTCCCGGCAGCACTGCCCCCCGGACTCACCGATCGCCAGCGTGATGAGAAGCGAAAACCAGCTGAGCATGTAAATGAAACACATCCTCGAGCCTGGTCAGAGTTAGAGAGGCAATCCAATGTGGGCTGAATCCAATGTGATTCCGAAGAGAGCTGGGCACAGCAGCTTGTCAGGGGTGGCTAAGGCCAGATGTTAACATACTGTACTGTACAGTACTGTACTTAGCTTGCTTTCAGTGATGTTAAATGTTCATTTATCCATTTCATTAGTCATTTATATTTATTTCTCATTGTTTTCTGTATGTGAAAATATAGTTATTCTCTATAAAATGTATTTTTTATGAATATTTTTGGGTGTCTAGAACGGATTAATTGGATTTACATTATTTCTTATGGTAAATATTGCTTCAGTTTTCATACGTTTCGGTTTTAGTCAGACTTTTTCAAATGGATTAATCATGAAAACCGAGGTTTGACTGTATGTTAAAAAGCAGCAGGCCTAGCACAGATTCCTTGGGTACTCCACTAGTTACCTTTATCTATTGAGAAATTTGGCCATAAGAACATAAGATATGCCATACTGGGTCAGACCAAGGTCCATCAAGCCCAGTATCCTGTTTCCAATAGTGGCCAATCTAGGTCACAAGTACCTAGCAGTTTCCCCAAAAGACAGAGGTTCTACAGTGCTTGTATTGGAGCAAGCAGTGGATATCCCGGGTCCCCTTTAATAATGGTTTATGAACCTTTCCTCCAGGAACTTGTCCAAACCTTTTTTAAACCCGGCTACACTAACAGCTTTTACTACATCCTAAGGTAATGAATTCTAGAGTTTGATTACATGTTGAATGAAAAAATATTTTCTTTTATTAGTTTTAAATAGGTTACAGCTTCTTTGCATGTCCCCTAGTCTTTCTGTATTTTGATGGTGTAAACAATTGATCTACGAATTTAGCCCTACTCTCTGCTTTCTATCTTTTAAGCAGTTCCTGATCCACAATAGTACACTACCTCCATTCCCATGACTTTTTAATTTGGTCAAGAGTCTATCATGAGTGACCTTGTCAAAGGCTTTCTGAATATCCAGATACTCTATAACAACTGGCTCACCTTGGTCTACCTGTTTATTCACACTTTCAAAAAAAAAAACAGATTAGTAAAACAAGACTTTCTTTGGCTAAATTCATGTTGACTTTCTCCTATTAAACCATGACTATCTACATGTTCAGTAATTATATTCTTTATAAGGGTTTCTACCATTTTGTCCAGTACTAACATCAGGCTCACCAGTCTGTAGTTTCCTGGATTACCCCTGTAGTCACACCATCAATCCAACATGTGATAAGAGACAGCAAATGATGTGCAATCAAAGAAGAACCAACAGTAGGGTAGTCAACCAGAAGCTTGTTAAAAATGTATCTGGATAGCGCTACACCTGGACACTTTTTTGATAGTGCCTGGACTATCCATGAGTGAGGTGAGAGTGGTCCCAGAGGTTATCCGCTTAGTGGCAATTTGCAGTCCACTAACCAGATAAGAAACCAGGCCTAACTGTATGCAGTTTTGCTATGCAAACAGTGCTGAATTTTGCTGCTATCTGGCTAGCCTGTGGCAGTCACTGCTGAAACTGGATATTCACTGGAAGCCACTACTTGGACACTTCCGCTGAATATCTGCTTTCATTTTGCCGGCAGTAGTCAGTGTATACAAAACAGTTACCGCCGTGGACTGACTCAATCCAATAGTTTATTTGTTATTCTATATTTTATTATTTATTTTATTGTATTTTACATTTATTATTGACTGTTTTATTGATTATGTGCTATAAACATCTTTGACATTTGTTTGTTAAGCGCTACATCAACATCAACACTCAGTCTAGTACTTGAATTGTGTCTACGAGAGCTTTCTTCTGGAGTTCATAAGATATAATATGTATAGATACCCTGGCAAGGTATGAGTGGAAATTCCTCTTAATCAGGTCTGTGGCTCCTGATATGATGGGAAATAGTTCTGTATCTTTCTGCCACATTTTCTTGGTCATTGACTGCATTTCTTGGTAACTGAGCATCTTCTCCCTTTCCACACGATTCCTAGAATAATCGTTTGGAACCAAAACCTCTATTATCAATGTCGTTCTGATGTTTTTCTCCTTTATCACTATGTCTGGTTTCTTCTCCATAGTATATTACGTTGCTGTGCTGCGGAACCTTAGCACAATTGCTTCTTAAGTTAATGCTTTTTGTAATTAGCATATATAATCAAAGTAAGAGTTTTTTCCTGCAAACTTATTTCTGTGCAATAAATTCATTTCCAAAAACTGCAAGGAATTACTCTACTCTTGGCACAGGTTAGGTTTGTTAAGGATTGTGATTTTGATGAAGGCATCTGAATATGGGCATCATGGACTCCATACCTTTCAAAAATTATTCTCTCTTTGTGGGTTTAATGGAGGTTGTTCAATATCATTTTTGTCAGTTCACAGTGTGCCGTGTTCTGCCCTTCATGCATTTTTCCTAGTTTGATGTAGATAAATTACTTTGCTAATTTTATTATAATCTTCCCCTTACTTTTTAACTAGCCTTTTGGAAGTTTTTCTGTCCTTGAGACATCACGTGTTTAACTTGTTTGATAAGAATAGGAGATCAGACAAAATCCTTGTAAAAATTAACTCGCTTATGTCCTGTCCCTGAACTCGAGAAGCTCCTGAGTCCAGTGCAAGGATTAAATCATGGAAATAGTTTCACTGGGGTTTGTACTGGCATCGATTGAGAATAGCAGTATCACCATTCAAGGATGCGCCCCCTGAGTAATAACTAATTAATCTTTAGTATGTTGCTTCTGCTGCATATACTATATCGCCAATCCTCCCTTTATGATTTTAGCTCATGGATCTGCTATGTAGTTTACGCAGCACAAGTTAACTGCAGATGCAGAAATAGTTGATATAGTATTATTATTATTATTATTATTACTAAACATTTATTGAGTGCTACTCGGTGTACGCAGCGCTGCACAAAAACACAAAAGACAGGCCTGCTCCTTAGAACTTACAATCTCATCAAGACAAACAGGACAAGGAAGGAAAGAGGAGAGAGTAGGGAAGGGAGACAACATGACAAAAGAATAGGGATCAGGGACCAAAGGCAGCCTTAAAGAGGTGAGCCTTCAGCAGAGATTTGAAGAGTGTTGAAGCCTAATGAACAGCATCAGGAAGAGAGTTCCATGGAAAGGAGCTGCAAGATGAAAGGACCGATGTCTGGATTTAGCAGAAGAGGAAAATGGCAGGGAAAGGAGCAAGCTAGAAGAGCAAAGTTTGCGAGGAGGAGAGGAGAGAAACAGGAGACAACAGAGATAGGGTGGAGCAGCAGAACGAATGCATTTAAAAGTTAAAAGGAGAAGCTGGATGAAGTGTTGCAATCAGTTTCATTGAAACCAAAGGGGACTTGGAGTTTGCTCACACTTTTTCTCAGAAATTCAAAGCATGTTATTTTTTGGTACAGGAGGTATTTTTCCTGTCTCTGGAGGGCTCACAGGCTAAGTTTATCCCCGAAGCAATGGAAGATTAAGTGACTTGTCCAAGATCACAAAGAGCATGTCTGGGAATTGAATCCTAGATTTCCTGATGCTCAGCCCATTGTTCTTATCTTTAGGCTACTCCTCCACTCCAATGAAAACACCACGAAAAGGACCAGCTTTGCGCAATTTCATTTCTAATGCAGAGTTTGCAGAGCGGAAGTGAAATATAGCAAGAGTAAGACAGAAACCCAGAACATGATGGCAGATAAGGCTCATCTGATCTGCTCACTTTTCCTTCCTGCCGTAATCAGCAGATCTCAGATTACCTCTGGCTATATCTTCCGTTCCTTGGAACTGAGGAATCTCTGAGGCTGATAGTGAGCTGGACGCTATCCGCTTAATGTTAACTAGATAACTTGTTTGGTTAACTCTCAGTGGATTTTCAGCTGATTTACCTGCTTAGGCCGAACCACTGAATAAGCAGTAATACACTTGAATGAATATGTTATCTGGTTAATTTTAGAACAGCTTTTTATGTAGTTTGACTTTAACAGATGAAGTTAACTAGATAGTACTGAGGATCAGTACTATGCAGTTATCTTCACCCTCAACCCGAGAATGCCTCCAATCCCTCCCAAAGATAAGCGGATAAATTTTAACTGGAGTTTTCTAGTTAAAATTTAACTGATCAAAGAATACAATTTTTAGAGGCAATGATTTAAGTGGTTAACTCTGAAGTTAATGGCATAAATCATTTGAATATCGACCTAGATCACCATAGTCTCCCAGACCATATCCAGAGCCACCTGAAATCAATGACTGAACCCCAGTTTGAATGAAGAAAACTCAGCAGATGCCTGGGCTACCATACTCATCTGTCATACTCTGCTGTCCTAGAAGGTGCTTCTGTGGTGATTCAGTCTTTCAGTGTCTCTCTCTCTGTTTTGTTTTTCTGTTAGTTCTTTTCCACCCCATTTCGGAGAGATGTTGGTTTACTTTAGGTCTAGGATGAACCACAATGACAGAACACCGTTTAGGTTCTCGATCCAGTTTGTATAGAGCATCTCTGGACTTTCAGGGCAGCAATTACTTTCCACTCCAGCTCTTTTTTCTGAAAGAGCCTTCCTTTTTTTCCCACCTTATAATTACCTGCCCACTTTAGTCCTTCTCCCCAGGAGTCACCATCGCAGGGAGTACACAAAACTCTGGTTTAATTCCCAGGCAGGGTTTTAAGTTACAGTTTCAGTGAGTCTGGCTGCCCAGCAGCATCTTTGCCGCCTTCCTCATAGCTTCTGGTTAGGTTTTCTTATTTGTCATGGGCCTTTCCCAAACCAAAGGTTGCCATCATCTGGTCTGGCCCTACTACTAGGTGGACTAGGCATCTGCGTAGAGTGGCAGAATTTGGTAGGAGGCAGCATGCCACCAGTATAGCTGACAGCACAGCAGCAGCACACTCTTTAAATCCACTGTTAGCATTTTAGCAGGTTTTGAGTTATTTAGAAGTATTTAGCTCACACGTTTCCATGATTAGTTAAGGATGAGTTACAGTCAGGTACAGTAAGTATATGCATGAGCTCAAGGACTGCCGCAGCCCACCCCTCTGAGAGCAGGCAAGTGCTTAGGGGCCCCCATGCCGTGTGCACTGTCTTTGAAGCATTCTGTTTGTTTTCTTGGCTGTGGCTGCACACTGAGCAGAGGATGTCAATGTATTATCCACGATGATGCCTAGATCCTTTTCCTGGGTGGTGACTTCTAAAGTAGAACCTTGCATTGTACAGCTATAGTTTGGCTTGTTCTTCCTAAGTGCATAACTTTGCACTTGTCCACATTACATTTCATCTGCCATTTGGATGCCATCTCTCAGTTTCTCAAGGTGCACTTGTAATTTATCAACTTTGAATAATTTTGCACCATCTGCAAATTTGATCACCTGTTCACTTGTTGTTCCCATTTCTAGGCCATTAATAGATATGCTGAAAAGCAGTGGGCCATTAGAGATCCCTGAGGTACCCCACTATTCACCTTTCTGCATTGAAACAATAGACCATTTAGGCCTGTTTTTTATTTGGTTGGTTTTTTTTTTAATCTTTTAACCAGTTCCCAATCCACAATTGTAAACTGCCTCCTATCTCATGCCTTTTTAATTTCCTGAAGATTCTCTCATGAGGGACCTTGTCAAAGGCTTTTTGAAAATCTGGATACAGTACAGTATATCAGCTGGCTCGTTTAAACAATGTACATAGACTGGTGAGGCAAGACTTTCATTAGCTAAATCCATGTTAATTTTGTCTCATTATTCCATGGCTATCTATATGTTTACTAATTTTGTTCTTTACAATGATTTTTATCATTTTGCCCCACATTGACATCAGGCTCAGCATTCTGTGACTCTTGTTGCCTGCGGCCTTTAGATTTCTGGCCCTTAGCAATCCAGAAGTACATATGTCATTGAAGTTCAGTACACTTACTTTGGTAACTTCATTGTAACTGTGTCCAGGAGTATTAACAGCCCTATAGTTTGCACGTTTGCACCTCTTGGCTCCCAGGCTACTCCAATCACCTACGCTAAAACTAATACCTCAGATATCTGACAACTGCATAAACTAAAGAACCTTACCTTTGCTGGACTTGAAGCTTCAACTTCAATTTTTATGGTAAACCAGTATAGGAATGTAACTGTGAGTATCTTGGTCTGATTGACTGTGGTCCTTCTTGCAAAATGGGCCACGAATCAGATATAATTCCCATTTCTTTATCTACAGCAACATCCACTATAGTGACTTAGATTATATACACTGAGCTAAGATGGAGTGGGTATGATTCCCCCTACCCCTTGCTATGTTATCTAGTGCTAAGTATTGATCTATAATGGACCCGATATTCAAAGGCATTTACACGGTTTACAGATCTGTAAACCATGTAAATGCCTCTAGATAGGATATTCAGCAGCACTAATATGTTTAGTACTGCTAAATATCTCCGGGTATCAGGGCATTCCGAGGGCGATACCTGTCGCTAACTGATCAGCAGCGATATTGAGCTGGCCCATCTTTACCCACGGGAGCTAACTGGGCAGCGGCTCAATATCACCGCAGCTTGGTTAGCTTCTGGGCTGTGCTGCTGACCCAAATAATCAATGCTGGTGGCTGGATATGGTCCCGGCTTGAATATCTGGGTTTATTATTCAGTTGCGATGGCTATAGCCACTGCAGATTATCGGGCCTATTTTGTGCTACTCATTGCTACCACTGACCTTTTCAATAGATTTAACTAATAATTCTTAAATGTGTTTAAAGTAAGAAAGTTGTGGACTATTACTTCCACTAGTTTCCATTTCAGAATAAGTTTATGGGTGCTTAGAGTAGGGTTGGGTGAGTTAAAGGATGTCTATGTGCACATTGGCTCTTTCAGATCTCCCCCCTCTCCTGCTCTATACAGGGTGTACTAAATATAGTTAAGCATTTAGGAAAGTTTGACTCCAGAAAAGATTAGAAATTAGATTTGTCTGGAGACAGTAGACTGACTAATATGCCAGTCATGCCTCTTGTCACCCTTTGGAAGAAGCCGGAAGTAAAACGATAGAGAACTGTCAGCACCACTCCAGTACCTGTAGCTCTCCTTCTTCTACAAAAATCTTGATATATCAAAAATCGAAAGAAAACAAAACAGCTCATGCACCCTTAGCGCTCACACAAATTAAAAGCAACACAACCCACCATTTGCTTTCCGTCTCGCTTTCTTGCCTTTCATCTAGCAAGTCCTTACGAAATCCATATGTGGTCCTCAGAGAAAGCCCTTTTTAATAGAGTCTGTGATGAATCTGCAAACAATTTTTGAGAAACATTTTAATTTGCTGGAACTTTCCTGAAGGCTTTTTGAAACATGGAGTCGGTGTAGCATGCTGAACATTTAATAGTGTGAGATCTGCAATGATACGTTTACAATCTTTGCATGAGAGGAAGATTTGTGTATGCAAGCGGAGAAGATCTCCGTTTAAGATGAAGAGGTCAGAATGTTCAGAGTCTGCTGCTTGAGAACAGATCAGTTGCCGTGTGCTCTGAGATAATACCATGGAAAAAAGCAAGAATAGGATGTGATCTGTTTGTATTAAAAGGGAGAAGGAAGAGGAACTGATAATGTGTGTGAGGTTAGAGTGATGTGCGAGAGAGAGGAGGTGTGACTGAGGTCAGAGCTAGCCTTGGAGGATAGGCAATAAAAGCAGCTGCAGAAGGCAAGGTGGTATTCGAGAGAGAGAGTGAGCAGATGCAGCTTACCTATGAACCGAGAACAGACTCACACCATAAAGGGATCTTTTGAACTTACAGTTGACATGTTTTCGTCTGAAGCCATATTAGTAGTCTAGCCAATAAAGGAAGTGCAGAGAAAAAAATAAGAAAATAGCAGCTGTATCAGAGATCTGCACTCTGGAAACAGAGCTGACTCAAGGGTATCCAATGCTCTAGGTCTAGGGGAATCTTCAGTCTTGCCCCTCCCCCTCACTAGTCTAGCATCTCTCCTTCCCTACCCTCCAGTGCAATATCTCCCCTTACTTATTTTATTTATTTATTTATTTATTTAAGGTTTTTCTATACCGCACTATTCGGCATCAGCACGGTTTACAATAAACAAGTTTGTACAATGAGGAACAGCCATACATTGAACTTACATAGAACAGGGAGTTTAAACATGGATAACAGGTGAACTTTATACATAGCAAACAAGGGAGATTTAAACAAGGGTAACAGGTGAACTTTATACATTATATACACAGGGATTGCATCACATCTAAGTTTATGATACAGGCCCTAAGGGGGATAGATGGGGGAGGTGACGAGTTTTCATCGGAAATTGGTTAGACAGCGTTGGCTTGTTAGACTATAAGATCATGTGGTACTGTCTAGGTGATGCTGTCGGAGTTACCAAAGTGTTGTATAAATAATTGCAGTTTGAGGGCTTTTCTGAACTGGGGGAGGTTATTTATGCTGCGGATTTCTGTTGGGAGAGAGTTCCAGCAAGAAGGGGCGAATAAGGCAAAGGCACGCTTTCTAGTGGATTTGTTGCATTTTGTGATGGCTTTTGGAAGGAGGATGGTATTGCAGGATGTGGTTCTTCTTAATCTGTTGTTTGGAGTAAGTTGGATCATATCTGACAATATATTTGCGGTGATACAGTTGACTGCTTTGAAGGTCAAAGTGAGGATCTTAAATGTGATCCTGTACTGGACGGGGAGCCAGTGCAAGCTCTTCAGGATAGGGGTGATATGTTCTCTGCGAGATGCGCCATAGAGGGTTCTTGCTGCGGTATTCATCGCAAGCTGTAAGGGGTTTATCGAGCTCTTTGGGAGTCCAAGTAGGATGGGGTTGGCGTAATCGAAGTGGGGCATGATTATGGCCTGGAAGACTGTTCTGAAGTCGTTTGGTTCAAGGGTGTTCTTTATGAGGCGTAGTGTCCGTAATTTGTGGTATATTGTTCTGATTGTATTGTCTATATGAGCATGCATGTCCAGGTGCTGGTCCAGTGTTACGCCTAAGTATTTGATCGTTGTCTTGGAGAGGAGTTCTGCGTTGTTCACTTTGATTGAAGATGGGGGAGTGAATGACTGGTTTCTTCCGATGAATAGAACTTCTGTCTTTTTCAGATTTATTCTGAGCATTTGGTTGTGTAGCCAATCTGTGACGGCATTGAAGCAAGAGGAGAGCTGGTCGAGATTTGGATGATCTGTGTCTATTGGGGTGAACATTAGGACATCATCAGCATATACTAGGCAGTTGATGTTAAAGGACCGGATAAGATTGCAGATGGGCTGCATATAGATATTGAATAAAAGTGCTGAGAGGGATGAGCCCTGGGGAACGCCTTTTTCTAGTGGGAAAGGGTCCGATAAAGAGGATCCGGAGCGGACATGTTGCCATCTGTTATTCAGATATGAGGCGCACCAAGCTAGAGCGTTGCCACGAAGACCCTTCTCAGTGAGGCGTGATAGGAGTATCTTGTGGTCCACCGAGTCAAAGGCGGCTGCGATGTCCAGAAAGATAAGGGCAAAACCCTTCCTGATGTTATCGAGCCCAATGGTAAGGGAGTTGAATAATGTAGTCAGAAGGGTATCGACTCCATGGGACTCTCTGAATCCATGCTGGCAGTAATCAAGAGGCGCGTTGTTTTCAATGTGATGGGTTAGTTGCTGTTGGACTGTTTTTTCGATGATTTTAGCTAGAAGCGGGATGCTCGATATGGGCCTGTAAGAGTCCATCTTTGTGGGGTCGAGCTTTTTGTTCTTCAGTAGGGGTCTTATTGAAGTTTGCTTCAGGTTCTGTGGGAAAATCCCCGAAGTGAAGGATGATCCTATTAGTTTGGCGAGGAAAGGGCTGAGGTCTGATTTTAGCGCTTTTATCCATTGTGCCGGGCATGGGTCGCTCGGAGCTGTGGTGGTATTGATGCATGTGATGGTATCTTGGATCTCCCTTGCTGTTGGGGGGGAGAAGGAGTTAAGAATGTGGTGGTTATCTGCTGTCTCATTTAGAGGGAGGGAGTCGGGAGGTAGCGGGCTTGTATGTTTCAGAGGGTGGTGATTTGCAGGAGCAATGTGTTGGCTTGTCTTTGAGCGAAGGTAGTCCGCATATTCCTGAGCGTCAGGTAGATTTGACTTACCTCTCCCACCATGTCCAACATCTCCCCTTCTCTTTCCCTCACCACATGTCCAGAATCTCTCCTTATCTTCCTTAAGCGCCTCCCCAGATGTCCAGCATCTCCCCTTTCCTTCCCTTCCCTGACCCCCCCCCCACCCCAGTAGTCCAGCTTTTTTATTTCCATAGGCTCCCCCCCCCCCCATTGTACTCAGAATCGCTGCCCCGTCTTTGCCTTCCCCTTGCTGCTGCCCTACCTCTGTCCTGCTTGGGAACCACAGCTGCATCTTAAATAAATGCAACATGTCTGTAGGCCTTCAAGGCCTGCCAAGTCTGTCTCCTCTGATGCAAACTTCCTGTTGGAGAGGGCAGGGCAGAGTAGGCCCAGAAAGCATATGAGTGCCGTAAGGCCCACCGCCGTACTGTGCTTACTTGAGATGCAGCTGTGGCTCCCGAAGAGGATGGAAGTAGGGCAGTGTGCTAGGCAATGGTGTTCCAAAGGTGGCCAGTAGGGGGATGTATCCTGCCAGGCCAACGGAGGCAGCACACAGAACTTACCATAAAGATGACTTGTCGTACTGCCTCTGCTCCAGGCTCAACGCTTTTCTCTCCTGGCCGAAGTCTCATGAATCTCTGACCATAACTCTTTCCTACATAGATGCAAACTGAAAGAACTATGGGCCTGATATCCAAAAGGACTTGTTTTTACCTATAGTCAGTAAACCTATAAATCCTCTAGCCTGGAATTTTCAACATCAATATCCCATTAGTGCTGGAGAAAATCCCTCTTCCTCAGCATTATAGGGATAGCATCAGGGTATAGTTAGAGTGGAGCAAGGGCAAGACCTCTAGCTATGCAGATAGCGTTGATATTCAGCCATCATAGATACTGTATAGGTTGACATTAAGCCTGCTTTAGGCATATAGCTACTGGGAGTCAGCAGCAAATCCATATATAGTGGAGCTGAAAATATGGAGGTTTTTTTAATTGTGCAGTCTGAGTTTTAAAAAAACCTGCTGACTGTGGATAAGTAAATATTAGCGCTTATGTCTTTCTATCTTATAGCATTTCTCAAGGGCCAAATAATCCCACAGCAATCTTAATATTTAACCTGCAGAGATGGTCACATCCAGAGAGACTTTGATAAGTATTAGAAGAACAAAGGTACTGGCAGGGCTGGACAGGGGTTTCTGCCGCACCCCCCGCGTGCCAAGCTGCACCACCCCGTCCCCGTCCCCCCCATGCTGAGCCATGCCATCACCCCCCACTACTGCTGATTCCGGCAGCTTGGTTGGGGGGCTGCTTGGCTCGGTGGTAAGGCAGGCCATATGCTTCGGCAAACATGGCCTGCCACTTCTGACCTCCTCTCCCAATACAACTTCGGGGGGTCAGAAGTGACAGGGCAGCAGGGGGGTGGGGGCAGTGGCACAGCTCAGTGTGCAGAGGGCAGAAGGCCATGTGTGCTGAAGTACATGGCCTGCCACCCTCAGAGGTCTGCTGCCCTAGGTGTCTGCCTAGTGGACAGGCCGTACTGGGTACTTACTGGTGGGCCTCATGATACAAGAAGATTCTGGGGAAAGGAATTGATCAAGAGACTTAAGCAGTGCATTGAGTTTCAGGGCCTATTTATTAGGCACATGTATTAGTTTTCGTACAAATAGAAAAATTGATGAGAATTGTGATTTTCGGATCATCCTGGGATCAACTAACCGACAGCACATACATGTAAAAAATAATCCCAAATTGCCATTTGTTAACTTCATTTTGTCAAGTGCGCAGGCACTGCTAGACACATTGAAGCCACTTTGGGAGGAGTCATCAGCAGCCAACATGAAACCCTTCAGCCAATCATGCTTAACAGGCAGCCAGAGAACTGTATCCTTGCTTGGGTCCTGCAAATCCCATGGCTGATGAGATCATAGCAGCAGTGCAAGACACAGTCCTACCCAAGGCCCAGAGAACCATTATGCGTCTGACTTCCAGAGAGTGAAGAAGGAAGGGATGCTGGGAGTTAGGTGGAAAAAAAAGGGAAAAAATGAAAAAGAAAAAAAAACAACAGCTTTGCCTGTTTTTGAGGGAGTGGAGAAAGGTTCCTTGGGGCTTAGAACTTTAAGGCAAAAAAAACAGAGAACCTTGAGTCTGACTTTGAGCCATTGAACAAGGGGCGGTAAGGCTTGTTACTTCAAAGAACAAAAAAAAATGAATAAACCCCATTTTGAAGTTATCAGGATGTTCTTAGCTCCCTTACAGGCTGATGTAGAAACCCTGTGCTAGAGCCCAGTGCTTAAAGCTTTAGCACAGGGTTTCAGAGCGTGCTTTAAGGCTGACTCTTTGGGTTGGAATGCAATATTTAAATTACCCAGTGCACAAAAACTCAGCATTAAACTGGGAAAACAAGCCAAATACATATGCACAGAAGTTGGTGTAAGTATGGCATGCTGTCCTGGAGAAACAGGGTCATCTGAGGGGCAGTCTGACCCCTCCCTGTGCATCCCAGGATGCACTGTGCGGTG
Source organism: Ichthyophis bannanicus (assembly GCA_033557465.1). Lineage (NCBI taxonomy): Eukaryota > Metazoa > Chordata > Amphibia > Gymnophiona > Ichthyophiidae > Ichthyophis > Ichthyophis bannanicus. The sequence goes on along the minus strand of CM066031.1, from coordinate 1,060,184,314 downwards.
CCAGGTGCTGCCATTTTTCAAGATTGCAGTGCAGAGGTGGGTGCATGTGGGCAATGCTCCCACTGCAGATTAAAAGTATTGGGAGGGAAGTGGGGAGGTTCGGGGGCCACGGGTCACCAGGGATTTTTTTTACTGGGTGAGTGGGATCGGGTCCAACTGGGTCATCAGGGATTGTTTTTTAGTGGATGGGTGGGGGGATGGGGACCTCTGGGCCACCAGGCATTTTTTTTATTGGGTGGTAGGGGGCTGGGCTACCAGGGATTTTATTTATTGGGGGGTAGGGGGCTGAGCTACCAGGGATTTTTTTTTTAGTGGGTGGGGGGATGGGTGGGGGGATCAGGGCCTTTGGGCCACCAGAAAAATTTTTATCGGGTGGGCGGGGATCGAGACCACCAGGGATTTGGTTTCTGTTGGGGGATCAGTGTCGGGAGCACCGGCCCCCGACAATACTCTGATGGCATCAGAGGCTTTCCCTGATGCCTGGATCAGTTGAGGTGAAGTGTCAAACCCTCTGCCAATCCTGACATATGCTGTCTTTTGTACAATATTGCTTGTCGTGCTGGGGTCTTGTGTGCTGAGGGCTAATTTAACTACTGGCAGGGTCTTCCAAGATGGACAGGTCTCAGCTGAGGTTCCAGACCAAGGGGTATGTTTACTAAAACCCCGGTAATGTGCGCGGCCCGCTAGTGTGCGGGTGCCATATAAGGAGTTGGCGTGTCTGGCTGAAAAAAGCAAAACCGGGATTATTCATGCGCTAATGTGCGCGGCGCCCATGTGCGCCCCGCACCTTAGTGCATGAGAAAGCTGCGCGGGAGGCATAAGTGGCGCGCTGATGTGAAAGCAAAGGAGCAGAGCCATAGCACAATGGTTAAGACACTGACCAATGGTGCAGGGATCATGGATTCAATCCCCCACTGTGCCCAACACAGAAGGCTAGCAGAGGCATTACCTATTATGGGTAAGTTTGCTTTCAGAGGCATTTTATTTTTTATCTTAATTACTACTACTAGCAAGCGCACTCTCAAAGCGTGTTAACATAAGGCGCCCCATAAGGCACATTTCAAAGTGCACTGTCCGCCAAGGCACCCTATAATGTTGCTGATAGGGCGCTTTATAGGGTGCCGTATGAGTTACCGCAAGGTCACAGCAATGTTTTTGATGGCAGCACTGTGCAGTTTAAGGAATGCACAGCATAAGTAGGTGTGCTGACATGCAAGGAGGAGCAGCAGTGTAGCACAATGGGTAAGGCACTGACAGCTGATATAGGGGTCATGAGTTTATTCCCCAGCGTGCCTAATACGTAAGGCTGGCTGTGGCATCAGCTTTGCAATGTATGTATTTTTTCCTGTAGCACTTTAGTTGTATTTTATTAATTGCTGCCAGCAAACAGGTCCTCACGTGCCGTAACTGAAGATGCCACATAAGGCACCCTATAAGGCACTCCATAGGGCACATTATAAAGTGCACTGTCCGCCACGGCACCCTAAAATGCCCACTATAGGGCACCCTATAAGTTGCTCCACAGGATAACGTATAGTGCACCTTATATGGATGGTAACCATAAGGTAACCTATAGGGCGCCCTATAAAGCGCCCTCTGAGGCACCTTATGGGTACAGTACGGTGAGGGTGTTTTTGCTGGCAGCAATAATGTACATTAAAAAGAGAGAATGCTCTAGGCAGCCCCATCAAATAACTCCACTGTGGGTTTGAACCCATGACTTCTGACTCCACAGGCAGTGAAGTAACCATTGTGCTACAGCCCTATAGCTGCTAACAAGCCCCTGGCTGGCTGCAGAGGGAGTGTATGTCACCACACAGACAGTCTGCTGTGGTCACCAGGATAGGGTTAGCCCACCCATACCCATGATGCACTGCATATGCAAATCAGCTGTCCACAGATAAATACAAGATGGGGAATGCACCCCCACAGCACCTCGGCCTGGTAGGGGGAAGTGACCATGTGCACCCCCCACAGCACCTCGGCCTGGTAGGGGGTACTGACCGTGTGTTTTACTGGCACAGAGTAGCTACACACCGTCACATTGTGCGGGTACTGTGCTCACCCTGAGGGTGCGGAGAGGCACCCAGCACCAGGTCCACAGCACCTTCCATGGCTGAAAGAGGCCATGCTGGAGGGCCAAAGCAGTGTTAATGTGTACAATCAGGGCTGGATTTACCTATACACTACCTACACCATGGCATAGGGACCACAGCTGACAAGGGCCCTCAAAAATAGCCACCTTAGAATTAAATTAAAAAAAAAAAACACTGGCAGCTGCCACCACAGCAGCATGGACTGTTCCTGCAGGGCCCCCTCTGCCCAGCTGAATCATCCATCCGTCCCTCCGTGCCAGCTTTGAGAGGCACAAAGGAAGAGTGTCTCCCTCACATCTCTGTTAAGCCCACAGGGGCTGATGGGAAATTTCCCATCAGCCCCTGCAGGCTTAACAGAGACACGAGGGAGACACCCTCCCTTCATGCCCCCCAAAGCCAGCACAGAGGGAGGGACGGATGGACGACTCAGCCAGGCAGAGGGGGCCCTGCAGGCCAGTCCACGCTGCCACAGCGGCAGCAGCCAGCGTTTCTTTTTAAATTAAATGTTACTTTAGGCCGATGGATGGATGGATGGATGGGTGGGTGGGTGGGTGGGAGGGTGAGGGGGGTAGGACTGGAAATGGGCTGTGGGGGTTAAGGCTGGAGGTGGGCTGATGGGGTTAGGACTGGTAATGGGCTGCGGGCTGTTGGGGGGGGGGCTTAGAACTGGTAATGGGCCATGGGCTGATGGGGGCTGTCTGGTAATGGGCTATGGGGGGGCTAGGACTGGAAATGGGCTGGGGGGTTAAGACTGGAGGTGGGCTGATGGGGTTAGGACTGGTAATGGGCTGTGGGCTGTTGGGGGGGGTTTATATGGTAATGGGCTATGGGGGGGTTAAGACTGGTAATGGGCTGTGGGCTGATGGAGGCTGTCTGGTAATGGGCTATGGGGGGGCTAGGACTGGAAATGGGCTGGGGGGGTTAAGACTGGAGGTGGGCTGATGGGGTTAGGACTGGTAATGGGCTGTGGGCTGTTGGGAGGGGGTTAGGACTGGTAATGGGATATGGGGGGGGGGGCTAGGACTATAAATGGGCTGATGGGGCAGGCTAACACTGGCGGTGGGCTGATGGGGTTAGGACTGGTAATGGGCTGGGCTGATGGGGGTTAGGACTGGTAATGGGCTATGGGGGGTTAGGACTGATAATGGGCTATGGGGGGGCTAGGACAGGAAATGGGCTGATGGGGAGGGGTTAGGACTTGAGGTGGGCTTATGGGGTTAGGGCTGGTAATTGGCTGTGGGCTGATGGGGGGGGGGGGTTAGGACTGGCAATGGGCTATGGGGGGCTGACTGGAAATGGGTTGATGGGGTTAGGACTGGAAGTGGGCTGATGGGGGGTTAGGACTGGTAATGGGTTATAGGGGGGGCTTAAACTGAAAATGGGGTGATGGGGGGTTAGGACTGTAAGTGGGTTGATGGGGGGGCTAGGACTGGTATTGGGTTGGGGGCAATGTTCCCTCTAATTTTCTGTAGGCTGTGTGTGCATAAAATATCAGCTGTGCAGCTTTTGAAGGAAGGTTAAATTTTTGTGCGCCACATAACGACACTCGGAGTTCTATACTTTAAAATTTGACTACACGTCAGAATACAGTATGTACACCACATTGATTGCACTAGATAATATTGTAGAACTTGTGAAAACTGTAAATACACAACAACTTTTAAATTTTAAGTTGTCTGTGTTGTTTTCTATCAGAATCAGAACCGTAATTTTTGTGCGCTCTGTTATAAAGTATGTGCGCTCGCTTGGCGAGGTGTGTGCGCGCGCACACGCGCACAGCTTAGAGGGAACAGTGGTTGGGGGGTTGCTAGGACTGGAAATGGGCTGATGGGTGGCTAGGACTGGAAATGGGCTGATGCAGGGACTAGAAGGGAATGGATGCTGGGTGAGGCTGGAACTAGAAGGGAGCTGATGTTGGGGGAGGATTAGAATGGGATGGGGCTGGAATAGTAAAATGGAGAAGGGAAAAATATTTTGTGTGGGAGGGATAAAAAATCTACAATTGGCCGGGTATTGGGAGAGTAAGTGGGGATTGAGGATGGAGGGGTAAAATTTGAGTGGATGAAATAGGAATGAGGAAAGAGCAAAAGGAGAAAGATTAGTATGTTAAAGCAGATGTAGAGAGAATGGAAAAAAACTAGAAGAGAGAAGAAAGGACAAATGGACAGCAGACGATGGAGAGTTAGCAGAAGACACGAAGAAACCAGAAGAAAGTGGCTGGAGCAATTGCAGCTGAAAAAAATGCACAAAAGGTAGAAAAATATCTCTTTATTTTGAATTTATTAATTGGAATATGTCAGCTCTGGTAAATGTGCAAAATTAACGTCTGCGCTTTGTTTAGTACAAGAGCAAATTAATGTATAGTTTTATTTCTACAGTGTTGTACATTCCAAGTTTGGCTTTTGGGATTCCCAATTTAATTATTGTCTTCCTGTTTCTAAATTGCGATTACTTGTTTGGTGATGGTCTATGTCAGGGGTGGGCACCTCCGGTCCTGGAGGGCCGCAGACCAGTCAGGTTTTTGGGATATCCCTAATGAACATGCATGAGATATATATGCATTAGAGATATCCTGCCAACCTGACTGGTTTGTGGCCCTCCAGGGCTGGATTTGGAGACCCCTGCCTTACACCTCTGTCATTTAAGATCGTGAGTGGGCAAGGTACAGATGTCCTAGACATCGAAAGGGTATATAGAATGTGTCACATTCCTCCTCGATTCTCACCACCACCAAAAAGTTGTCTAATAGACAATTTTTTGGTGGTGGTGAGAAGTTAGGAGGACTGTGACAAATTCTATCTAACCTTTTTGATGTCTTGGACATCTGCACCTTGTCCACTCACTATCTTAAATGACAGAGGTGTAAGGCAGGGGTCTCCAGATTTGCTTAGGGTGCCAACACTTTGAATCAACTCTGGGGCTCGCCCTGATTAATTCACAAAATGCTTGGTATTAAAAGGGATTCTTTCTCGTATGGCAAATTTTATGGGGAAGGTTCTAGCTCTACTCTGCTCTGCACAGATTGTTGTGGAAGGGGCGGGGGGGGGGGGGAGGAGGAAGGTTTGGTGGATGCAGAATATATGTTTGGATTTAATGCTGTATGGGAGAGCATATGTGTGTTGGAGGGACCTGAGAAAGGGGACTGTGGCTGAATAGGTGCTGAAGAGTCCAACCTCTTGTACCCCTCCTAGATAAAGCTTGCAGATGCTAAAGCCTGCACTGTCATCCTCTCTGCAATTGTTTGTTTGGGGATGGGACAGAGCATGGCTAGCCACGGGTGGCGGGTTTTTCTCTTTCAAAAAGTTGGCAACCCTACTGAGCTATTCTGTTTGTGGTCCTGCAGCAGTGCAGAACCACGGGTATGGAGTGGAGCCGGTGCCCTCTCTAGATCTGGCTGCAGCTGGAAGGGCTTTTTTTTTAAGAGGTGGGACTTCAGACAGCAAGTTTGTCGAGGGCTGAGGTGACCATGGCCTGCATGGCTTGGGGTTGGAATCATGGTGGTGTTGAAGAAGGCCACGGTGGATGCAAGTAGAGGTGGAGGAGCCTTTTAAAAAGAAAAGAGAGCCATGAACCACAAAAGAAGAAAGGGATTGGGTCTGTAGTAACTGGGGAAAGTCAAGTGCATGGGGAGGCCTCAGGTGGAACTCTGGGGGTTGTGGCAAGTGTGGAGAACTCGAGTGCAGCAAAATAAAAGAAGTTGAAAAGTGTATATTAGCAGTGTGACACAATGGCCTGTTTCCCCCATTTCCAGAATCAGGCATGTTGGAGCAGGGGAGGGGGGGTGTCATATATGTACTTCATAAGGAAGTGTCAGGGGCCGCATTTGTGTATGTGTAGGGTTGTGTCATTGGAAGCATCTGGGACTGCATGCCTGTGGGTGTGTGATGGGAAGCATCAAGGACTGCTTGTGAGTATGAGTGTTTGTGTGATGGGGAGCACTGGGGGCTGTGTGTGTATGTGTTATGGGGAGCACTGGAGACTGCTTGTGTGTGTGTGTGTTTGTGTGTGAGTGTGTGTAATGGAGAGCATCAGGGGCTGCATGCCTCTGTGTGTGTGTGTGTGTGTGATGGGGAGCATCGGGGGCTGAGTGTGTGTGTGTTTGATAGGTAGTGTCTCAGGGTTTGTGTGTCTGTATGGGTGTGTGTCTCTCTTATGGCCTCCTCCCAAGTTTCCTCCAAGCTCTCTGTCACACCACCCCATCAGCCTTCCCCCCCCCCCCCCACTCTCTCTCTCTCTCCTGGACTCTGTGTGAGCTGTGTGAGAAGCAGGAAACAACAGGTGCAACTGTGTACCAGCTCAAGCAGGACGTTGCCACCAGGTGGAATGTTGGCATGGCTAGTGGAGAAACAGGTGGCCCTGCATCAAATGTCATTGGAGACCAAGATTGGCATCAACAGGGCCCTGGGTCAGCAGGATTGAGCAAATTTCATGCAAGTAATTAAAATCCTAAAACCCTTTAAGGATACCATGGAGGAACTGAGTTGCAGCTCTTTATGTTTGGAACATTTCTCCTGAAGCTGTTCGTCAGGATTCACCACTCCCCCTCTTCAAATCTCTGCTAAAGGATCGCCTCTTTAAGGCTGCCTTTGGTTCCTAATCCTCTGTTCCTTGTGTCTCCTTTGCTGTTTGTCTCCCCCCCCTACTCCTTGTTTGTCTTGATTATATTGTAAACTCTAATGAGCAGGGACTGTCTTCATCTGTGTCTGTACAGCGCAGCGTGCGGCAAGTAGCGCTCTATAAATGTATAGTAATAATAATAAATACAAGGGCTACCCTGAGTCTTCTCATCCTGATAGTGTTTTACAGGAGAAAGAGGTTTTTCAGCAGCAACAGGGTTTAACATCAGAGGTTTTGGTGAAGGTGGAATTCCTACATGATCAAGTGGGAGAAAGGTTGGAATCCCTTATGAAGGAGGATGCTTCCATACTAACTGGCTCCTGTGATCTGTGTATGAAAGTAACTATTGCTCTGCAGTGAACTCACTGACTAGTGTGTGTGCCGACAAGCCAGTGCTGACTCCTGGTTACCCAGCAGCCCCTGGGTTTCTTGACAAGGTGTGACCGGAAGTAGATTACCAGGCCTTTCTTCTGAGGCAATGAAGGGTAAAGTGATTTGCGCAAGGCCACGAGAAGTGCCAATGGGAACAGAAGGCTGGTCTCGCAGCCACCAGGCTGCTGCTCTAATCACTAGGCTACTTCTCCAGCTCATTAACATACTGGAAGGAAAAGATGGTGACTGAAGATGAGGAAGGGAGTATCAGAGGCAGGGGGGTAGTAGTGATAGTGCTGCAGCAGGAGAAATAGTAGGCATGATAGGAAGCAGTAAAGATCTACGAGCACCACCTTGCTACAGATCACTTCCCCCAACAGCTTTCAATGCCAATCGCCCATAAGTCCCATAAAGGGAAAAATATGGTGACCCATCTACAGTGCTAAGCAGCAGAGATCAGTCTACCCATATTCGGACTCCAGCATGGATTTCAATGACATGCTTCCTTGCAGAGCCTACAGAGGCCATGCTCACAGATTCCTTGGCATACTAAGCACACAAGTTGGTAATCTGACCAGACCTAGCCAAGACTACACAGCACTTCCTGTCCTGCCCTCCAACCAGTGTGCCTAGTGAACATATATTCTCCATGGCAGGGGATATCATGGATCCTCTTCGTTCACAGTTAGCATTTGAGATGGTGGAAAATCTAGTGTTTCTGAAGACAAATCTCTCCTTGCTTAGTTTCTTTTCAGTTTTATGCGACTGAACATAAGATATGCCATACTGGGTCAGACCAAGGTCCATCAAGCCCAGTATCCTGTTTCCAACAGTGGCCAATCTAGTACCTAGCAGTTTACCCAAAAGACACAGGTTCCACAATGCTTGTATTGGGTCAAGCAGTGATATCCCAGGTCCCTTTTAATAATGGTTTATGGACCTTTCCTCCAGGAACTTGTCCAAACTTCTTTTAAACCCAGCTACACTAACAGCTTTTACTAAATCCTCTGGTAACAAATTCCAGAGTTTGATTACATGTTGAGTGAAAAAATATTTTCTCTTATTAGTCTTAAATATAGAAAAGCAATAGAAAAGCTTAAATATAGAAAAGATATAGAAAAGCTGTTAAATAAATAAAATAAAATAAATAGTTTACCCTTCATTGCATGTCCCCTAGTCTTTCTATATTCTGATGACATAAACAATCGATCTACGTTTACTCGTTCCACTCCATTCATTAATTTATAGACCTCTATCATATCTCCCCTCAGACGTCTCTTTTTCAGGTTGAAGAGCCCTAACCTTTATAGCCTCTCTTCATAGGGGTATCCTTCCATCCCCTTTACCATTTTGGTGGCTCCTCTCTGTACATTTTCTAATAATGCTATATCCTTTTTAAGATACGGTGACCAAAATTGCACACAATACTCAAGGTGCGGTACACCATGGAACGATACAGAGGCATTATAATATCCTGTTTTATTTTCCATTCCTTTCCTTATGATACCTAGCATTCTATTTGCTCTCTTGGCCGCTGCTACACACTGGGCAGAGGGTTTTAACATGCTATCCACAATGACGCCTAAATCTTTTTCCTGGGTGGTAGTTCCTAATGTGGAAACTTGCATGGGGTAACCATAGTTTGGGTTGTTCTTTCCTAGATGCATAACTTTACACTTGTCTACATTAAATTTCATCTGCCATTTGAACATCCGTCTTCTAATTTATCAAGGTCCTCTTGCAAGTTTTCACAATCCTTTTGGGTTTTAACAACTTTGAATAATTTTGTGTCATCTGCATATTTGATTACCTCTCATTATTCCCATTTCCAGGTCATTTACGAATATGTTAAAAAGCAGCGGACCCAGCACAGACCCCTGGGGTACACCACTATTCACCTTTCTTCATTGGGAAAATTGGCCATTTAGCCCTACCCTCTGCTTTCTATCTTTTAACCAGTTCCTGTTCCACAATAGTACACTGCCTCCTATCCCATGACTCTTTAGTTTTGCCAAAAGTCTCTGATGAGGGACCTTGTCAAAGGCTTTCTGAAAGTCCAGATACACTATATCAGGCGACTCACCTTTGTCTATCTGTTTACTCAGACCTTCAAAAAAACATAACAGATTAGTAAGACTGGGAGGAGGAATGAGCGTAGAGCTGTACTGAGGGGCTGCCACCCAAATACTCTGCCTTCATTGTTTAGTTGTGTTTTAGGCATTTTCCACGGTAATTTCTCTCGGATCGTGCCCATTTCCAGTGACTACTTTCAGCCCCCCCATGCCAAAGCTTAAAGGAAGAAAGCAGCACATAAAAAATAAAGAACCCCCCCCCCCCCCCAAAACAAACAGAAAGGAAATAAAAAGAAGTGAAAAAGTTTCCCTCTGCTGCTGGTGCTGTTCTCGCTGTCCTCCCGTTTCTGTCACATCCTGCTTCTATGTTGCTGGTCCTGCTCTTGAGATTTGAACCATGTTTATATGGCAGTAGTCACAAATCTTGCTCCTGCCTCTACAGGCACTCTATGACTTGATATCATGTTTCCAGTGGGGTCCATTTAGGCCCACAGAGCAAACTTACAAATAAAAGGATAGAAAGACAATGAAATGAACTCCCCCCCCCCTTCTTTCCCTTGTCTCTCTCTGCTGCTGTGGCCTGTGTCACTCTGTTGGCACTGGTCTCATGGCTTGAGGTGCTTCCACTAATTGTGCTGCTGTTTTGCCCTCTTCCACTCTCTTGGGGTGTTGTAGTACCGCTTTGTCCTTCTGATGGTCGTTTCTGGCATTTATCCTGCCACTGTACATACTCTTTGCCCCTCATCTAATGCCCTTTTGGGTGGTTTGTGAGATTCTTGATGGCTTGTAGTGCTGCTACAGGTGCCTGCCATTAAGTTTCAAGCTGGTTTCACTGAAAATAAATGGCAAACCTTACTGTTCCATGGCAAAATAACTTTCCCAATAGATTTCAATGGGACAAATGCATCAGTGCTTCGGTTCTAAAGACTGACTGTACACATATGTTCTGACAAACAAAAATGAGCCCAAAAATATACCCATTGTTCATTAAAATGCAGTAAATGTTTGCACATACCATGCATTAAATTGGGGTGTGCACAGCATCTGCTCTGCAGTTATCACTTAAGGCAGACGCTTACCGTATGGTAAATGCAACTGAAGATAGCCTGCTACCTGCCAATGAATGTACCAGGGCCTTACGCATTAAAGGCATCTGATCCCTCACACTGTATTCCTACCCAGCTCTAACCCTTCCAATCAACATCACTGATCCTCCAATTCCTTCCACTAGCATGAAGTCCACCCACCCCCCAAGAGGCACCTGACCCTTCCTCCCCTTCTGCCTCCCCCCCTCCCCCCTTCAGCACTTCCTGGTGCTTTTCATGGTAGTAGAGTAGCAGGGCAGGAATGATTCTTTTGCTGTTTGGGTTCAAAATAAGGGCTTTGACCCCCAAGTGCACTGTTAAATTTGTAAGCCCTTTATGCTGGTTTCACACAGCGCATTGGCTGCTGAAGATAAAAAGCAAATAAAGATTCACTTTACTGTTTCACCACGCTGCAAACCTTAATCGCAGAAATGTAAAATCAATTCAGAGACAGAGGGATAAAGAGAAATTGAAAATGGCTGTTCATGGCCATAAACAATAATTTGTTTACTGATTTGCTAAATGCTGCCAGTTTGATTAAATTTTCTCTTTGCCGAGAGATTGCTTGAGGGTAGTCTCTGCTGACTTGTGGGCTCCATTTCAAAAACTTTCACCACCAAAGGAGCTTTTATTTTGCTGGATAGAAATGAATTCAGTTTTTGGAGACATTATTAAATTTAATTTTGAAGAACCAAACAACTACTCTAACCCCTCTCCAAAGCAAAAAAATAGACAAGTAGCCTCTTTGAAGCAGGCAGATGTGAGACTTAAAAAGCTCTGAACTGAAGCATTTTGTTTTATTTTAATTTGGAGCTTTCAAAAGGAGGCTTCTTTTAAACAGTAGCTAGTCTGTAGAAAAAAAACAGGCTTTATTAGCTTTATTCTGAGTGGAATGGGAGAATTGCATGGCTATGAATAATCTGACTAATGTGTCCAGGAACAGGATCCCTTCCAGTCCAAATTTCTTTAAGTAGCAGATGACTGCCTTTACAAAGACTGGCAAATTTCTGGAAATGTCTTCAGCTGCTGATGGCATACTGTAATAAGGAACGTATCCAGTCATGCTTGCTACTCTGGTTTCCTGACACTTATGACAGACTCCTTCAGTAGACAAAATCCTTTCTGCCTGGCTCAGGCTATTCAGACCTGACACTAAATAGAATTTACAGCTTAAGTACTTAGCTGTAAATTAACCAGTGATGCACTGCTCCAGGAGTGGAGGAATAGCCTAGTGGTTAGAACACTGGCTTAGTAACCAAACAACCAGCATTCAATTCCCACTAACACTCCTTGTTGGCCTTGGGCAAGTCACTTAACCCTCCATTGTCTCAGAAGAAAGGCCTGGTAATCTACTTCCAGTGACACTGCCAAGAAAACCCAGGAGCTTCTGAGTCACCAGGAGTCAGGCCTGACTCAAAGGCACACATTGCATTGCACTGCTCAGAATTCTGTGGTATAAGGGACCCTATTGGACAGTAGATCTGAACCTGGTCCTTCAGAGTCTGACTCAGCCAATCTGGTTTTCAGGAGATCCATAACAGAGCTGCCAAGTTATCCAGTTCCAGGGAGTGAGATATTTTGCCACTTCTGGTTTTAAATTTGCATTGCAATTCAGCATGCTACAGTATTTGCAGTCCCTGATTTTACCAACTAGAATCATTGCTGCAGGTCCCATAATGCATCAGGAAGAGTTTATCCTAAATCCAGGACTGGCTTAAAATCTCACTCCTGGAACTGGTAACTTGTCCAGCTCTGCAATAATGTATATTCATGGACAGTGCATGCAGATCTGTGTCATACATACTCACTGTGGATAGTCTGGTGCTCAGACATCTACTATGTAAATCTATTATGGTTAAATGTAAACCATGTAGACCTATTTATCATCTTTATCATGTGCCCTATGTATTATTTAAAAGTATTTAGCTGACCTTAGGAAAAGAGGTCTATAAAAACTGCTAGATAAATAAATAAATAAATAAAAGTACTATTTAAATACACTTGGCTTTGATGCAATCACATAAAAACCACTGACATCAGGGCATAATTTCCAAATGGCTATATCTGAGTCCACTGTGAATAAAAACCGTGACATCAAACAACATATTAGGTCCCTGTGGGGTCACAGTATCTAAAAAGAGAAATCCTGTTAATCTAATTGTAATAGATGAATTTAAATAGCAAATGTTTGCTTGCCATTTTGAATCTGGTAATAAACAGATATATCCTGAGGATGAGGGATGTATCGTACCAGAAATTCTTTTGCCCCGAGGCAGATTTCTATCAAAACATGGTCCATGTTGGGTGATGGATTTACTGCTTCAGTGAAAGTTCTTTTCTGGATTAAATCAGCATGGAATTGGGGAAAATGTGTTCATTGCAACAGCAAGCTCCCCTTGGAGCCATTCATTTGAAATTACAGTAAGTGAAACTGTTGCATGAGGGTGAAGTGAATATCTGCGTGTATCAAAAATATAGAGGTCAGTTTTTATCTGGCATGTTCATTGTAGCAATTAAAGGGGCATGTTTACTAAAGGGCGTTCGCTGCTACTGCGGCGATAACGTGGAATTATCATGTGGTGGTAGCAGCTAACGAGGGAAAAATGCAGATAGCGCTGTGATTTCCTGCATTATCAGCAGATTGCGCGTTAGCTGGGCGGAGAGTGGATGTGCCAGTAACCTACAATTACTGTGTGCACTGACAGTGCGTGGTAAGTGCACATTTGTCAGACATTGCGGGTGAAGCGGGTGGCATTAACTGCGTCAGCGGTGCTGCTGCTGCCCGTGATTCCTGCGAGTTCACAGCTTTATCTGATGGGGAAACGCTGTACATACCACCAGCAGATAACACACAGCTTTTGCAGCTAACTCAATGCTGTGGGAACTATTGCCCGGCATTAGCTGTAAAAGCCTAACACGCTTTAGTAAACATGCGTCTAAGATGTACAATGCTTAAATGAATGTGTCTAGTCAGCAACACTATCCGTATAGGTGGTGGCTCTGAATATACATGCCGTGCTGTGATCGGATTGACACTTCTGCTTAAGTTTAGGGATAAACTCTCTGTACATAGGCTATCACTGCTAAATGGATCATATTCATCTTTATTGATTTTTTTGATATACCGCCCTACACCGGGGCCCTTAACCAGGCCCATAATTATATGGAAAGCTAAATAGCTTCATACTATCTGTATAATATTTGAAAATATATGGATCAGCAACTTAGGCGTTTTCTGGACATCAGCGAACACATAATATGCTTTGAATATTAGGTGGATAATTTTTAAAATGTGAAAAAATAATTAATTTATATTTTAGAGTATTGGGACCAGTGGTCATAATCTCCATGAGAGACCCTGGTTTTTAATCAGCATTTCTTAAATTATACAATAAGTTAAAATGTTTCATTAAGGTAGATATGGTGTGACTGCTACAACCCTAAACAACAGTGGTGCAACTGCCTCATTTATGGGGTATCCTGCACTGACTGGCCATTGCAGTCCAAAATAGCAGAAATAGGATTGCATTAAAGCTCCAAAAATTCAAGGAGAGACCAGCACTGTGATGAATTTTGGAATGCTGAGACAGGACTTGCTACTGCTGGGAAGCAATCTGTACTTGCGAGTATTTACCCGCTGAGAAATTGTCTTGAAGATTGGGAAAATGAGATTTAAGTTAAACTGAGGTTCTGTGTCTACATTTATTTTTAAATTCAGTTAAGACCCAGTTTAGCTGTAAAAGCTTTCTGTTAGAATTTATTCATTAATCCAGTAAAGGTCTGGTTTAGAATAAAACTTACTATTGGTGCTTATTTTTAAATTCAGTTAAAGCTCAGTTTAGAGCAAAACTTTCTGTTAGGGGTATGTTTACTAAAGTTTCTTAACATGCGCGGTGCGCATGAGCACGCACTAAGGTACCTTAGCGTGCGCTAATGATGCTTTATGGGTCCAAAATGCGCTTTAGTGCGCGCTCATGCGCGCAGCGGCGCACACGAGTGCTGAAGGTGGGGAAAGGCTACCGGAGGGCGGAGGAAGGCTCCCCAGGGGCGGAGAGAAGGGGTCAATGGGTGGAGAGTGGGAGGGGAGAGGGTCCCCGCACACTAGCGAGGTGAAATTCGAGGCTAAAAATAACGCAAGTGAGAACCTCGCGTTAGAGCCAATTTAAAGGGAAGAGAAACCATATCTGTCAGCAATGTACAGCAAAACCAGGGAAACCTACAAAAAAGTGATAAGTGTGATACATTTGCACAGAACAAAAGTACAAATAAACATTGAAAAGGACCCCAACAAAATAAAAAAAAATTATAATCAAGCTGGGCAATAGTGATCGTAATGGGAAACATAAAAAAACACTCCCAAGAAAGCCCCAAAAAATAAATATGAATTTTGGAAGGGTCTACGCTCCGTCCCCATACAAGGTGAATGATCCCACAGTGAAATAGCACCGATCAGGGTTTCCCTCTCCATCAGACAGGTTTACTATGGTGTGCACATATGCGGCAACAGCAGGGCGGGCATGTCGGAACGGCCAACTGGACAGATGCTTGGAAATGGGATACAGAGGGCTGCAGGCGGAACATGCTGTGGTGCACCTGGGGCACAGTGCGGACTAGGCAGATGCCTAGGTGGCACTTAGGAATGCTGAAACTGACCAGCAGCCAGACAGCAACTGATGAGGGCCCAACATGGGCACGAGAGTGTTTATCAGAGTGTCACAGGGGATAGTACCCAGCAGGTACCACCAAGGGCACAGCACATTGGCAGGCGGTGTTGGGGGGAAGCGTGGATGCCTATGCAGGCACCGCTATCCCAGAACCCGCACCATAGGCAGCCGCCTACCTGCACACTGGATGGCTTGAGACTGCACACCACCAGCACCACCAGCAGAAGGGCATGTCAGCATGATGGCAGAGGGGTACTGGTGGTGGAGGGGGGCAGTGGCAGCTGCCCAGAGCCGACCATGGCCTAGCCCTGTGTAGGTGGGTGCCATGCACTGCAACAGACAGGTTCTGTCTGACAAACAACCATGGTATCTCCAGGGACTGCACTGTCTCTGTGAGCACAGTGTGGTGCGGTGAACACAGCCAGTGTGTTCAGGAACAGAAGGTCACAAGTTCAAGTCCCAGCTGGGGCTACTGCTAATCCAGTCCCCATATTTTACCCGCTACTAAACCGTGATAGTAAGGACAAACCTTTATTGCAGAGAACATACTCATGGTTCAAACGCCTATATTTTACCCCACCAAGCACACACACCAGAAACATGTGCATTACCTAGAGCAGAGTCCCCTAAATGCAGTCCTGGAGGGCCAAAAATCATTCAGATTTTATGCTGTCTCCAATATAAGGCCATGTCAGCATAATGGCAGAGGGGTACTGGTGGTGGAGGGGGGCAGTGGCAGCTGCCCAGAGCAGACCATGGCCTAGCCCTGTGTAGGTGGGTGCAATGCACTGCAACAGACAGGCCCTGCCGGACAAACAGTCAGGGTATCATCAGGGAATGCACTGTCTCTGTTGCAACACGGTGGTGCAGTGCACACAACCAGTGTGTTTGGAGGCAGAAGGTCACAGGTTCAAGTCCCAGCTATGGTGCCTGCCAACCCAGTCCCCATATTTTACCCACTACTACAACGTGCTAATACAGACCGAACGTTTATTGCAGATGACGTAAACATGCCCAAAACACCTACATTTTACCCTACAGAGCAAAGACACCATAAACAGGCGCATTACCTAGAGCAGAGTCTCCCAATAGCAGTCCTGGAGGGCCAAACACCATTCAGGTTCCATGCTGCCTCTAATAAAGATGCCTGTGCTGCATATCTATGCACCGCCCCCATGGTATGCAGATGTATCTCATGCATATTCATGAGGGACAGCATGAAAACCCAAACAGTGTGTGGCACACCAGGACTGGAGTTGGGAACCTCTGCCGTAAAGCAGCAGCCAACAGGGGCAGACACACCCATACCCACAGATTCCATTAGCCAATGCCTCCTTGAGAGGCAGGACATTGGGCCCTGCGTGCATCTTCCAATACTAGCACTTGCATACTGTAGCAATGCCACCCTAAACCTGGGAATACGGTACACAGCTATCAAAAGGTAGGTATGATTACTGGCAGCTAGCAATTCCTACATTAAGCACGGTTTGCTGATTGAGCTCCATCATAGCAACCTTTCTGATGTCTGTGGAGTGTACTTCAGGTCTGGTGTCTGACAGTGTTTACCACCCTGGAGAGTGACCCCCAACAGTATTGCGTACCATATCCATGCCTGCACTGTGCCCAGGACTGGTGTGGTGGCCAGGGCTGCCAAACACCTCTATAGTAGCACAATGCTGGCATAGGTGTGGGAGTGTGTGTCTGTCTATCCAGTGTGTGGTTGCTGCAAACACCCTCCACAGCCCACACTGCCAGCACTGTTGCCAGTATTGGCCTGCCAATGTGCATAATGAGGAGCACGGTACCATGGTTATAGCCCGGACAGGGTGGCCTGGCCAGGATGCATCTGCACAGGGCATAGGGCAATGGCTGGGACATTGTAGTGCCCGGCCAACACCTGCACAGACAGGGTGGCCACAGCATGTTGTGCTGGGAGATCACTCTCACCCTGACAGAGCAGTGACCACGGCATGGCTAGGTTCCCCCATAGTGCTATATAGTTTTTTTTTTTCATGTGATATTTATGGGTTTCTTTTGGGGTCCAGTCACTGACTTATTTGCTTGGTGTGTATGCTGACATCCTAGTTCTGGGTGCACGCATTTCCACCAGGAACATGCACTATGGACTAGCTAGCAGACTGTCTGCAGCTGGTATGTGTCTTGCTGGAACACTTTGCAGGGTGCAGTGGCTGAAGGCTTGCTGCAGGAGAATATCAGACAGTGGTGGGGTGCAGCTTAGATTATGCAGGCCTAATGTCTGTCTGCTATTGCTTAATGGATGTGTGCAGAGCTGCGTTGACTGCCCTGTAGGGTGTCTGTTCCCCTGCAAGACTGGGGTTGATGGTCCTCTCTACTGCCACCATTGCAGGGAGATAGAATGTGGATCTGTTGGTGGGAGACCCTATTTACCACCCTCAGCCCCAGAGAGGGGGGTGGGTGGTACATAATCCTCCTATGGGTCCATAAGGGCTAAACCTTGCTTAAAAAATACAGACGTATCCAAGGTGTGTCTGCAGACACTATCTATCTCACACAGTTGCACTGCTGGGGACCTGCAGCATGGCCTATTTCTGCTGTGGACCTGGTGCTGGGCGCCCCACCTCACCCTCAGGGTGAGTACAGTACGGGCACAATGTGACGGTGTGTAGCTACTCTGTGCCAGTACCACACACGGTCAGTTCCCCCTACCAGGCCGAGGTGCTGTGGGGGTGCATACCCCATCTTGTGATCATCTGTAGACTGCTGATTTGCATGTGCAGTGCATCATGGGTATGGGTGGGTTAACCCTATCCTGGTGACCACAGCAGACTGTTTGTGTGGTGACGTGTAGTCCTTCTTCAGCCAGCCAGGGATTTGCTAGCAGCTATGGAGCTGTAGCCCACTGGTTACTTCACTGTTTGTTAGAGCCAGAGGTCATGGGTTCAAACCCACAGTGGGGTTATTTGATAGGGTTGTCCAAAGTATTGTCTATTTTTAATGTACATTAGTGCTGCCAGCAAAACACCCTCAGGGTACTGTAACCATAAGGTACCTCAGAAGGCGCCTTATAGGGCACCCTATAAAGTGCCTTCTGAGGCACCTTATGGTTACAGTCCATATAAGGTGCCTTATAAGGTGTCCTATGGAGCTCCTTATAGGGTGCCCTATAGGGGACATTATAGGATGCCGTGGCGGACAGTACACTTGATAATGTGCCCTATGGAGTGCCTTATAGGGTGCCTTATGCGGCACCTTAGGTTATGGCACGTGAGGGTGTGTTTGCTGGCAGCAATAATTAAAATACAAATAAATTGCCTCAGGAAACAATACTTACATGTCAAAGCTGATGCCTTAGGTAGTCTTATGCATTAGGTACACTGGGGGATCAAACTCATGACCCCTGTATCATCAGTCAGTGTATTAACCTTTGTGCTACACTTCTGTTTCTATGTTAAGATGTCTGTGCGCCTACTTAAGATTACCGCACGGTAACGCGCTTAGTGGCGCTTTGCCCGATAATGTGCACAGCAGCGCACGTTATCGAGCACTAATCCCGTTTTGCTACTTTAGACTGAAACGCCCACTCCTTATATGGCATCCTGCACACTAACGCCGGGCGCACATTAAGAAGGTTTAGTAAACATACCCCTATGTGTGATTTAACCCAATGGGATTTAAAAGCCTCCAACACCGATTTTCA
Source organism: Ichthyophis bannanicus (assembly GCA_033557465.1). NCBI lineage: Eukaryota > Metazoa > Chordata > Amphibia > Gymnophiona > Ichthyophiidae > Ichthyophis > Ichthyophis bannanicus. The sequence continues at coordinate 1,060,165,729 of CM066031.1, read as the reverse complement.
ATCTCAGTCACCAAGAACATAAAGCTCCAACAGTCAAGTTTTCAGCACAATCAAAATATATGTCACCCAGAGTCGCAGATAAAACTTGTAAGAAACCCTCATGAGACTGGCATCTCTCGGGTACTTGTTATCCGAACTGGCCATTGTACATATTCTCAAAATCAGAGCACATGTGGGAGAGGAAAGTCAAAAAGTTGATGTAAGAGTTACAGGTAGAGCAAAAATCATAGCTTCAATTCTGTGTGACCCTCACCGAGCTTCCCTCGCACAGTATATTGTGGCATTTCTAGACAGCTCGTGCCTCTCACCCCAGAATGTGAACGGAGTCGGAAATCTGCGCCGGCCGACTCTTTCTAGGACACTGCATGGAGCGGCAGAGGGACTACAAATCCCACAATGCAATATGAGGCTCTCGACTGAAAGGCTCCAGACACGCTGCACTGGTGACCTGGAACGGCAACAGGGAGAAGAGACTCTCACCTTCACCTTCAATAACCCTCTTGACTTCCACCAGTGCCCGCAGCACCATCTTTCTTTCACGCACTCTCCCAGCACCGGAAGCCACCGGAAGAAGGGTCAGGGAGGCTGGAAGCTAAGACGCGCTGAGGCCTGCAAGGACAAAGCGGGCGAGCTGTTCAGCCAATCACCATGAAGAAGCTCGGGAACCTAGCAAATCCCGTGCCTCTCTTGCCGGCTCAACAATGATCGCATGCGCTAGGGAGATGGAGAGCGTAGCGAATCAGTAGAATGCTGGAAGTCGTGGCTGTATTTATGGCTTTCCTCCAGGCAGCAGTTTCTAGGAGGTGGCACTCCAACAGTCATGGCTGTATTTATTTTGATTTTGCTGCCTCTGGCCTGCCACTGCCTTCCCGCTGCTTTTTGTCGCGTTCGGACGAGCTTGAGTGGGAAAAAGAGCAGTGGGAAGGCAGTGGCAGCCCAGAAATGGCAAAATCAGAAATAAAGTTAGGAAACACGAAAAGCGAGTGGGATTGGAGGTCACAAGCGCTTTAATGATACTAAAAACACATAGGGGTGTTTTTAGTATCATTAAAGCGCTTGTGACCTCCAATTCCGCTCGCTTTTTGTGTTTCCTGAGGGTATTCCTTGAGTAGTTGCTCCAGTTTGTGTTTTTTTTCAAAATCAGAAATAAATACAGCTGGATTGCTGCCCCCTAGAAACTGCTGCCTGAGGCCACCGCCTCATTTGGCCTAATGATAGAACCACCCCTGAACTCCAGTCTCATAGACAGGAAAGGGTCACAATCATACTGAGAGAAAGCAGGAGAGAAAGTTTAGGGGAGGGGAGATGGTCATCCACAGGGTCCAGTAAATCAGGTGATAGGGATATCGAAGGCCTCATGAAATAGTACAGTTTTAAGCTGGTTCTTGAAACTAGTGAAGGAGGGCTCAGTCGAAGTGCAAGGGGAAGATTATTCCATAGGTAGGGGCCTAGGAAGTGGAAAACAGAGTGTCGTGTTAGTTCATACCTGGCATGAGAAGCGGAGGGAAGGTGTAACCGATTTGAGTGGAGTGAGCGGATGGGGTGATGTGGGGCATGAAGAATGATACAGGAAGAGATGTAGGAAGGAACATCTGTGTGAAGAACTTTGTGGACTAATGCAAGAATCTTAAAATGGATGCGGTACTGAAGGGGGAGTCAATGGAAGAGTAGCAGAAGAGGGGAGGGGCTGACATGATCATAATGAGAAACATTTGTGAAGAGATGAACAGTGGTATTCTGAATGAGTTGAAGACAATGAAGTTGATATTTGGGAAGTCCTGCATAGATGACATTACAATAATCTAAATGGGAAATCACAAGAGAAAGTGGTAAAGTGATCAGAGCAGAGGGAGAAAGAAGCGGACAAAGAGATCTGATTTGGTGTAGAGTATAGACGGATTTGTGAACAACAGAAGTGATGTGGTCGTGAAATGTCATACAGTTAAGTAAGTTAGATTACAATGGATGAAAGAGAGGACCCTTTCAGTGATTGACCCAATTATGTGGAATAAGTTGCTGTTACTTATTCATAAAGAGGAGGATTATTTATGGTTTAGGAAAATTGGTCAAGGGATGATTGTGGTGTTTGGCCTTTATTTATCTAGGCTTTTATACTGCTTTTCTACCTATCAAAGTGATGTACATTCAAGTACTGCATATTTATTTTCCCTTGTCCCCAAAAGGCTCACAATCTATGTTTTTGTACCTGAAGCAACAGAGGGCTAAGTGGCTTGCCCAAGGCCACAAGAAGCACCTGTGGGATTAGAAACCCCAGTCCTTCCAGTCCAAGGTTGCTGTCCACAGGATTTGAACCCCTGCTCCTTTGGCCCAAGGTAACTTGCCCCAACCACTAAGCCACTTCTCCCTTGTGGTGGAATAAGCAGCCCTGTATGTCCTGCGGGGTCAGAGGGTCATGTGGGGCATGAAGAATGATATATATTGATTTTAATTTATTATTGTAAAATCACTATGAATCCAAGTGACAGTGATAAAGGTAAGTTGAATTAAATAAATAAGTGAATAATAAATCCTTGATTTTCACCAGCAGCATACAGTATATGTAGTGCAAAGAAGCAGAGAAGCTCAAATTCAAAATTCATTCATATAGTACAACAAAATCATTAGTCTTTTAGAAATCCTATATTTTTTTCTCTCCAGAGTGTTTGTTTCTTTGACTACAAAGCCACTGTTTTCTTGCAACCTACCTAATTTAACACCCTTGTTTTACAGCTACCCGTTGCTGTTTAATGCAACCTTGTGGTTTATTCACATCTCCAACTTAGGCTTCACATACATGAATAGTGACTAAATATGCATTGTGGGAATTCATCTGCAGCCAGCTGTGGGAAAGATGTGGTGGGTTCAGTATAAAGTAAATGATCTGCCAGGGTCAGTCTGTGGACATTGCATAGCTGACCACAGCTTTTGAAATGTCAATTCTGTAGGAGCACAGCTTTTCATCTCTCATAAAACCAAGGCATTTTAAGATAAAATGAACTCCGTGAATAAACCACTGGTTATCCATTTGGTCTTTAGCCAGAGTGAGTAGCAGAACTCCAATTAAAAGTGCATTGTCTTTTTAAAGTTATTGTTAGCGGCTAGATGTTTTCAACAAAATTGCCAGTCAACTATGGGAATAATTTTAGAAAAACATTTTCATTGTGTAAATCATATTTCACATGTGGAAAAGGGTTCTTATAAAATTGTGTGGCTGAGTGTGTGTGTGTAAGTGTGCACCATATGTAGGCATTCCTGGGTAGGCAGTTTGGGTGGAGCTGTGATGCACTCCTACGATTTATAAAATACATCAGTACATGCGTGGAGGGGGATTTTAGAAGGGACATCCAAGTGCAATCTAGGACATCTAAACCAGAACATCTGAAGAAAAAGCAGGCAAGTCCAAGTGCAGACATGATTTCACAAATGAGAACATGCCCGATATGGACGTCGGTGAGGGCTTCTACATGGATGTCCCCAGAATAATATTACAGAACCTGGATATCTAGGAATAGTCTAATGGCTCGAGTAGTGAGCTAGGAACAAGGAAGCCAGATTTCAAATCCCATTGCTGCTATCGTTGACATTGTGCCGAGTACTGAGGATGATGGTGTGTTTTCTCCTCTGCGCCCTCTGGATGTCTTTCCATCAAAACAGGTGTTTTTCAGCGACCTGTTACCTGTAACAGGTCTGAACTTAGATAAGAACATAAGAACATAAGATATGCCATACTGGGTCAGACCAAGGTCCATCAAGCCCAGTATTCTGTTTCCAACAGTGGCCAATCTAGGTCATACGTACCTAGCACTTTCACCAAAAGACACAGGTTCCACAATGCTTGTACTGGGTCAAGCATTGATATCCTGGGTCCCTTCTTAATAATGGTTTATGGACCTTTCCTCCAGGAACTTGTCCAAACGTTTTTTAAACCCAGCTACAATAACAGCCTTTACTACATCCTCCGGTAACAAATTCCAGAGTTTGATCACACGTTGAGTGAAAAAATATTTTCTTTTATTAGTCTTAAATAGCTTACCCTGTAGCTTCATTGCATGTCCCCTAGTCTTTCTATATCACTGGTCAACATTGAAATCGTTACTGACTTTAAAAGGCCATAATCCTTAGTATCTTGGTGAGCTGAACATGAATATAACATTTAAAAAAATTTATTGGCTCTCGTTTTGAAGATATTGCAAGTAGTTCATTTTTGACGTTTCACTGTGTAAATTTATCTAGTAGGACATCAACAACATCCCAAATAAGCCTTGAATGATGTAATATTGCATCACATTGCATAATACCAGCATGCACACATCATCCAGAGTTGATTGCATCATTTTCTGATGCAATGCAATACTACTGCCAGACGGCTGCTGAAGCCATCTGATGTCAGCAGTGTACTATACGCAGACGGAAAGGAAAGTAATCTGGTATTCTGTTCCGATATTGAAAGCCTCATGAATTCCTTAAAAATCACTCATGACCCACAAGACTGGAGACTATTTATAGACTCTTTGAAACTGAGTCTGAAGGCTCTGCTTTTGAACAATGGAAACTGTCTTCCATCTATTCCAGGAGCGCATGCCGTCCACATGAAAGAGACATACAATAATTTAAAGCATCTACTGACGTCCATTAACTATAACAAGTACAGCTGGCACCTCTGTGGTGACTTGAAGGTAGTTGCCCGTTTAATGGGACTGCAGCAGGAATATATAAAATACATGTGTTTCTTATGTGAGTGGGATAGCTGAGCAAGGGATTGGCACTACTTGCGGAAGGAATGGAATCGCAGACAAAATGTAACAGCTGGAGAGAAGAATATCCAGCACCCAGCTCTGGTTGAGGCTCACAAAATCCTGCTACCACCCCTTCACATCAAACTAGGTTTGATGAAAAACTTCGTGAAAGCCATGGACCGCACTTCGCCAGCTTTCCAATACCTGCATAAAAAATTCCCTCGACTCAGCAAAGCAAAGATTAAATAGGGAGGTTTTGTGGGTCCTCAGATTCGAGAGCTCTTCAAAGATGATTGGTTCAGCAACTTGCTGCAGGGTGATTCGAAACAAGCATGGAATGCTTTTCGCTTAGTGTCAACAAACTTTCTCGGGAATGTTAGGGCAGAAAACTACAAGGAAATAGTAGAAGACATACTGATGCAATATCAGAAACTTGGCTGCAATATGTCTCTAAAGATCCATTTCCTTGATTCCCATCTCGATTTCTTTCCTGACAACTGTGGTATGGTCAGTGATGAACAGGGCAAACATTTTCAACAGGATATCGCAACGATGGAGCAAAGATACCAGGGAAAATGGTCCACTACAATGCTGGCTGACTGCTGTTGGACACTCCCCAGAGAAGCTCCCGAACAGCTGTACAAGAGACAGGTGAAAAAATCTAAGAAGTAGTCTATGACTTGTTTTTTTACAGGTATTAAGCGAAGGCCTATTATATTTACTATTGACATGCATTTCGTGATGTAAACATTAATTCTTGTAGATTACAAAAAAACTAGAGCCAACTTTACAACTTCACTGTCATAGTCGTGTTCAGCATATAAAAATTGATAAGAAACGACTATTTTTATTTCAGTAACATGACTATTGTAAAAATTTGTTGACCAGTGTATTCTGATAACGTAAGCAATCGATCTACGTTTACCCGTTCCACTCCGTTCATTAATTTATAGACTTCTATCATATCTCCCCTCAGCCGTCTCTTTTCCAGGTTAAAGAGCCCTAACCTTTTTAGCCTTTCTTCATAGGAGTATTCTTCCATTCCCTTTACCATTTTGGTGGCTCTTCTCTGAACCTTTTCTAATAACGCTATATCCTTTTTAAGATATGGCGACCAGAATTGCACACAATATTCAAGGTGCGGTCTCACCATGGAAAGATATAGAGGCATTATAATATCTTTTGTTTCATTTTCCATTCCTTTCCTTATATATCTAGCATTCTATTTGCTCTCTTGGCCGCCGCTGCACACTGGGCCGATGGTTTTAACATGTTATCCACCGTGGACAATCCAGGTCACAAATACCTGGCAGATTCGCAAAAAGGCAATGCTTGTCCCCGGGCAAGCAGTAGATATCCTGGGTCCTCTTTAATAATGTTTTATGAACTTTCTTCCAGGAACTTGTCTAAACCTTTCTTAAACCCATCTACACTAATAGCCTTCACTACGAATTCCAGAGTTTGATTACACATTATTAGTCTTAAATAAGTTATATTGTAGCTTCATTGCATGTCCACTAGTCTTTCTACCTTTTGATGGAATATACAACCAATCTACGTTTACTCATTCTACTCCATTCATTAATTTATAGACCTCTATCATATCTCCCCTCAGTCATCTCTTTTACAGGTTGAAGAGCCCTAACTTTTTAAGCCTTTCCTCATAGGGGTATCCTTCTATCCCCTTTACCATTTCGGTAGCTCTTCTCTATACCTTTTCTAATTCTGCTATATCCTGTTTAAGATATGGCAACCAGAATTGCACACAATATACAAGGGGCGGTCGCACCATGAAATAATATAAAGGCATTATAATATCCTTTGTCTTATTCTCCATTCCTTTCCTTATGATTAATAGCATTCTATTTACTTTCTTGGCTGCTGCTGCTGCACACTGGGCAGGAGGGTTTTAACATATTATCAATGATGACACCTAAATCTTTTTCCTGGGTGGTGGTTCCTAATGTGGAACCTTGCATTGTGTAACCACAGTTTGGGTTGTTCTTCCCTAGATGCATAACTTTGCACTTGTCCACATTAAATTTCATCTGCCATTTTGATGCCCAGTCTTCCAATTTATCAAGATCCTCTTGCAATTTTCCACAATCCTCTTGGGTTTTAACAACTTTAAATAGTTTTGTGCCATCTGCAAATTTGATAACCTCACTCGTTATTCCCTTTTCCAGGTCATTTATGAATATGTCAAAAAGCAGCGGACCCAGCACAGATCCCTGGTGTACACCACTATTCACCTTTCTCCATTGGGAAAATTGGCCATTTAGCCCAACCCTCTGCTTTCTATCTTTTAACCAGTTCCTGATCCACAATAGTACACTGCCTCCTATCCCATGACTCTTTAGTTTTGTCAAAAGTCTCTGATGAGGGACCTTGTCAAACGCTTTCTGAAAGTCCAGATACACTATATCAACCGACTCACCTTTGTCCACCTGTTTATTCACACCTTCAAAAAAACATAACAGATTAGTAAGACAAGATCTTTCTTGCCTAAAGCCATGTTGGCTGTCTCCCATTAGGCCATGACTATCTAAATGCTGAGTAATTTTGTTCTTTATGATGATTTCTACCATTTTTCCCGGTACTGACGTCATGCTCACCGGTTTGTAGTTTCCCGGATCACCCCTGAAACTCTTTTTAAAAATTGGCGTTACGTTGGCGATCCTCCAATCTTCAGGTATTACAGATGATTTTAATGAAAATTCACAGATTACTAATAGCAGGTCTGAAATCTCATATTTCAGTTCTTTCAACACCCTTGGATGTATACCATCCGGCCCAGGTGATTTGCTACTCTTCAGTTTATCTAATAGTTGTGATACATCTTCCCGATGTATCGATATTTCCTTCAATTCTCCCGCATCTTTAAATACCACTTCAGTCATGGGTAACATCCCTACATCTTCCTCAGTAAAGACCAAAGCAAAGAATTCATTCAGTCTCTCCGCTATCGCCTTGTCGCCTCTTAGTGCCCCTTTAACCGCTCTATCATCTAATGGACCAACTGACTCTCTCACAGGTTTTTTGCTACGAATGTACTTGAAAAAGTCTTTATTTTGCGTTTTTGCTTCTGCAGCAAGCTTCTTCTCAAATTCTCCCTTTGCCTGCTTTATCAATGCCTTGCATTTGACTTGCCAGTGCTTGTGCTGTTTCCAAGTTTCATCGTTTGGCTCTTTTTTCCATTTCCTGAAAGATGCTTTTTGGCAACATCAGCCTCTCTGACCTCACCTTCAAACCAAGCTGGAAGTTTTTTGGACTTCCACTTTTCTTAAAGCGTGGAATACAGCTGGTCTGGGCTTCCACGATAGTATTTTTCAACAACACCCAAGCTTGATGTAAGTCTTTAACCTTTGCAACTGCTCCTTTTAGTTTTTTCTTAACTATTTTCCTTATTTTATCATAGTCTCCCTTTCGAAAGTTAAAAGGTAGTATTGTGGATTTCCTTACTATCCCTCCTCCACTAATTAAATCAAAGGCGATCATGCTATGATCACTATTGCCAAGTGTCCTTAACATCCTTATCTCTTGCACTAGACCTGGTGTTCCACTAAGGACTAGGTCCAATATGGCTTTCCCTCTGATCAGTTCATGAACCAGCTGCTCCAAGAACCAGTCATTTATTTCATCTAGGAACTTTATCTCCCTAGCATGTCCTGCCATGACACTGACCCAGTCGATACCGGGGTAATTGAAATCACCAATTATTATTACTGCGCTATAACCTTTGTTAGCTTCCTTGATTTCTTTGAGCATTTCATCATCCATTTGTTCATTCTGGCCAGGCGGTCGATAGTTCACCCCCACTGCCATCGCCTTCCCCTTTTTACATGGAATTTCAATTCATAGAGATTCTACAGCAAATTTTGTTTCCTGCAAAACTTTAATCCTTTCTGACTCAATGCCCTCTTTAACATAGAACGCAACCCCTCCACCAATTTGATCAGCTCTATCATTACGATATAGTTTGTACCCAGGTATCACAGTGTCCCACTGGTTGTCCTCCTTCCACCATTTCTCTGATATTCCAATCATATCTAACCTCTCATTTAGTTCTATATATTCTAACTCTCCCATCTTATTTTTTAGACTTCTAGCATTTGCATACAAGCATTTTAGAGACTGTATTTTATTCATATTAATCTGGCTATTGGTAGACATGGGTAATTTGGGATCTTTAAGCTCTGTCTGCTCCATACTCGAGGGCATTTGGGCTACTTTACTGTTTTTTGGAATCTCTCTGCTTTTGGTAGTATTCTTCAAGGATACATTCTTCCGAACCATGCACTCTTGGGCGTCTGTCGGCTTTCCCCTATTATCTAGTTTGAAAGCTGCTCTATCTCCTTTTTAAAGGTTAATGCCAGCAGCCTGGTTCCATCCCGGTTAAGGTGAAGCCCATTCCTTCGGATGAGCCCCTCTTTTCCCCAGAATGTTCCCCAGTTCCTAACAAATCCAAAACCCTCATTTCTGCACCATTGTCTCATCCACGCAGGGAGAATCCGGAGCTCTGCCTGCCTTTTGGGTCCTGTGCGTGGAACGGGAAGCATTTCGGAGAATGCTACCCTGGAAGTTCTGGATTTCAACTTCGTACCTAAAAGCCTAAATTTATCCTCCAGAACCTCCCTACCACATTTTCCTATATCATTGGTACCGAAATGTAACAAGACAGCAGACTCCTCCCCTGCACTATCTAAGACCTTATCTAGGTGGCGCGTGAGGTCCGCTACCTTCACACCAGGCAGGCATGTTACCAGGCGATTCTCATGTCCACCAGCCACCCAGCTATCTACATGTCTAATGATCGAATCACCAACTATAACGGCTGTCCTAACCCTTCCCTCATGGGCACATGGCCCTGGAGAAACTTCCTCGGTGCGAGAGGGTTTTATATCACCTGGAGGACAGGTCCTAGTTACAGGATCACTTCCTACCACACCAGGGTGATGCTCTCCTGTCACGTGACCTATCTCCTCCATGGCAACAGGGATGCTGCCAGACTGGAGGTGGGACTTCAGGACTATATCTCTGTAGGTCTCGTCTATGTACCTCTCTGTCTTTCTTATGTTTTCCAAGTCTGCTACTCTAGCCTCTAGAGAACGGACTTGTTCCCTGAAAGCAAACTGCTCCTTGCCCCTAGTGCACACGTAAGACCTCTCACCAACTGGGAGAAAATCATACATGTGACACTCAATGCAAAAGACTGGAAAGCCCCCATCTCACTGCTGGACTGCTGTCTGCATCTTAGTTTTAAGCTTGTCTTTAGACCTTTAAGTTTTTTACCTACTAAGGTTTGCTATGGATATTTATACTACTGTACCTAATATGTTTAATATACCTTGTTCACCTGAAGCTTATTTAATCTCAGGTCCTTAGTGTATGACTGATTTGGATAACGAGCTTCACCTGAGAGCACCTCCTTTCCTTTAAGATGTGTAAGTACCTATAAAGCTACGATTATCCCAGGGATGGGTGGGTATTGTGGAGGGAGGGAAATAACACTTATTAAAAGATGGCTGTTATCCAGTACCCAGTTCTCTTCTATTGAGGTAAGCTGTGACCAACTTCCTGTGTGATTAACAGTACTTGCTTGGATAGAAGGAGTCTTTCAAAATGGCCTTTTGACCTGCCACCTGGTGTTAACACCTATTGAAAAAGTTTCACTGGTCTCTTGCCCCCTAGGTAGAAGGCCTCTTTGTAAAGGTCTCTAGAAGACTTTATTTGTTGCTCACAGAGTACTGACCCTATTTTGCCTTTTATGCTAAGTTATATTCTGATTTGATTTAAATTACAGCTCTTTGCTACTGCTAGGCTCTGACTTATTATGAAATTTAAACTCCAAGCTCTCTGCTGGGTTCTAAATTTAACCAGAAAGCTCTCTTCTGTGTTTTAAATTTAAACTAATAGTACTAGGCCCCGAGTGACTATTAAATTTAAACTACAAGCTCTCTGCTGGGTTCCAAATTTAACCAGAAAGCTCTCTTCTGTGTTTTAAATTTAAACTAAAAGTACTTTGCTGATACTAGGCCCTGAGTGACTATTAAAGTTAAAGTACAAGCTCTCTGCTGGGTATGGAATGTAACCAGAAAGTTCTCTTCTGTGTTTTAAATTTAAACTTAAACTGCTGCTACTAGGCCCTGACTGATTTAACAAAAAACACTGGGTTCAAAGATTAATTAACTTTAATACAAAGAAGTCCTTTCAGAAAATTCCCAGAAGTATATACTCACAATTGCAGATCTCTCTCCAGAAGTAGCAGTCACTTTTTCTAGTCCTTCAAGATGTGCAACAGACATGCAGGATGTTTCTGAGATCAGGCAGGAACATTCAGGCTTCTAGGAATGCCCCCTCTATGCCTCTGCTATGCCCTCATTCAGACTTGGATGTCCTCCTGTTGGGGACATCCATGGACCCGGCTTCTAAAATGGCTCTCGAGACGTCTTTGAGTTTTGGACATCGAAAGCATGAATAGGGCTTCCAAAATGACCCCCCCCCCCCAGGGTACACACATACATTTATATCTTCTGTGAGAGTGCCTGTGCTCCTTTTATAAAGTAACACGATTAATATGCTCCTCAGAGGGCCCTCAGAGCTGTGCGCAAACTTATCTTACATTCATAACATTTGGCTCAAACCTTTAGTCATCAGACCCAACAATATTAAGGCTTTTTCATTGCAATTAAAAACAATATTGTCCCACATCAAAAGTCTATTATCTAAAGCTCAAAGTCCTTATTGTACATATTCAACATTAAATATTCAAGCACAGTAATGCAATACCTATCTTTGGTTGCTTCCTTTTTTCCTGCCAAGTGTCGCCACTTTCACCTTCTTCACCATTTACCAAATCCTGACCTGGTGCCTCAGTTTCAGTATTCCTGCATCAGACGTTTGGTGAGTGGATAACATCTCCAATTGAGCTCTAATGCAATGACTTCTCACTACAATGGAACAGAAGCAACACATTACAAATGGCTGTATCATGATTCTAATGCACCCCATGTGCAATGATACCATAGTTTCAACAACTTTAATACCATCCCACAAAGTTACAAATAACATCTTAAAATGCCCTTGTATTATATGCAGGGCTGGTGCAAGGTTACTGTGCTCCCTAGGTGAACTTGCAACTTTACACCCCAAGATCTTCCCAACCATCCCTCCCACCACAATCTTGTAAAAATGCATTATTAGACATCATAGGCCAGATATTCAGCACCAGCAGCTAGTACTGCTAAGGTAGCTAGCCACCGGCGCTGAACATTAAACTCTGATATTTAATGCCGGGTCGTATCCGGCCATGCATTGAATATCCGGGGTTGTCACATAGCCCGATAGTTAACCGGGCTGCAGTTCAATATCGCTGCTGCCTGGTTAGCGATACACGGTGAAGGTTATGCCAGGGTTTCCTGCACCTGGCCTTCGCCGCATATTGCTAACCAGGCAGCGGCTGAATATTGTCACTGACTGGTTAGCAATTGGCTCCACCTCTGCTCTGCCCCGGAATGCTCCCAACATGCCCCAATGTTAAGTGGTTAGCATCGGGGCATGTAGAGCCAGCAGCCATGGATAGTCAGTGAAACTAAGGGCCGATTCTGAGAGGTGACTTATTTCTTCTGTGACAATGCCTGTACTCTTTTTATAAAGTAAGCCATCCTGCCCATATTTCCCCTCTGACTCTCCCCGCACGACCAGAGCAGCAGTACGGGGAGGAACCGGCAGGGAGCAGGAGGGGATGGAGTGGCGGGCCAAGGCGGCAGGACATATAGAGCCGATTCAGGTCACAGACCTGCATGTCCTGCGGCGTCAGGAGAAATGTTCAGCTTATTTCACCTCAAAGGTGGAATAAGCACCTTTAATAGGGTGATCAGGGCTGGATCCCCCCTCCCAGAGGCCGGGGCCGGTGGCAGATAAGTCTGGCTGCCTGATCCTGTTTTGGGTAGGGCAACGGAGAAACAGAGGGTCAGCGCCGCGGGAGTCAGGGGGGCCTGCGGGGAGGATGTCCCCACGAGTCTGCAGGGGCATGCCAGATGGTCTCAGAGGCCAATTTTGTATGCTGTGGGAACATTTGCTCCCACGTTACAGAATTGGGTCCTAACGGGCCCGTCCTGCTCAGGGCCATCTGGACGGCACAGCCATGCTCCTTTCTGAATCGGGCTCCACCTGTGTTGTGCTGTTCAATATCCTGCTTAGGGGCATTTACATGGTTTGCAGGTCTGTAAACCATGTAAATGCCTTTCAGCATCGGGCCCCATATTTTTAATTATTAAACTTTGTTTTTCATATATGTGTGTGCCTACTCTCCCTGCAGGGAAGAGAATGTGCTGACGGCTCTTTGAGTTTATCTAGCTATCAGAATGTATTGCTTTGCCTTGAATGTTGCTACTCCTTGCTGTGCCTCCGAAGTTGTTGATCTAAGCGATCACCTATTTTGCCTAACGGTTAGGTCAGCACTGGCCATTTGATCGATTGGGTGTGGGAATATTTTGTGTAAGCCTTTATCAAAAAGCACCATTTTGGACTTCTCACAAAAATGCCTGGTTATAAAATTAGCTCCCAAAAGTCTAAAAGATATGCTTGCAAACTTTTTGAATAACTTAAAAGAGGAAAGATTGCAGATGGCTCCATGCACAGAAATACTGTATGGTTCTTAGAAGAACTTAAAAAAATATTTACGTAAAAATGTGAATATGAACAATTACAGTATGTCTGAAATTGAATGCTTAAAAGGAATGCATATCTTAGAAAACATGGCAGAGATATTCAGCAGCGGTTGCTAAAGCCGCTAGCCATCACCACTGAACATTGAACCCAGATATTCAATGCCAGAGTCATATCGAGCCACCGACATTGAAAATCCAGTTGGCTGGATAGTGACTTGGCTAACTGGTCAGAGGCGATATTCAGCCACTGGCCAGTTAGGTAAAGAGACTAAAGTTAGCTCTGCCATTAAAGTGCCTAACTTTAGCCGGTCTGAAAACTGCCTACATGCCTTTAAATATCACCCCCATGAACTTTGTACAGGATTTTAGAATGGCCACTGCTTCAAGTCAAACAATATCAACCTTATTGCCATATGTATGATTCTCATTTTAAAAACTCCAAAGTCTCACTCCTGAGGTTTGGACGAGTTCCTGGAGCAAAAGTCCATAAACCATTATTAAAGAAAACTGGGGAAATCCACTGCCTACCCATTGGACAAGCAGCATGGAATCTGGATACTTTTTGGGAACCTGACAGGTACTTGTGACCTAGATTGGCAACTGTTGGAAACCAGATACTGGGCTTGATGGACCCTTGGTCTGACCCAGTATAGCATGATTTATTCAAGTATCTTTATGTCCAATATTCGCTGGTCTTATCTATTTAGGAAGGATTGCTGAATTTGCTGTTCTAAACATAAATGGATAATTTATCCATTTAAGTTAGGACTAATTGTGTGGTTCCCCTAAATGGATAAAGTTACTTCAGCGGTAGTTCAGTATCAATTTTATGTTGGTAAATTTTGACTTCTTTTAGAATGTGTAAGCCACCAGAGTTAAGGCCTGACCATTTTTTGTTTTTACCTCGCATGGTAACAGGAGCTAAGGAGCTTGGGGGACAGGGCAGGGCAGGGCAAGGATAAAAGATTTTTTTTTGTGCCCCTCCCCCAACAAAAAAAAGGTGTAATACTGCTCTCCTAATTTTGGCCAGACACTGAATTGTCTAGTCAGCATAGATTTTTTTTTTCAAAAAGCACTTATGTGGTTAGTACCTGATCTGGACTGCATAGGTTCTTTTGAATACTAACCTGACCAGTTTAACATTCTAATATGCAGTTTTTACATTCTGATCCCATAAGAATTAATAGGAAATAGAGGAGTTGAAATAACAATGGAGAATATTACTATGCATAACACATATCATTGATTTATAATGACTACATTTCAAAGCACATACTAAGTTCAAGGTAATTTTATATGAAATTGGATGCTTCATATTACCTAAAGCAGAGGTTTCCAATGTTGCCCTTGAAAGCTCCCTGCAATGCAATGTGTGCCTTTGAGTCAGTCCTGACTCCTGGTGACCCAGAAGCTCCTGGGCTTTCTTGGCAGTGTCACTGGAAGTAGATTGCCAGGCCTTTCTTCTGAGGCAATAGAGGGTTAAGTGACTTGCCCAAGGCCACAAGGAGTGCTAGTGGAAATTGAACCCTGGTTGCTTGGTTATCAAGTTAGTGCTCTAACCACTAGGCTACTCCTCCACTCCCTAGTCACTTGCATTTTCAGGATATCCATGATAAATAAAATGCATTAGGAGGCCCTTTTACTAAAGTGTGCTCTGCATATAGTGTGAGTTTTGGCATGCATTAAGCACATACTGAGGCCCGTGATACTGTTAACGTGGGGTTAACATGGCGTAGGCTGTGTGAATTATGTGTTGGAGTAGTAAGGGTGCAGGTTAGGGGTGGAGAGTGGTTGTAGTGAGCACTGCAGCTAGCACGGGAGGCGGGTAAATGCCTTGCACTAATTGCGACCCTTACAATTAGTACGGATTCACCTAACGCCACCTCAGTAGGCGGAGTTAAGTGCACCTGCAGTGATTGTGCATGCTGCTGAGGTGCTTTAGGGTACTGTTCAGCATGGTAATTACCAGGAACATGCTGGATTCACCCACGGTAGTTCGCGTACAGTGGTTGC
The DNA here is from genome assembly GCA_033557465.1 of Ichthyophis bannanicus. Lineage (NCBI taxonomy): Eukaryota > Metazoa > Chordata > Amphibia > Gymnophiona > Ichthyophiidae > Ichthyophis > Ichthyophis bannanicus. The sequence continues at coordinate 1,060,150,308 of CM066031.1, read as the reverse complement.
AACTATCATGCTTTAATTTTTCTGTTAAATGTGCGTTAGTTGAACCCCTCCAGCACACTTTAGTAAAAAGGCCTCTTAGATATAAAGAAAAGGAGATGGTGTAAATTTTCCTACGCTGTAGGATATATATGGCATCTTACCACCAAGCCCTAAGAGCAGTCAAAAAATCATTTGTCAGTATGCATGGAAACCATTAGGGGTGACAGAAGGTCTTTTTCTTTTGGGGGGGCCCAAGCACCACCCCAGGCTGTGTCCTAACTCCTCCCATGGGCAGAGACCTTTCCTGTCTGCCAGTGGTGATCCGATTGCGGCTTCTCTTCTTCTGCCTGCGGGCTATGGGATACGACGGGAAGCCGGCTGCCTGCCAGCTGCGATTTGTGATGGAGCCAGGGCCCAACCCTTTCCAACACCAATGGTAACGATGTCAATTTAAGCACCTATATTCAGCACCACTATCCATATAGATAGCAGCACTGAATATATATGTAGAAGGTAATTTTGTATACTCCTATACAGGCAAAGGAGGGTACCGTGCATGCTGTTCAGGCTTATTTTATAAAGTAAAGGGCACACGTTTTGCTTTATAAAATTGGGGCATACAGATGCGCTGGAAACTAGGCAGGAATAAATGGCATTTACTCATGGTGACACATACGCATGCACTTATAGCAGTTGCTATTCTGTAAGTGTAAGTCTATGAAAATAGGATTTACTTGCTAAATAGCATGTGACTTTCCATGAAGGCCTTATAAAATGAGCCCCTTAGTGTGATAACCATGTCGGCACTATCTATTTAGTTTAGGCCTTCTATTCAGCAGGCCTTAACTAAATGGACAACTTATTCATTTAGAGGAGAATTTTAGAAGGGATGTCCAAGTGCAGTCGAGGACATCCCAGATTGTATGTCTAAGCTGGAATGTTTGAAAAAAATGCAGGCACATCCAGGTGCAGAAACAATTTCATAAACGTGGACATGTCCGATATGGACATCAGTGGGAACATCTACATAAACAGTCCCAGAACTGTATTTCCAAACCTGGATGTCTAGGATAGGCTAACAGCGTGATGGACTAGGAATGGAGCAGCCAGGGTTCTGATCCCACTGCTGCTCTCATTGACATTGTGCTGAGTACTGGGGATGAGGGAGTGTGTTCTTCTCTACACCATCTAGATATTTTTCAGCCAAAACAAGCACTTTTTAGATGTCTGTTCATGCTGATGCTGTTCGTGCCTGAGAAGGTCCAAACTTAAATGAGATACCGAATGTTCATGATGTTTCTAAGATCAGATGTGGATGTCCAGCTTTCTGGGAATTCCACCACGCCCCCATTCAGACTTGGATGTCCTCACGCTGGGGATATTCCCAGAGCCAGCTTCTAAAATGGTTCTGGAGAAATCTCTGTGCTTTGGATATCTCTATGTTTGTTTTTGGATGTCTAAAGCACAAATAGGGCTTCCAAAATGACCCCCTATGGGGTAGATTCTGATCCTCGTTTAGCGTGGCTGGACGTCCAGTCCTGCTAAACATCTGGATCTCACTGGCAGCTACAGAGCTCCCTGCATGTACAGGCCACTTGTGCAGGTAGCTCTGTTTGTGGGCGGGAGGGGGTGGGCTGGGGGAGGAGTGAGGGCGGGCAGCAGACGGAGCTGCGACCCTGGATGTACAGGGCTGATTCTGAGGTCGACCCTGTACGTCGGGGGTCACACAGTTAGACGGGGGACTTATTCCACCTCAGAGATGGAATAAGTCCCCCTGGACACAGGTGGACAATGGAGGCTGGCAGAGACAAAAAAGTGAGGGGTGCAGGGGGTTCCCCATAGCCCAACCCTGGCCACAGAAGGCTGGATCGGGGGTTGGGCTACAGGGAAATAATCTTGTTGGTGGCGGCTGGTGATCATGGCTCCCTCATGAAGCCATGGTGCTATAGTGACGGGACGCCATGGCACTGTAGTTCCATGAGGGGACCAGGCTGAGTGAGCCGTGGGTGTTGCTAGATGTCTGGGATGTGTGAATCGGGGCACCTCCCAGATGTCCAGCCACTGTGCTGCGATTCTGCTCCTGTGGAGACATCTAGCCCCCACAGGAGCAGAATCGGGTGCATCTCCGGGCCGTCTGGATTTCTGGATGTCTGGACGGCCCGGACGTGCACCTACAGAATTGGCTTCTTTGTGTTTTATGTATCACTGCTAAATGGATCATTTTTAGGGTCGCTTTCACTCCACCTCTAATCCAGCTTATAATTATGTGGAAAGCATCTGACAATTTTGTGAATTAAATTGCCCAATATTATTTATATATGTTTATAAAATATATGGAGAGGGGATTTATGCATTGGTCACCTAATGTTCAATGCATACCTCCCACTGATAGTAGGTAGAATATTTTTTCTAATATATTAAAATACCACAAATTCAACCAAGCAAATATTCAACATTGTAAATGGCCTACTTTAACCTACAAAACAGAACCAGCCTGCTCAGTCGAAAATGAAATTCAATGATTTTGCTGCATACTTTACCAACAAAATTAAAGATATTCATCAGAACTTAGACATAGTCCCACCCAGTTTCCCACCACGCACTCAGGAGAGCACAAATTTGCCCTAATCATACACAAAAGTATGGAAGCCAGGGAGGAGTTGCCTAGTGGTTAGAACATGGTACTTCAAGCCAGAAGGCCGTGGGTTCAAGTCCCACCTGGGGACAGCAATCTCAAGCCAGAGGGACTGGGGTTTCTAGTCCTATAGGCACTCCTTGTGGCCTTGGGCAAGCCACCTAACCCTCAGGTACACATAGATTGTGAGCCCTTAGGGGACATGTTTCCAGGACCTGCTTGTAGTAGTTACATAACATAGACCACCTTGATTGAAGGATAAGGTGGTATAGAAAACTGGTTAAATAAATCATATAAATAAAGTGGAGGAGTGGCCTAGTGGTTGGGGCAAGGTACGTCAGGCTGGAAGGTCAGGGGTTCAAATCCCACTAGAGGACAGCAACCTTGGGCTGGAAGGACTGGGGTTTCTAATCCCACAGGTGCTCCTTGTAGTCTTGGGCAAGCCACCTAACCCTCCATAGCCCATGTTCCCAGTAAAATAGTTATCTCCAAGTTATAATGCTTGTTCAATGTAATTTCAGTTTGTTCAATGTAAACCACACTGATGCAGAATAGCACAGTATATAAGAGAATATAAATAAATATGGTAACAGAATAAGACCTTGGCAAAATTCTGATGCATTTATGATAAACATCCTGCTTTTTCAGACCCTGCTCATCAACAATAATGCAATTGGCAAGCAGGGGCCTCAAGGAAAGGGTGACACAAATTATAAACTCCTCTATTTCTAATGGGCAGCTAGCAACAACACTTGATGGTTGTACAAGTGGCATCAGAAATAGAGATACCCAGATAAATAGATGTAGCACTGGGGAATAGAAGCTGGTATATAATGTACAGTATTTTTGTAGGGTATTGCTATTTGCTTATGTTTTAAGTTATTCACTGCCTTGAATGTTATGGCATATGGTAGTATAGAAATATTTTTAAATAAATAAATAAATACGGGGTACTATTATGTCAATGGAAGAATAAAACTTGATACTTGCTGGACCCGGTAGTGGATGTGGAGCAATGCAATTACACCCCTGAAGAAGAAAGATAAGTGGCATAGATTTTGAAATATAGTGTTATGCCGGGTATTTCACGGGGAAATTGTGGTTGAATATTTTGATGAAATTTGCCCAATATAGAAACTAAAGTAATATAATGAAAAGTGAATAGGAAAAATTGAAGTAACCGGATGAGAAGACTTTTGTAAAAATTGGCTGATGATGAGAACTGAGCAGTGGTTTGTTTAGTCAGTCGCTAAGTTTTTGATGGTCGGCAAACATATTTTGACTCTATATAAGCAGGCTTTTTAAATAAGTCACAAAATAGCATACATTTTTGTATGGACTAAATACTGTTGATTCCATATTAAAGTAAAAATTAATTGAGGGGGTTATTTAGATTCACATTCTAAATGTGTTAGTAGCACCAAAGAAATGTGGAAGCCACAACATGTTTTGGAAAGGCCATGAGCTACACTTTTCTGCCCCAGGCATGCTTTATTCTGGGGCATTCTGGGGGGCATTTCAAGGTGTGATGTTGGCATCCTCAACAAATGCATGGAGAGGTGCAGGGCAGAACTGGTAAATGTGCCAATCTGTACCTGCTATAAATCACCAATACGTGGGGACTTTGCTGTCTTTTGGGGCTGCCTTTTGCATTGATGATTGGAGGGGCTTGGCTTGTGAGTTGTTGGCTTGACTGTTATCTGTGTCCAAGTAGCTTTCTTTTGAGCTACCCTCTCTGTCCCTTCACTCTATCCTATGACTGTCTCAAATTACCATTCCCAAATCCCCATATATTCTAACTCCCTGACTTCTTCCTCCTCTCCAGCTTCTCCTACATTCTCTGTATACCATTTCCTCATCCTTGCTATGTCAGTGCCCAGGTGCTTGCTGCCTACTGTCTATATGTGCCCTGGTATTACTCCCATCCTCTGTGTTTCTGTGTGGTTTACTGCTGCCTGCCTGTGTGTGTGTGTGTTGGGAGTGCCTGAGGAATTAGATGTGTTTAGAGTGTAAGTAGGTGCATGTGCAGTCTGTCGGTGCTGGTGGTAGAAGGTACTAATCATAGAAGCCTTGAACACACTGGTTGCGCAGGTCTTGCTGCATGAGGGCCATAAGAACATAAGATATGCCATACTGGGTCAGACCAAGGTCCATCAAGCCCTGAATCCTGTTTCCAAAAGTGGCCAATCTAGGTCATATGTACCTAGCAGTTTCCCCAAAAGACACAGGTTCCACAATGCTTGTATTGGGTCAAGCCTTGATATCCTGGGTCCCTTTTTAATAATGGTTTAGGACCTTTCCTCCAGGAACTTGTCCAAACCTTTTCTAAACCCAGCTACACTAACAGCCTTTATTACATCCTCCGGTAACAAATTCCAGAGTTTGATTACACGTTGAGTGAAAAACTAATTTTTCTTATTAGTCTTAAATAATATACCCTGTAGCTTCATTGCATGTCCCCTAGTCTTTCTATATTCTGATAACGTAAACAATCAATCTATGTTTACCTGTTCCACTCCGTTCATTAATTTATAGACTTCTAACATATCTCCCCTCAGCCGTCTCTTTTCTAGGTTAAAGAGCCCTAACCGTTTTAGCCTCTCTTTATAGGGGTATCCTTCCATCCCCATTACCATTTTGGTGGCTGTTCTCTGAATCTTTTCTAATAATGCTATATCCTTTTAAAGATATTGCGACCAGAATTGCACACAATATTCAAGGTGCGGTTACACCATGGAACGATACAGAGGCATTATAATATCCTTTGTTTTATTTTCCATTCCTTTCCTTATTTATTTATATTCTCCTATATACTGTGCTATTCTGCATCAGTGCAGTTTACATTGAACAGGGCATTATAACTTGGAGATAACTATTTTACTGGGAACATGGGCTATGGAGGGTTAAGTGGCTTGCCCAAGACCACAAGGAGCACCTGTGGGACTAAAAACCCCAGTCCTTCCAGCCCAAGGTTGCTGTCCACTAGTGGGATTTGAACCCCCAACCTTCTGGCCTGAAGTACCTTGCCCCAACCACTAGGCCACTCCTCCACTCCATGATACCTAGTATTCTATTTGCTCTCTTCGCTGCCTCTGCACACTGGGCGGAGGCTTTTAACATGTTATCCACAATGGTGATAAATCTTTTTCCTGGGTGGTGGTTCCTAATGTGGAACCTTGCATCGTGTAACCATAGTTTGGGTTGTTCTTCCCTAGGTGCATAACTTTGCACTTGTCCACATTAAATTTCATCTGCCATTTTGATGCCCAGTCTTCCAATTTATCAAGATTCTCTTGCAATTTTCCACAATCCTCATGGGTTTTAACAACTTTAAATAGTTTTGTGTCATCTGCAAATTTGATAACCTCACTCGTTATTCCCTTTTCCGGGTCATTTATGAATATGTCAAAAAGCAGCGGACCCAGAACAGATCCCTGGGGTACACCACTATTCACCTTTCTCCATTGACAAAATTGGCCATTTAGCCCTACCCTCTGCTTTCTATCTTTTAACCAGTTCTTGATCCACAATAGTACACTGCCTTCTATCCCATGACTCTTTATTTTTGCCAAAGGTCTCTGATTGTCAAAGGCTTTCTGAAAGTCCAAATACACTATATCAACCGACTCACCTTTGTCTACCTGTTTATTCACACTTTCAAAAAAACATAATAGATTAGTAAGATAAGATCTGCCTTGTCTAAAGCAATGTTGGCTGTCTCCCTTTAAGCCATGACTATCTACATGTTCAGCAATTTTGTTCTTTATGATAGTTTCTACCATTTTTCCCGGTACTGACGTCAGGCTCACCGGTCTGTAGTTTCCAGGATCACCCCTAGAACCCTTTTTAAAAATTGGCGTTACGTTTGCCATCCTCCAATCTTCATGTATTACAGATGATTTTAATGATAGTTCACTGATTACTAATAGGTCTGCAATCTCATATTTCAGTTTTTTCAACACCCTAGGATGTATATCATCCGGTCGAGGTGATTTGCTCCTATTCAGTTTATCAAATAGTTGTAATACATCTTCCCGATGTATCGATATTTCCTTCAATTCTTCTGCATCTTTAAATACCACTTCAGTCACGGGTAACATCCCTACATCTTCCTCAGTAAAGACCAAAGCAAAGAATTCAATCAGTCTCTCTGTTATCGCCTTGTCGCCTCTTAGTGCCCCTTTAACCCCTCTATCATCTAATGGACCAACTGACTCTCTCACAGGTTTTTTGCTACGAATGTACTTGAAAAAGTCTTTATTACGCGTTTTTACTTCCGCAGCAAGCTTCTTCGCAAATTCTCCCTTTGCCTGCCTTATCAATGCCTTGCATTTGACTTGCCAGTGCTTGTGTTGTTTCCAGTTTCGTTATTTGGCTCTTTTTTCCATTTCCTGAAAGATGCTTTTTTGGCAACAACAGCCTCTCTGACCTCAACTTTAAAACATGCTGGCAGTTTTTTGGACTTCCTTCCACTTTTCTTAAAGCGTGGAATATAGCTGGTCTGGGTCTCCAAGATAGTATTTTTCAACAACAGCCAAGCCTGATGTACGTCTTTAACCTTTGCAACTGCTATGCTGGCTGGGGATTCTCTGGACTCTGAGGAGCTGTCAGAGACATCAGCCATCCCTGCTAACCATTGTGAACCCCTATGGAAGGGGGGGTGGGGAAGCAAAGGGGTTCTTTTCTTCCATGTGGCATAGGTCCCAATATGGTGGCAGATGGGGGTATGATTGACCAGATGGCAGCACTGGGGTAGCAGACATGGAAGTGGTGATGGCAGTGTTGATGGATGTTGCATGTGCCCTCCTCTTTGGATCTTGTGCAGATGTGGTCACAGATGACATTGTGGTAGTTAGCAGAGTAGAAGGTGGGACCATGGCCTGTGTGGTCATGTATCACTCCAGGAACTGCATAATGGACTCATCCAGATGTTTTGTCGTCTACAGAGGTCTCTCCTGGAGGTTTTTTGGTCACCTGAGAAGTTACATTTTTTCAGCATACTGAGTGTAGAGGGTGGAAATTGTACTGCAAGAGGTGTTCAGAACATTGCAGAAATTGCTGTGACTGGCTGTGAGTGCTCAGTTGTTCTTGGCTGCCATCTGTCCCTGTATCCTTTGCAGCTGTGTGCCTATTATCAAAGGAAGAGGGAGGTAGAAGCTCAAGATAGTTTATATTCATAGCTCCCCCTCTTCCACCATCTGGCCAGCAGCTTAGTTGACAACTTTGATGCCTTGCTGTCCATGCCCCCAAACTCCTATTCCACTGCCTTAGCTGGCTTGCCATTGTCATCCTGGGCTGAAATGGGCTAAATCACGGGACCCTCTCCATGGGACTGGCTGCTGGGGCTAGCACTGCAACCCTCCAGGTAGGTGGACCCTTCATCTCTTAAAGGTAAGAAAATAAATCATATCCATTCATCATGTGTTGGCTGACTACCCGCCCTATGTCACAGAAGTGCTGCATGCACATTACACATATGCACACACACACATACCATCTGATGTGTTTGTTCCATGAGCATGTGCCAGTGGACGGCACACACAGTAGTCGCCATGGTCCCAGCACTGTAGCTCTGGTAAGCCACACTTCAGCATATAATTGAAAGGGCCAGGGATGTTGGGTGAAGCCACATGGAGGCCATGTCCTTCAATGTCACATGCTCTGCATGTGCATAACAAGGCACATGTTCTGTAGTGCATATGAGTGGCTAATGGTTTATGGTAGTGGCTGGAGACAGTGTCTGGTGGTGTTGACTCCCCACATCCATAGCAAAGCACACAGACTAATAGCCCACATGCCCTCAGATGTATGTTGAACACAACCCAAGCTAGATATAGCAGTCTGAACAGGAACTGGCAAGTGATGCAATGGTAGTTGGGAAAGAGTGTGGTGATACCATGGCAGAAGGCCCTGGATATTGCTTAGGTGTTCTGTGGAGGCCCCATCCAAATGCCCCCATAGACCATGTATAGTATTTGAGCACTGTGAGTCGTGGTGCCGGGCCACTGCTGTCATGCTCTGTGGGTCTTGCCTACTGCACAAACAGCATGCACAAGTGGAGAGAGTATCACAAGTGGACTGCCAGTGTGGCTCTCCTGCCAGGGAGTGTGAGGACAACTACTTCATTATACATGTCAGATAATATTTGTTAGTAGGACCTAGGTCTCCCCCATTGCATGTACCCCTCTGAGGTCAGCATTCACACATGCCCCAACTGTAGGCTCCAGCTGGGTTGCTGTGATATGTGTGTCAGAGTCACATTAGTGTACCAAGGTGGTGGGGGTACCAGTACAAATGGCAGGACATGCAATGAGGGGAGGACGGGTGTAGGAGGAAGTGCCTCAAATATTCATCATGTTCCTAGGAAGCTCTCGATGTATTCAAGTCTCCAACATGCCTCACAGACTCCTTATTTATTGTTTGGAACACTTGTTCCTCCAGGTCAGTCAGAGTCTGTGGCTGGCCATCTAGCTCTCTCTGCATGGTTTTGTCCTTGGTCCTCCTTTTAACTTCCCTCCACTTGTGTTTTAGGTCCTTGGTCTCACAGTTGTGGAGGTATATTGTGTTAAGCCACTAGCAGATGCCCAGCTAGAGTCTCTGCTTATAATAGGTGCTCACACATGCCCCCTCATAGCTAAGAAGCACACTCTAGTGTCTCAGTACCTCACACAGTTCTACCTCATCTTGGCAGTTGTTTACCCTCTGTTTGGAGTCATGACTTGGACAAAGACAGCACTAATTACAGCATTTCTAAAATGGGGGCTGATGTGTCTAGGTTCCTGTTTGGGAGGCATGTCTGTTTCTGAAATGGACCACAGCTGGGCACATCTATGGGATTTACATGTGGACAATGCTGCATATTCACAAATGCAAACTTGCCAGTTCTATGCAAGTGTCATGCCTACATACCTCAGCAGCCTCCAGCAAGCTAGAAGAGTTTGGTGTGGTGCATAGGCCACTGCAAGTATGTACATGTGAGATGCGTTAACTCTGTAGTTAGCTGGTTATTCAACACCTTCATGTAACCACAGGAGCCACTACACTTTCTTTGCTCTCACTGGGGCTGCTCTTAAGGCCCCTCAGAAGGTGACTCCCAGGGGGACCAGCAGTGCTTGCCTACCTTTTACCCACTTCCCTGACTGCACACTGGTTGTCTGCCTGCAGCTACATGTTACCCTGTGTCTTGTGTCTTTGTGTGAGTCACTGTGCCAGGGCTATACAGATTGTCTCCCATACCTATCTTGCAACAGTATGGAGAGGCCTGTGTGGCTATGGGGGTACGGGAGCTCCTTTTCTGTCAGAACCATGTGGCAAAATAAGAGGGTTGCCACCTTTGAGAAGTTGGGATGGTCTTGGGGCAGTTTTTCCAGATGGGTTAGTTTTACACAAACCTTTACAGTCATGAACCTCACCCACCCACACATGCACTTTATTAATGCAGCACGTGTATCCCTATTATTAGGCCATGCTTACAAATTTCCACTGCCCTTATTGCCTAAGGAGGACCTGCACATGTTTGCTGCTTATTTTCAATTCCATCCATGCATACTATAGGTCCTGTAGAGGGGCACACATGCATGCCCGCAGATGTGCAAATGCAGATTTCATAAGGGCTGTGTACGTGCACAGAGTCGCATCTGAAGTTGCCACCGCCTTTCTCATGTTTCTATTTACACATCTCTACTGCTGCCTGGATGGCCTTGCTAGAAAATGCCTTTAAATGTTATACCACTAGGCTGTAGGACAAAATGAAAGAAACATGTCCCCGAAGAGACAAACAAAAACAAAATGCTAATATGATGTAAAACATATACAAATAATTTGAGTGTATTTTTATAATTGGAACCTTCTCTTGGGTGAGGTAAAGCACTACACTGCAGCAGCCAATTTGAAGCAGAATAAAAGGAAATTTTTACTCACAGGAATTATATACCGTAGATGTGCTATGAGAGACAGAATATCAGATTAAATCAAATTAAATCAGTTCTCTGTGATGTTTTTTCTCTTATTGCTTTCAGTTTAAGTTAAAGGGGGTGGGGGGTCGCAGATGAATGCTGAGACTTCAGTCTGTCTCTCCTGACAAAGATATGCTGTGGGTTAATCTAGTTATAAGTTTACTAGTCCACTCTTGAGCAACAGGGTAAAACAGAGGGGGAGATATAGGTTATGTAGCCTATAGGAAAGCCAAGGAGAAATAGCTGGGCCCTGATCCCTCTTCCTGTCAGCAATAAAACAAAGGGGCATGTTTGCTAAAGGTTAACACACATTAACAATAATTAACATGCGTTAAGTACTGCCATGGGCCTTTTATTTTTGTGGGCACAGTGGTACTTTACACATGTTAATGTTCCTTAATGTGTGTTAAGCTTTAGTAAACATGCCTCCAAAATTACCTCCTAAACTAGTTATCACTGAAAATTTCTTCCTAATGGGTAAGTCATCCGAAATTCACTGCTGGCCACCAAGCTGATGTTCCCAATCTTGAAAGTAAAAAAACAAAAAAACCCCAAAAAAGCCTACTGTCACATCCATCTTCATTTTCTCCCACCTGTTTGTAGTAAAAGGATGTCTGCCACCCTAATCCCTCATCCTTCCCTCCCAAAGTAATTTAGAAAGTTGAACATGTTTCTGCTGTCTCAATACCCTAGTCCCCTCTTGTAACAAAAATAAATCAGAAAAGTGTCCATTTGAAAATAGGCTAAATCAGCCTCCTCTCACTGCAGCTTTCTTGAGAGAGGAGGTGGAGCTGTCCTCTTTTCCTTATGACAGCAGGAAGGTGAGAGGAGGTAGAGCTGTCCTCTTTTCCTTATGACAGCGGCAAGGAGAGAGGGGTGGATGATCACAAGTCAGGCACTTAGGGGCATGTTTACTAAAGGTTAAGACGTGTTACGTGCCACTACACCCATAGAAATAGAAAGACTTTGGGCACTTAACATGTGTAAACTTCATTAATACCCATTAAATCCTTTTGTAAAAATGCCCCTTAGAAAGACTGTCCATATGTAAAATTGGATTTTACACTTGGAAAGAATCATTTCTAAAATAATGCCCCTGATGTATGTATAAAAGCATGTGCAGACATTAATCCTAATGCATATTGTCAAATATTGCTGGAGTGGGCATTCCTGGGTAATGTTGGGCAGACTTTAGATTTGTAGGTATATGTTCCAAAATGAAAAGCATGAGTCTAATTTTTTTAACAGGACTCTTTATAAGAAGTCCCAAAAAGCACCAGTTTTAAATCTAGTTTATAAAGACCCAGCTCTAATTGTGTGCAAATTCCAATGCACGTTTACAACTGTTACACAGCAGGTGAGAAATCTGTGTGTGTACACACTATGCGTGTATTTGCGTGCTTCAAAAAGTACAAGAGTACATCACAACTCTACCTCTGCTCTGCCCAAACAACATTGCTACACTATTAATATCTCAAAGGGCTAAAGAGAGGAAGGTCACGCCCCAAACAATAAACCCAAAGGAAAAGACCTATTCTCAATAAAGGTTCTCTACTGTTGTCCTAAATATCTAATATTTTTGTCGGACCAGCGGTCTGTGTGAGGATTTAACCCCTATGACATTTTAATCGGGGCAGACAACAGCAGCTCAAAAGCGCCGCGCTCATCAGGCAAGCACGCGTCTGGCGGGCCCGCGCCTGAGGGCCTCGCCAGAGGGCCCTTTGGCGTGGCCCTTAGGCGTGGACCAGAAGCAAGGTCACACGACTCCATCAACACCCGATCGCAGAAGACGGAACCTGCAACAACCGTCTCTCTCCTGCCATATACAACAACGAAACCTCTAAGCGCTTTGTAACTTTCATCTCCTACATCGCTTTAAAACGCAAGCCACGTGCAGCAACTAGAGTTCACCACGCCGGCAGATGTGCCCACACAAACCAGACCTCCATCCTTCACCAGCAGTTCTGAGATACCAACTTACAGCCAACCAGCTGGAGCTCCCCTGTAGTAGAACTAGCTCCCACCACAAAAGAACCAGACCATCCATCGATCACAGCAAGTATAACACTCCTTAATGAATTAACTATAGCTGAGACTTCTAACACACCAAATTATAGCGATATACTGTTGTCAGTAGTCCTTACAGTACTGTTAAGAGCCACACTTACTGTTGCCAGTAGCCTATGTAATATTACTAGTAATCTCATATACTGTTGTCAGTAACCCTTGATGTCAGTAACCTATATAACATAGCTAGTAGTCTCATATACTGTTATACTATTGTCAGTAACCTATATAACACTGTCAGAAGACCTTATTGTACTGTTGGAAACACTCTTACTGTTGTCAGTAAACTACATAACACTATTAGTAGCCTCATATACTGTTGCCAGTAGCCTAATGTAACATTATTAGTAGTCTCATATACTGTTGTCAGTAACCTTTATAGCATTGTTAGTAGCCTCATATACTGTTGTACTATCATCAGTAATCCTTCATCTACCTACTCTTCTGCTAATCATCCCCATACACAGAACTCCCACACACTCAATCCCCCCACCCTCAAAAACACATAATGTCTCCAATAAAATGTACAAACCTCTCCCTCACCCTCCTCCTAATAACACTCCTAACACAACACATTTATACATACAAATCCAATCAAAGCCCCTACATCAACATCCCCATTATTCATAACCACTACCAGAACCCATATAGCACCCCCACCACACAAAACCTATTTCAAAACCCGCAACACATAGTAACATACTCACACTCCCACAACCATTTTTCTCATCACGACTCAGGCAGACGCCCCCACAGACTTATTCAAATAAAATGTCAACCACAAAGCAATATAAAGGACAACACAGCTAATATAGACACTAAAACCAAGCTCTACCTAATAAATATCAGATCCATACGAAACAAAATACCAATAATTAATGACATGATAAAAGACAAAAACCCAGATATTATCTGCATCACTGAGACATGGCTCTCACCCACGGACACCATATTATTAAACCAAATAACCACACATCAATATGATATATTCAACTGCCATCGAGATGTAAAAAGAGGTGGTGGCGCTCTCATACTAGCCAAAAAAGTCCTACAATACACCTTAACAAGCCTAAATAATATAGATGGAATGGACATCATCAATATACAAAGCAGAACCATGGCACTCTCCCTCATTTATAGACCACCCTCAGCTGATCAAAAAAACCTCTCCTCCATCCTTGAACTTGCATGCACAGCATCGCAAAACAAACCACTAGTAATTCTAGGTGACCTAAACCTCCCCTCTCTAAATAAATCTCAATCAGATAACTTCATGGACGCCATGAACCAAATGGGATGCACACAGATAGTTCATACCCCCACACACATAAAAGGCAACATTTTAGATCTCATCTTTCTCCCTTCCTCCCTTAATAACCATCAACAACTCACACCTCCAACTACAATAGAAGTACCATGGTCCGACCATCACCTCATAACACTCCACCTCCCAGCACAAGCAACACCAAATACAACAAGCACATCACCCCATTTATCACGCTTTGCTCACTTTGACAAGGATACTTTCCTTGACAAAGTATTACCAGTACTCAACGCAAACCTTCCTGACATCAATTCCACTGTAAATCACTGGAACCTAACAATACATGAAGCAGCTATCCCCACACGTAATAGGCATAGACAAACGAAGAAGTCAGAAAAATGGTTCACCAAAGAACTAGCAAAACTAAAAAAACAACTGAGGAAACAGGAAAAGAGATGGAGGAAAGCTAAAACAGATGAAAATAAATCACAATATATGAACACACTTAACGAATACAAAAATGCAATAAACAATTCGAAAAGGGATTACCACTCTAAAGTAATAAATCTAGCCATCAACCGACCTAGAGAACTATTTACAATTGTAAAAACACTAACCAAAACAAAGAACACAGAGCCAAAGCTACCAACAATAAGCATTCAAACTTTAGCAACTCACTTTGCAGAAAAACTAAAATCTAAACCCAATACTCTAACACCAATACTGACTACAAGCACCGAAATCAATAACAATTGGACAACTTTCCACACAGTTGACCGAAAGCAGCTCATTAAAATCATAACAATGATCAATACTACAACCTCCCCACTCGATCCTTGCCCTGTGTCTTGGATTAAATGTACAAAGGAAGAACTTGCTGAAAACATTCAATACACGGTGAACCTGTCCCTTTCTCAGGGCATCATGCCTGATGCTCTAAAGCTCACAACGCTTCGCCCAATAATAAAAAACAACAAACTTGACTCAAAAGACCCCAATTCATACAGACCGATAGCTAGCATTCCTTTTATCACTAAAATAATAGAAAAATCAATTCAATTACAATTACAAGAGCATATTGATGAACATAAACCCCTCGACTCACACCAATTCGGTTTTCGCCCTTTCCACGGAGTGGAAACCCTCTTGATTACACTGACTGACTACCTCATCAAAGGCACAGATGTCAACAATCAAGGTTTCCTACTGCTCTTTATTGACATCTCGGACGCCTTTGACAACATCAATCACCCTACCCTGATCAACAGACTAGAAAACTTAGGAATAGGTGGAACTGTTCTCAAATGGTTCAAGTCCTACATCACACATAGACTAATACGTGTCCAAATAGATCAAGAAGCATCAGAAACCTTCCCCCAAGGACAAGGTATACCTCAGGGATCAGCCCTTTCTGCCCTCCTATTCAACTTATACCTGCAACCTATCACAAACATATTTAGAAAACACAAGATTAATCACTTTATATATGCTGACGATATCATGCTCGCTATCCCCATAACCACAAAAAACCACACTTACGACAACCTAGTTGAGTGCATGGCTGAGACCACCTCTTGGATGGAAACCAATTACCTCAGCATTAACCTCAAAAAAACAGAAGCAATGTTCGTTACAAGAACACCTGTGACTGAGGACACTTTTCCAACAACAATCTCAATCAATAATACCTCTATACCCATTAAAAAAGAGGTAAAATACTTGGGTTTAATAATAGATCATACTCTCACCATGCTACCACACATAAAGAAGACAGTAAGAACCATATTCCTTAAACTCAAAACCATACAACACCTAAGGCCCCTCTTGGATACACATGACTTTAGATCGGTTGTCAATACACTCATCACACCCCATTTTGATTATTGCAACAGTCTCCTGATTGGCCTACCACAGAAAAACACATACCTATTACAAAGAGCCCAGAACATCTGTGCAAAAGTAACTACCAAAGCTTGTCTAACAGACCATGTGACCCCTATACTCCTAGAACTACATTGGCTCCCCATAAACAGCCGTATCAGATACAAAATTCTCCTAACAACATTCAAGCTCCTAAATGACATCGCCCCATCACATCTATCAACATTACTACAGACCCCATCTGAATCAAGAGCTCGCAGACAAAATGCAGCCCACTCACTTGATATACCAAAATCATTCAAGAAGACTAAAAAATCCACAAGTGACAGAGCCTTCACGTTCACTGCCCCCATGCTCTGGAATGATCTCCCACTAGACCTCCGCACCATAAAAGACCTCGCCCAATTTCGGAAGGAACTCAAAACTTACCTATTCTCCGAACATTTCCAAATCCTCTACCACCCAAGCTCTGTCCCACAACATCCACAGACACACCAACTCAGAACTCCCTAAACCACAACTAGATAACCCCACACAGTCCCCTCACACACACACAAAATTCTTGATAAAAAATGGAAATAAATTCCACCACCTACACATGATGCACGATTATTCTGAAAACCTCTGTATAGAATCACTTGTAAATAACCTATGTAAATAGTTTGGACAGTTTTTTACATCTGTCATTATTTGTAAAAAGTTAGAAAGTTTCTCTGTTTCAATGTAATGCATACAGAAGTACACATAATTTGTTAATCTATTCCATGTAAAAAGTTAGAAAGTTCTCTGTTCAATGTAAAGTATACAGAAGTATACATAATTTGTTAATTTATTCCATGTAAAAAGTTAGAAAGTTCTCTGTTCAATGTAAAGTATACAGAAGTATACATAATTTGTTAATTTGTTCCATGTAAACCGCCCTTGATCACTGGAAGGGGCGGTATAGAAGAAATAAGTAAATAAATAAAATAAATAAAATTTTATGCAATAAATCAATTCTTGAAGCAAGCACGACCTCCACAATTTATAAAGAAGAAGCAATCACGGGGAACGACACAACACTGCATTTTGGGTCCATCAAATTCCAAAGATCCTGCGTCAGGCATACATCCCCATTCAAACACTGAAGATTGCGAAAGCATAAACTCCCGCAGTAGGAACCTTATTTGAAAAACTGGCGTGTGACATCACCAACCTTCTGATTACTGCCCTAGCCAATGGGAAGGCGAAGGCAGCAATGTGAACATCTATCCAATAGGCTAAATTCATAGAAGGCTATACCAATCAAGTTCCATGTTTAGCCCCAAAGGGGAGACTGACTTTAAAGAAAAAAATCCATCCCTGTTCATGCAATTGAAGAGCTGCCTCACGAACACCGTGTGGAGGTCGTGCTTGCTTCAAGAATTGATGGATTACAAGATAAGTGACTTGCATTACTGAGCACATTTTACTGCATAAATTGATTCAATTGGACACGGTCTGTTGCAGGGGGTAAGTCCTCACACAGAGCACCGGTCCGACAAAAATTTTAGATATTTAGGATGACAGTAGCAAACAACATTACTGGCAATGCCTACACACAGTGCACATGTAAGTCCTATTACTACTACTTATTATTTCTATAGTGCTGAAAGGCATACGCAGCGCTATACACCAGTATGCACCATCTTATTGACACATATGTCTAAACTCACACATGCCATGGGGCAATTTTATACAAGGTCTCTTCTGTGTATAAAGAAGCCTTTACCAATGGAAAAACCTTTATAAAATTACCTTCCGCATGTGTAAATCCTAGTGAAGTGCAGAAGAGGGAGGAAGAGAGAGAAGGAGGCAACAGGCAGGCCCATCAGGGATTATAAGGGAGGCCACATAATATGCCCAGTGTACAAAGGTGGCAATCTTACGTTTCAGGCAGACTGAGATGGAAAACCAGTGGAGAAAGGCCGAATGGGGAGAGACGTGTTCTGAATAGTTGTACCCAAAATGAGTTGGCTGCTGTTGACTGTATGGATTGAAAATGTTTACGGGAGTAAAGAGGCAGACCATTCTGGAGAGCATTACTATAATCAAGCTGAGAGATCATGCATGCAATAACAAGAAATTGAAGTGGGGAAGCAGTGAAGACCGAACATGTGGCATAAATACAACGAAGAGCAAAGAAACAGGACTTAGTGAATTAACGCATGTTAATGAACCTTAGAAAGTAGCCCCCTGAGACTGGTGAGGACTAACTGGAGGGAGAGAGAGAGAGACTATTGCAGACAGGAAGGGCAAGGCAGATAAAGATGGCTAGAGGGAACAGACTTAGTGCTGAGGAGAGGGAGTGCAGATGAACTTGTGGGCCCTGAACTTTTTGGAAGTTAAAAAAGGGGTCCACAGAATGAAAAAAACTGGGGACCTCTGCACTAGAGCTAGTTCTCTTTGTCTAATATAACAATGCTGAACGGTCAGCAGCAAGGAGGCCAGTGGGTGGTTGCTAGGACTTGTTGACGAGATACCTTTAGCTACTATTCCGAGACTCTCACTCAATAAATATGAGCACATGAAGACTTTTAATAAAAATGCACAGGTCAAAATTTAGCAGTCATGGTCAGTGTCTTTTTAAAATGCTGACCGCCGTGACTAAATAAGAACATGATATTCAGGACCAGTAACAAAATAGGAACAGCCCTGAATATTTGGTCACTCCGGTTAGCACTGGCACTATCCATATAGTGGCAATTTTTTTTTTTTTTTTTGAAAGACTTCCAAAAGGTACATAGAAACAAGAACCACAAACATCATCAAAAAGAGTGCTACAGCAAAAGCAGAGTTTCAAAACACAATAGTAGCCTACAATACGCCTTCATTTTTGTATTTTTTTGTGTTTTTTGTTCCCCCCAAAATAAGTATAAAACAACCACCCTCCCCCTTCCCCACCCCCCCATCTATGGCTTGCTAGTTCTTAGGCAAAGGAAGGCGGTGAGCAAGAAGCACACACAAGGGGTAAGCTCCCTTCGAAGTTGGAGTGTCCCCCCCAACTGCCCATAGCAATTACGCGCCATAACGGGAAATAAAGGGAGCCCACACCAACTCAAAGCGCGCCAAACGCATCCTGCTAAGAGCCACCCCCCGCTCCATTGAATACATATCCCACATTCTGTCCAACCAAACCAGGAAGGAAGGGGCCAAGGCACGCTTCCATGCTGCGGCAAGAGCCAACCGGGCCGCATTCAAGCCGTGGCGGAGCAGAGCAAGCTGCAGAGCCCGTGCACCCGGCACCAACACCCCAAAAAGAAAGATCCCCGGGTCCCAAGGGATGCTCACTCCCAAAAGCAGCTGCAGCCGAAATTGTACCCCCCCTCCAAAAGGCACGAAAGCGGGGGCAAGCCCACCAGATATGCCCCAGAGTACCCCGCTGTCCACAATTACGCCAACAGAGGTCCACAGCCCCAGGATAAATACGAGCAATCCGTACCGGGGTCATATACCAACGGTACATTATTTTATAATTAGTTTCACGGGCATTAATCGCTACCGAACTCCGCCATAAGCGCGTTTCCACCCTCTCCCACTGTTGCTCGGTATAAGAGAGATTCAAGTCTGAGTTCCAAAGCTCCCTGTGCCTTGTAGAGCACGGTTGGCTCCCCTGCAAATGGGCATATAAGGTCGCCACGAGTCCCTTAGTAGTGGTGCACCCCTCACAGTAACGTTCCAGATCCGTCAGATCCCAAGCAACCTGGGGTCGAACGAGCCTAGATCGAGCCCAGTGCGTCACTTGCATATATTGATAGATATGCCCATCCGGAATGTCAAATTCATCTTGTAATGCACTAAAGGGTTGCAACTGACCGTCGTCAAAGAATTGTCCGACCCGGCTAAGGCCATGATGTCCCCACTGCCAAAAAACCGAGTCACTCAACCCCGGTGGGAAAGAAGCATTGTCTACTATCGGGGCCAAGGGTGACAGGTCTGTACCCCGGGACCGAAAATGTTGGTCCCAGCACCGGAGGGTATGAAGAACATAGGGATTACTGATGCATTTACCGTGCCGGTGTCTGGAACCAAGCCACAGCCAATCCCCCAACCCCGCTCCCCCTGCCAAGCTCATTTCCATCTCTACCCAACGTTTGGTGCTATCAGCAATCATCCACTCCACCCCCGCCCGACATTGCGCCACCGCATAGTACCAATGCAAATTGGGCATGCCCATACCCCCAGAGCGCCTGCGGGCATAGAGAACGTGCCGCGCTAATCGTGGACGACGATAATGCCATATAAACTTCATAAGCAACTGCTGCCAGGATGCCAAAGTGGCCCGCGCAATGGGAAGCGGTAGAACCTGAAAAAAATAAAGAAAGCGGGGAACAATCACCATCTTGACCGCCGCTATACGCCCAAACCAGGAAAGGAGCAAGCCACTCCAAATATCTAGGTCCCACCGAACCTGACGGAGCAGGGGGTCATAGTTAGCTTTAAAGAGGTCCGCCCGCTCCACAGTCAAATGCACCCCTAAATAGTGTAAGGCACCTGATACCCACCGAAAAGGATAGGCCGCTTGGAGCTCCGAACAAACCACCCTGGGGACCCCAACATTCAAGATCTCCGATTTAGTATAATTAATTTTAAAACCGGATATCCGAGAAAAGTTTTCAAACAGTTGCATTGCGGCTGGAAGGGAAGCGGACGGGTCCACCAGGGACAATATAATGTCATCCGCAAAGAGCGCAATCCGATATTCCGCGGGACCAATGCGGACCCCCCGCAAATCTGGGTGTTCACGAAAGCTTTGTGCCAGGGGTTCCATCGTAAGTGCGAAGAGCAGGGGAGAAAGAGGGCACCCCTGACGTGTACCCCTCTCCAGGAAAAAGTTTTTCGAGTGTCCCCCGTTGATCCGAACGCATGCCTGAGGATGTTGATAGAGACTACGGACCCCACGGATATAGTTAGGGCCGAAGCCCATTGTCCCCAAAACACACCATAGATATTGCCAATCGACCCGATCGAAAGCTTTTTCTGCATCAATCCCCACTAGCAAAGCTGGTTGTGGTTCCCGACGAGCCACATGGAGGACCTGCAACATACGCCTTATGTTATCTGCGGCCTGGCGACCAGGCACAAACCCAACCTGATCAGGATGGACCAAACTCGGTAGGACCCGATTCAAGCGCGCAGCCAGAACAGAAGCAAAGATTTTAACATCAGCATTTAACAGGGATATGGGGCGATACGACGCCACGTTGTGCAGGGGTTTACCTGGCTTGGATATCATCACTATCAACGCCTCGCGCTGGGTTGAAGGGAGAGAAACCACACCCAAGACCTCATTGAACAATATGGTCAAGGTTGGCGCCAATTGTACCCAAAACCTCTTATAATATTCCGCTGGGAAGCCATCATTACCCGGCGCACTGCCAGTTTTCAGCCTCCGAATTGCATTTACTACTTCATCCACCGTGAAATCAGAATCTAACTGGGCTCGATCAGGGTCAGGAAGACGCGGCAGAGCAATCCTCTGCAAATAGTCCTGCAGCCGATCCCGGTCAAAGGGTTCTGCCTTATAGAGCTTCTCCAAATAATCAGCAAAAAGGTCTCGGATCTCCCGAGAAATTACCCTTTTCTGACCCCCCGAATTGCGCAGCTCGCGGACCACTCTCGTGGCCTGCTGTTGCCGAAGACGCAAGGCCAAGAAGCGGCCAGTTTTATTCCCATGCTCATAAAAAGTTTGCCGTAGTTTCAGGCGCTTATTATCTAATTCCCTCTGTAAACACGCATCCAATTTGGCTCGTACATTCCACCACTGACGCAAAACCTGCCACGAGCCGGTTCGGGCATGCTCCAAACCTAAACGAGTGGACTCCTTCACCAACTGGTCGTGATCGCGCGTCCATATTTTCCGTGTGCGGGCCGCTTCTGCCATAAGGTGACCACGGGCCGTAGCCTTGAAAGCATCCCACACCGTAGGAAGGGTAGCATCCCCAGAATTATTAAGCTCAAAAAATTCATTAATGAAGCGGGCATGCTCCTGAACTGCACCCTGTCGCCGTAGGAACCTCGCGTCTAAGCGCCAAAGACGTTGATGCTCGACGTACAGTCCTGCCGGGAGGGCAAGCCAGCACGGGGCATGATCTGACCAGGTCAGCGCACCATGCCCAGCCTTCACTCTCCCGTCCATCAGGCGCTGATCCAGTAGAAAATAATCAATGCGGGTGTGAACCTGATGAACCGGAGAGTAGTAAGTATAACCCCTCTCCCCCTCATGGGTGTCCCTCCAAACATCCCGCAAGCCCAAATCTAGCATAAGGCGTTGAAGGGCTTTAGCCGGTCCCCCCACTCCCCCCCCAGCGCGACCTGTGGAATCCAGATGGGGCACCAAATGCGTGTTACAATCCCCACCAAAAACAATGGGCCCCTTTGCGAAGTCCGCCAATAAGGCTTTCAGCCGCTGAAAGAATGACCCCTGTCTTTCATTGGGCGCGTAAACATTAGCTAAAGTTAGCAAGTGCCCTTCCAAGCGGACATTCAGAAAAAGCCACCTCCCCAAGGTATCTCTTCTAACCTCCTCTACCTGCAAGGACAGATTCTGATGAAATAGGAAGGCCACCCCCCGCTTCTTCCGGCCCTGCGCGTCTGAGGCCACCTGCACCTCAGAGTACGGGGACCGCTTTAACCAGCCCTGCTTACAATTCTGAAGATGGGTCTCCTGTAAAAAGCAATGTCCCCCTGTAAGGCGCGCAGTTCTGAAAACAGCAGCGACCGCTTCCGTGGGGAGTTGAGACCCTTAACATTCAAAGAGATAAATCGCACCATTAATATGCACTATCTAAACCCTCGTACCGCTCCCCCCAGCAAACCCAAAAGATTAATTAGCCTAGCCCACCTATTCCCTACCCCAGAAACATATGCCATAGTCCTCCCCCCCAGACCCAAACCCACCCTCCACCCCCAAAATAGAACACCCTCCCTCAAAACCAATCCCCCCCTTTCCCGTCAATACCACCTGCCTGTCAAAGGTAATACAGGACACGGTAAATTGACCACAAACCCTGTTCCCCCCCAAACCCCCACAAAGCAACATTACAAGCAATGCAGATAACAACAGTTCCCCACTGTTCCCCCACCCACCCTGAGTCAGCAACCCCAGCATGTCTCCTCAGCAAAACAATATCATCATCAAAACATTTGCCAATCACCCGTCACCCCCTATGTGTACTGGAGTGGAGGCTCAAGCTGGCCCATGCCAATGACCAATAACTCAGTGGAAAAAATATTACAAAGAAAAAACACAAAACGGTCAAGCATCAAAAGCCGGTCTTTCTACCCCATATCTGGAGATCGAGAGACCCATCAAATGGGGCTCCCGTAAAGGTAATGGGAGCACTCCTACTCCACAAAAGATCAAGCGGGCTTGCCCACTTGAGTCCACTTAGAGTGATGGGGCTTAGGGGGCGGCGGGTGAGGCTGAGCATTATCATCAACTAGTCCCGCCTGACGAAGGGCTCGCCAAGCTTCAGTATGATCTTTTGCAGAAATCTTTTTATTTCCCAAAAGGAAGTTCATCCGGAATGGAAAAGACCAAGAGTAACGAATCCCCTTGCTATTCAGGACCATCGTAATTGGCTTCATCTCCCTCCGGCGCGCCAAGGTAAACGTCGAAAGATCTTGATAGATGGACACTGTTGCGTCCTGAAAATGAATCGTTTTTTTCTCCCGGCCACGGCGGATGAGCAGCTCAGCGTCAGAATAGCGCAAGAATCTCGCAATAACATCACGAGGTTGATTATTGGGAGGCTTTCCCAAGGCACGGTGGACTCGTTCTAATTCCATCCCAGACGCATGGGCAGCCAGGTCCTCCGCCAGGAGCAGTTCCGTCATCAACAGTTTAAGCACGGTCGGTAAATCCTTTCCGCCCCCCACCGCTTCCGGTATTCTCAAAAGCGCACATTATTGCGGCGGGAGCGGTTTTCAATGTCATCAATTTTGTAGGTCAGCTCCATTGCTTGCGCATGCTGCCGATCCAGCGCACACTGTAAATCCACCAAAGACCCATCATGGTCAGCCACCTTGGTCTCCACATCCTCTACTCGGGCTCCCAGCTCTTTAACGTCAGTTCGTAATTCTGCAACATCTTTCATCAGCTCCTCGCGTAAAGAACGGAACTCGCTGGCTAACTCCGCAAAACCTCTGCGGAGCTCTTGCTTAATTTGAGCAGAGGTGAGCGGTTGGTGGGATTCCAGGTCATCTTCACTTGCAGTCTCATCATCAGTGCCTGATGGAAGGGATTGCTCAAGGGGGCTGCTTGAGGCCCCAGATTTACTCTGCAGGCGCTGGGAGGAACATATCCCCTCTCGGGTTTCAGGATTTTTGACTTTAGCGGCCATCCCGCAGGGCCCCCCAATGCCACACAGTGTTAGGAGAAGGATAAAGTCAATGTCAGCAAGGGCAGAGGCACTAGAGAGGCAACA
The DNA here is from genome assembly GCA_033557465.1 of Ichthyophis bannanicus. Lineage (NCBI taxonomy): Eukaryota > Metazoa > Chordata > Amphibia > Gymnophiona > Ichthyophiidae > Ichthyophis > Ichthyophis bannanicus. Next base: position 1,060,126,080 of record CM066031.1, on the reverse strand, counting down.
GTGCACAAAGCTTCACAGGCCCGCAAGACAGTCGCTATCACACAGTGTAAGGAGAGAAGCACAGTCAATGTCCGCAAAGACCACGGCGCTGAAGATACAGTAATGCAGAGTAGGATAAGGCTGCTTTTGTCCCCCCCAAATAGGCGGGCTGCCAGATACAGTGTTCAGAGTGCTCTACAGAGCTATATGGAGATAGATTACAAAATGCCCAGAGCTGCGAAGTGTGCACACCGAGAGAGGATCCAAAATCAGAGAAAGCTCAGAGGCATTCCAACAGGGCACAGAGAATCCACGCTGATAAGCATAGGCCTTAGCGGGGCACTAGACCGCTAACAGGTAGGCACTGTCGTTGGCTCCATATGTAATCCAGAGACTCTGAGATTCTGAGAAGAAAGAGGCAGCCTTCGAACTTACCCCCTTCAGGGGGATTTGCGCTAGCAGGATGATGTATTGGGCACTAGCGATTGCCGCGAGAATTCCAGGCCTTCTCCTCGGCCCCGCAGAAAAGACTCCAAGTCCACGTGCAGGCAGCCCAACCCTGGGAAAGTTGCTCCACCCGGCAGCCCATTGCCGCACGCGCTCCGACCCGACAAAGGAATCCAGAGGTACAGCCCAGGGGAAGCCCGCTCAGAAGCCGTTCAATTTACCCTGATCATAGGGGTCAGCCGCGGGATGCGCCGGGCCCAGGGCAAGCATCGAGAAGAGGTCACTCCAGAGACAGGTTCCACAGCTTCCCAGCCGCCAGAGGTCTTATCGGGCGATAGGTCAGGCTTCCACGGGACACCGCATGCCGGTGCCGACCCAGGGTAGGCGAATTCAGGGGAATTTGCTTCAATTAGCGCATGTTAGCTGAGGTTTTTGGGGTATTTGAGACGGAGCTCAGCTAGGATGCGGCCATCACGCAGCGGGCTCACGAGCGCCCCCCATAGTGGCAATTTTTAATGTCCCTATACAGATAGCTAGGCAGACAGCCATTTAGGACTGCATTTTATTTATTTATTTATTTTCTTATATACCGTGCTTCCGAGGATCAATGCAGTTTACAGAGAATGTACTGTAAACCGCTCAGATGCCTGTGTGTTGAGCGGTATATTAAAAGCCTGAATAAAATTAAAGAACACAACTCAACATTACATGAAACCGTTTTGCATGAAACGGTAAACATTTTCACATGGAACAGATATAAAACTATTTATAACACAAAAGAGTGTAACTATATGCATTAAAGAGTTGCTATTTCTGAGTGTTTCTTGGGTGGGAAAAGGCAGGGGTAGAAGGAATAAGGCGATGAGAGACGTGTCATATTATGCCGTCAAAATGTTCCTTAAATAGGTGGGTCTTAAGCAGTTACAAGGTCATGAGTGTCTCTCGTGTTGTTGTTAAGTGGCGTCGAGTCGGAGTCGACTCATGGCGACCCTCTGGATAGCTATCCTAAATTGTGTTCGGTCTTGAGTCAAGCAGCTCATTGTTGACAGACTTGTACCCGTAGCTGCTGTTATTGTATCCATCCATCTCATTGCTGGCCTTCCTCTTTTGCGTTGACCTTCTATCTTGCCAAGCATGATGTCTTTCTCTAATGATCTCTCTCTTCGCATGATGTGTCCAAAGTATGAAAGTCGAAGTCTTGTCATCTGAGCTTCTAAAGAAAGCTTAGGTTTGATCTCCTCTAGTACTGACTGGTTTGTTCTTCGGGCAGTCCATGGTATACACAGTATTCGACGCCAGCACCATAATTCAAAGGCATCAATTTTCTTCCTGTCTATCTTTTTCACTGTCCAGCTTTCACATCCATATGATGTTATTGAAAATACCATTGCTTGAACAAGTCAAATCTTTGTATGGAGAGAGACATCTCTGCTCTTGAGAATCTTATCTAGGTCTTTCATAGCCATTCTGCCAAGAGCAATGCGTCGTCTGATTTCTTGACTGCTTGTTGCTTCTATATTGATAGTTGATCCAAGTAGGTTAAAGTTGTTCACGATTTCAATTTCTTCTCCTTCAACGATGAACCTGTTGATTATGCCAGTTGTCATGATCTTTGTCTTTTTACATTAAGGTGCAGGCCCATTTTGAGACTATGTTCTTTGATTGTGAGAAGCAAATGTTTCAGATCATCTTCACTTTCAGCCAGTAATGTGGTATCATCAGCATAGCGAAGGTTGTTGATGAGTCTTCCACCAATCTTCACACCTCTGTTGTCTTCATACAATCCTGCTTCTCTGATGATTTGTTCTGCATATAAATTAAACAGGTAGGGGGAAAGTATGCAGCCTTGTCTTACACCTTTGCTTATTTTAAACCATTTTGTTTCTCCTTGTTCCGTTCGAACTGTTGCTTCTTGATCAATGTACAGATTGTGCAAGAGTACGATCAGGTGTTCTGGTATACCCATGCTTCTTAATGTGGCCCAGAGTTTCTCATGGTTTACACAGTCAAAAGCCTTGCTATAGTCGATAAAGCACAAATAAATATCATTTTGGTATTCTTTAGTCTTTTCAAGGATCCATCTCACATCTGCAATGATGTCTCTCGTTCCTCGCCCTTTCCTGAACCCTGCTTGCACTTCAGGGAGTTCTTGTTCCAGGTATGGTTGTAGTCTCTTTTGAATAATCTTCAGTAGAATCTTGCTGGCATGTGGGATCAGAGCGATTGTGCGATAATTTCCACAGTCAGTTGGATCACCTTTCTTTAGTATTGGTATAAACACAGATCTTTTCCATTCTGTTGGCCATGATGTTGTCTTCCATATTTCTTGGCAGAGCCTTGTAAGTACGGTAACAGCTGCATCAGATTGCTGTAATACGTCTATGGGAATGCTATCAATGCCTGGTGCTTTGTTTTTTGATAAGGCTTTCAATGTTGCTTCAACTTCTTCTTTCATCACCAATGGTTCCCGATCATAAGGTACAGGTTGAAATGGCTGTTGGTCCACTTGATCTTTATCATATAAAAACTCTGTATATTCCTTCCACCTTTTCTTGATCTTCTCAGCATCATTCAACATAGAACCTTGAGCATCTTGTAACATTCCAATTCGAGGCTGGAACCTTTTCTTTAACTCTCGTAGCTTTAGGAAAGCCGATCTTGTTCTTCCTCTAATAGTTTCTGCTTCTATTTCCTTGCATGTGTTGTTGTAGTACTTTTCCTTGTCCTGCCTTGCTGCACGTTGGAAATCTCTGTTGAGTTCTGTTATTGTCTTTCTTTCTCCTCTGGCTTTAGCTTCTCTGCGTTTCTGGGCAATTTTCAGAGTTTCTTCTGTCATCCATTTTGACCGTTTTTGCTTTTTCACCTTTTGTAGAGACTTCTTGCTTTTTTCTCCAACACAATCTTCTTGATGTCATTCCATAACTCTTCTGGAGCTCTGTCATTTGCATCTAAAGCAGCAAATCGATTTTGCAGGCAGTCTTTAAATTCCAGTGGTATATTCTCAAGGTCATATTTTGCTGCATTCATGAGTGGTTTGCTCTTTTTCAACTTTAGCTTGAGTTTGCATACTAGTAGTTGATGATCTGTACCACAGTCAGCTCCAGGTTTTGTCTTTGTTGATGTTATAGAACTTTTCCATCGTTGACTTCCACAGATGTAGTCAATTTGATTTTTCTACAATCCATTGGGTGACGTCCATGTGTACAGTCGCCGCTTGTGTTGATGGAAGAAGGTGTTTGAGTTGAATAGATCGTTGGTCTTGCAGAATTATATCATTCTTTCTCCAGCTTCTTTTCTGTTTCCAAGTCCATATTTTCCAACTACTTTGCCTTCTTCTTTGTTGCCAACTTTTGTGTTCCAGTCACCCATGACTATCAGGATATCCTGTTTGCATGTTCTGTCAATTTCAGCTTGTACTTGTTCATAGAACTCTTCAATTTCACTCTCTTCTGCAGCTGTTGTTGGGGCATATACTTCAATTATAGTTGTGTTGATAGGCATTCCTCGTAGACGAATAGAGATTAAGCGTTCGCTGACTGCATTGTATTTCATTACAGTTCTTGCAAGTTTCTTCTTTATTATAAATGCAACACCATTTCTTCTTTGTCTTTTATTTCCAGCATAGTAGACCATGTGATCATCTGATGCAAAGTGCCCTATGCCAGTCCATTTCAGTTCACTGACACCCAACAGATCAAGTTGTACACGTTCCATTTCATTCTTGACCACCTCCAACTTCCCTTGGTTCATGCTTCGTACGTTCCATGTTTCAATGCGTAAGACATCTTTACAGCTTCTGACTCTCATTTCATGCGCAGCTACATCAGCAGTCAGACATCCCGAGGGCTTTGATCCAACCACATCATAAATGCTGGCTTTACTCTGAAAAGTCTTCAGCTCTTCCCCAGTAGCTAGTTGAGTGCCTTCCGACCTGGGGGTCTCATCTTCCAGCACTATAGCACAATTTGTTTTGTTGTAACTATCCATTGGGTTTTCATGGGAAGATACAGAAGTAGATTGCCGGGCCTTTCTTCTGTGCAGTTTAAGTTTGGTGTTGTTGCCGTTGTCACAGAAATGTGATCCTCCGCCGTCAACACTATCCCATTCTGCTGCTGCCCAGATGGGTGGTTTGTCTTGGTCTGGCACCTCAGCTGAGACCTATCCATCTTGGGAGACCCTGCCAGTAGTTAAACTACCGATAGTTTAGCTCTCAGCATCACTGATGCACACAAGCCCTCACAGCACGACAAGCTGCAAACCAAGTGAGGGGTCTCTCATATGGTGTGGTATTAATTGCATAACTTGCAGCTGTGCCCTCACACCGCACATGGATTGCCCTGGCACTATCCGAATAGTGTCAAGGTGCTACTAACGACGAGATAAGCTCTTTTGAATACTAAGCCCCTAGTGTCCAGTGAAACGACTTGAGTAGTGTGTTACTATTGTTTAAAGCAGCCAGTGTTGTTTGTGCTGTCCTTTGCAATGCAGAGATGTCAGCACAATGGGAAATTATGAGATTTGTGATGTGAGCACCCCTCCAATTGTGATGTGACCACTTTGATTGTAGGATAAGGTGGTATACAAATCTGTCTAAATAAAATAAATAAATAAATTTCTGTCATTTCCTGTTTCTCAATACTATTGCACAACAGTGCATAATATTGCCCTATTGAGCAATAGTGTGCCCTGTAGCACAATAGTGAGAACTACTATGCAATAGTGAGCACTATTCATGCATGTTTGAATAATGTGTGCTATTGTCTAGAATGTGACATACTGCGCAATAACACACACTATTATTCATTATTAGTATTTACCTTACACCTTTCCAGTAGTGTGCAATGGTGCATGCTCTTGCACAACAGAGCATGCTATTGACGTGAAGTGAAAAATATGAAAATAAAACAAAATATTACAAGGAAACCAAACAAAACAAAAGCTTTGGGCCTACACACCCCTACTGCCCAGTAGGCATGTGTTAGTGTCAAAGATTTCATTTTCTTTTTGGTTCATGAGTAATACCCATTCAGTTAGTATTTGGAAACTGAAACGTTCATTTTCTTGTCTGATACATCCTATTAAAATCTATGGTGGAAGCTGCAACAGTAAGGTTGGCCATTCATTTTCAATCAAACTACTTAATACCTGATGGCAGCCATCTATGTAACAGCACTACAACCCATTAAGAGTGTCGTGTACCCTCCAGGGGCAACACAAGAGGGGCAAAGAACACTTACAGTTGTGGTCGACATTATTGGCGCCCTTGTAGTTCAACCCCTTAATGTCCAATATCTCCTAAAAAAAAGTGGTCAATGAAATGGCTTTGGACTATATATGCACACATATTTGACACATAAAAGAATCAAATAAAACAAGACCTATTAAAGAAGGAAATAGTAGGAAATGGTATAAAAACTGGGACTTTGCCAGGACATGACTATTGACATCCTTATAAACAATTCCAATCAGTTTGAACAGAAGAACAACATTCCCATTGCAGTAAAATTAGATGCACCTGTGAACCATTCTCAGTACTCACATGACTTAAGTCAACCAATGAATGATGGCTCTAATTGAAAATGTACTCTGCTCTTCCCCTCACCGGTAACAGCACCTGGGCTCTTGGGTAACAGATTTCCACACTCAGAGCAATGAGAAGGAAGCAATAACCATTAATAATACAAATCACACACAATTGTATTATATAAAAACACCAAAGCTTTGGGAGAGAGAGTAAAGCGTGCACCTTGTCTCTCTGACTCCACATACTTCGGCCACTATTTTTATTAGTCAAAATTCCATTTCACAGCATATTTTCCACCTTATTTTTCTACATCACATATATTCATAATGTATTCTACATCACATATATTCATAATGTGCAATCACATATATTCATAATGTGCAATCACATAATGTGCACATATAGTCATAATGTGCAATCACATATATTCATAATATGCATCTCTTATGTCTCTATGTCATAAAAGATGCACATTATGAATATATGTGATTAGTATAGGTCATCAGGAGGAGACATACATGTATTCCCAGACATAACTTCTTAAACAATAATTCTAACACAAGCAGTTTTCACATCTTTGTTTCAAGACTGAAGGGAAAGTTTCTTCCCTGCACTTTCTGTATCATAAACAAAACTTAGTTTCTCTGTTATGTGAAAGTTCAGCATAGTTTTTCAGTAGAGTCTCTCAAGGTTGTTAGCTAAGTAATAGGCCCTGGAATGGCTGAGCTACTGAATCTGTGGTGTTAACTCTTTCTGAGGGCTTTCAGTAATATAGTACTATTAAGGGGTCTGTTTACTAAATCGCGGTAAACGTGAATAACGCGCGTTGTATGACGTTAACGACCGCAAGTGCAGTATAACACGCGTAAACACGCGCCAACGACCGGTAACGTCATACTACGCGCGTTGACCGCGCTTAATGATCGTAAAGCCCCGCGCGGCGCGTTTAAAACAGCGCAGAAGGTGGAGAGTGGGCGGAGAGAAGGGGTCAATGGGCGGAGAGAGGGGGCGGGGAGAGGCTCCCCCTCACTAACGCGCTGTAATTTCTGAGCTCAATTCCAACGCGAATGAAAACCTGCCGTTGAAGGCATCTTTAAAGGTAAGAGAAATCATTTCCGTCAGCAATGTACAGAGAAACCTGGGTAACACACAAAACGTGAGCAGTGTGATACATGTGCACAGAATGAAATGTCACAGAAGACAATAAAAATGACCAGAGGAAACCCCTTTAAAGCATAAATCAGCAGTTAAACAGTGATAGCAATGGACAACAAGGAACAGAACTCCCTGGAAAGCACAAAATAAAAACCTAATGATATGTGGAAGGGTTCACGCTTCGCAGACCCTCTAAAAGGGAAAGTCACTGTAATGGAGCTGACCTGGGAGTGTAGTGTAATGTCTCCCAATGATATCATTGTTGCCCAGCTCGGATATGGGTGTGTGTCCCTTCTGTGAGGTCCCCCTGAGGTGTATGTGCACCGTTGTCTGCATACAAGGGAAATGAGGCCACAGTAAACCTTTTGCAGAGCAGAGTCCCTGACCAGCCAGGCAGGTCATACTAACACCAGGGACAGCACCATCTCTGTGGCCCAGTGTGGTGCAATGGACACAGCAGTGCCTGTAAGACCAGAGGGTCACAGGTTCAAATACCAGCTGGGACTGCCACCACCCAGTCACAATAGTCCTACCCACCACTAAAAAGTGAAAGTAAAGACACACCTTTAATGCAGAGAACAAAGGCATGGTCCAATTTTTACACCACACCAAACACAGACACCAGAAACAGGCACAGCAACGAAAGCTGAGCCCCGCAAATGCAGCCCTAGAGAGGGCCCACAGCATTCCTGTCCCATGCTGTCACATCAAAGATGCCTGTGCTGTATAGCTATGCCCCACCCCCATGGTAGGCCAGATGTAGGTCAGGCATATGTATGAGGACAGCATGAAAACACAGATAAAACGTGGAAAATAGCAGAAAGAAAAAAGTAAACATCACAAGTCAGATGGGCAACAGTTATCGCAATGGGCCACAATAAAAAACACACTCCCAGGAAAGAGAAACCAAAAAAAGAAAAGATAATTGGAAGGGATCACGCTACGGAGACCCTTTCAAAACACATCCCCTGTTATTGGAGCATTGGCGGGAGTGTCGTGTATTGTTGCCCAATGATATAATTGGTTGGCCAGCTTGGTAATGGGGGATTGCCCCCTCATGCGAGGTTGTATGTGAGGTTACGTGCAAATTGCCTCCATACAAGCTATATGAGTCCACAGTAAATGGTGCAGAGCAGGGTCTCTGACCTGTCAGGCCAGGTATCCCATCTCCAGGGATCGCATTGTCCCTGTGGCCTCAGTGTGGTGCAACAGACACAGCCAGTGCCTCTAAGACCAGAATGTCCACAGGTTCAAATCCCAGCTGGGGCCATGCCAATCCTGCCCACATATTCTCCCCACAACTAAACTGTGATGGAATGGTCACACCCTTATTGCTGAGAACATACGCATGGACAAAACACCAATATTTTACCACACCAGATATAGGCGCATTACCCAGAGCATAGTCCCCCAAATGCAGTCCTGGAGGGCCCCACACCATTCAGTTACCATGCTGCCCCAATAAAGATACCTGTGCTGCATAACTATGCCCCCCCCCTTGTCTGCAGATGTAGCCCATGCATATTATGAGGGACAGCATGAAAACCCGATCAGTGCCTGGAATGACAGGACTGGAGTTGTGGAACCCTGCCGTAAAGCAGCAGCTAACAGTGACACCCACCCACCCACCCACAGGCCCCATTGGCCAATGAAACCCGAAGAGGTAAGACAATTGGCCCTGCTGTCAACTCCCAATACTAGCAGGTGCATACCTTAGCAATGGCACCCTACACATGGGTATATGGTACACATGCACTAAAAGTTGCCAATGATAAAATGTAGAACTCATGTCCTATGTAAAGCACATTGTGCACATTGAGCTGCGCCACAACAAGCAGTCAGATGTCTGTGGTGTGTGCCGCAGGTCTGGCCCCTGACAGTGTCCCAACACCCTTGGGAGTGATCCACCAGAGTATGTCGTACCACATCCATGCATGTACTGTGCCCATGACAGGTGTTGTTGTGTATGGCTGCAGAACCCCCTACAGTAGCACAATGCTGGCATAGGTGTGGGGGTGGCTGTCTGTCCAGCCAGTGTGTGGTGGCTGCAAACACTGTCGACAGGCCACACTGCCAGCAATGTTGCCAGTAGTGGGCTGCCAATGTGCATAATGAGTAGCAAGTACCATGGGTAGAGGTCGGATAAGGCGGCCTGGCCAGGTGTATATGCACAGGGCAAAGGGCAGTGACAGGTACATTGTAGTGCCAGGCAACCACCTGCCCAGACAGGGTGACCACGGTAGATGCCGCTGCAAGCTCAGTGTCACCCTGAATGTGCAGTGACCACAGCATGTCTAGGCTCCACCATGGTGCTACATAGTAGTTCACTCATGTGATAAATATGGGTGTTCCCCTGGGGCCCAGTCACAGATGTATCTGCTGGCTGTGTATGCTGGCACCCCAGTTCTGGTGCAGGCATCTCTGCTGGTCACTAGCAGCCTGTTTGCAGCTGGTAGGTGATGTGATGGAGTGGCCTGCAGGGTGTGTTGGCCTGCACCAGGGGAATCACAGATAGTGGTTGGGATTGTCATTTTCTACCAAGTCCCAATGTCAGATTGCTCCTGTGGCATGCATGTGTCTGGATCTGCAGTGACTGACCTGTGGGGTGTCTGCACCTCAGTAGGACTAGGGTTAATGTCCCCCCTCCACTGGCACCTTCCAAGGGAGGTAGAATGTGCAGATTATGATGGGTGACCCTGTTTGCCACCCAGGGGTGAGGGGGGGGGGGCGGTGGGGGCATGGGTCTACACCTGCCCCAAACAGACAGAGATGTCCAAGGTGGTCATGCAGAAAATATCTATCTCACACAGTAACACTGCTGTGGACGGTGCTGAGGACCTAGGGCTGGATGCCCACTGCACACTCAGGGTGAGCAGAGCACCCGCACAATGTGGTGTTGGGCAGGTCCTCAATGCCAGTACAACAAATGGTCAGTACCCCCTATAAGGGCAAGGGGCTGTGGGGGTGCACATGACAATTTACCCCTACCATGTCCAGAGTCTGTGGGGATGCATTCCATATGGTGTGCCTGTGTGGAGAGCTGATTAGCATGTGCAGTGCATCATGGGGGTGACTGTATTATTCAATCCCTCTGAAACCGCAGCACGAGCTCGCAGCCATTGATAAACCATGGGACAGCACACGTACATCTGGTAGCAGAAAGCATAGGTGCACGACACCCTACAGAGTCTGTAATATATGAGATGCCACACTGCTGAAACCCCGACGTACCCACACACATAAAAGAAAAGATCCCCGGGGCTCAATGGTACGCGCGTCGCTACGCGCGGCGCTGCACACGCAACAACGCACGTAGCTCGGCTCGCATACGCAATGTCCCGTCCAAAAGCCTCAGCAATCCCCCTCCAATATACAGGCCAATACCCCTTCCAGTATACAGGCCATTGCCCGGGACTCGAACCCATGCTGCCTGTATCAGCTGTCAGTGCAGTAACCATTGTGCTACAGCTCTGTATGGGTCAGGGATGTTTGCTGGCAACCCTCTGACACATAACAGACATATACATGCCCCCACACTCAATGAATAATGTGTGGGTGTGTTTACTTACACCCCATACGGACAGCAAACATAGACATGCCCCCTCACTCACTATCTGATATATGGGTGTGTTTGACTGCATCCCTCCGACACGTCCAGGAAAGTAAATATAATTGGCGCTGCCCCCTCCCTCATTGTGTCATGTACAGGGTGCTACATCAGCCAGCCTTCTGCTAATGCCACCTGGGGACTCGAACCCATGCTGCCCGTATCAGCAGTCACTGCAGTAACCATTGTGCTATAGCTCTGTATTAGTCTTGTATGTCTGGGTGGCTACTTATGCTTTACGCGCGGTGGCCCGCTCGTTAGTTTCTTAACGCGCCAGTTAACGCTCGTGGTTTCGTAATGCGCGCTAGGTCTTCCGCGGTCCCGCCCATCTCCTTATTTGGGGGTTTGTCTTCTTAACGCGGCTCCTACCGCGAACTGCACTAACGCGATTTAGTAAACAGACCCCTAAGTGTACACAGCCCTGTACAGACAAGCTTCCTTTCACTGATGTTTAAAATGGCCACATTAACTCCCTGTTCCATTTTCACAATGATGAAGACAAGAGAACTGCCTGAGATGTCAGAAAAGCCATCACCAAACATCAAACTTCAAAGGGGTACAAGGCCATCTCCAAAAACCTTGGAATTCCTGTGTCTACAGTTTGCAATGTTATTAAGAAGTTTTTTTACTCATAAAACTGTCAAGAACCTCTCAAGACATGGTGGGAAGAGGGAAATTAATCCAAGAAGTCTTTGAAGGTTAATGTGAACTGTTGGAAAAACACCATGCACAACATCCAAAGAGCTTAAGGCTGACCTGGAACAATCTGGAGTGGTGGTTTCAACCCGTACGATACGCCACACACTAAACAAAGAAGGGCTTCATGGATGAAGGCCAAGCAGGACCCCAGTACACAATGACAGACATAAAGAAGGAATGCCTGATCTTTACCCAAACCCATGCTGAGAAACCACAGTCCTTCTAGGAAAATGTTCTGTGGACAGATGAAACCAAACTTGTTTTTTAGCGATGCAGAGCAGCGATACATTTAAAGTCGAAGAAATGAAGCTTATAAGGAAAAAACTGCCCTTCCTACAGTTAAATATGGAGGAGGTTCCATAATGTTGTAGGGCTATTTTGGTGCCTCAGGAACTGGAGGCCTAGAATATATTAAAGGAATCATGAAGTCAGAGGAGAGAAATTTGCTACCTAGGGTCAGAAAGCTAGGTTTGGGTTGAAGGTCATGGGTCCTTCAGCAGGACAATGACCCAAAACATAGATCCAAAAGTACAAAAGAATGGTTAAAAAGAAACAATTGCACTGTTTTAATCTGACCAAAAATGAGTCTCGATCTAAATCCAATCGAGAACCTTTGAAAAGAGCTGAAATCAGCCATTGGTAAATGTAATCCTGGAAATATTGATGAGCTGGAACAAATCACAGTTGAAAAGTGAGAGAAACTAACCACAGACAGATGTACAAAATGTATAGATTGGGTACAAGAAATGTTTGTAGGCTTGTCATCATTGCCAAGGGGTTTACAACCAAATATTTTGTGAAGGGTGCCATTAATTCTGTCTGGGTCATATTTTGTTTTTTCTTCTCAGGAATTACTATGTCTAAGTTGCACAAACATTTTTTTCTTGTTGTACATCTTTGAACATACTATTAAAATATGATGACAGACAGTTGGAATATTTCTAATTACTGTATTTCTCAAGATGCAACATACAACATACCTAAAATGCAAAGGTGTCAATAATGTTGACCACAACTGTATAGTGGCAGAATGAGTACCAGAAACCACCATCAGAAGGGCAAAGAACACTATGAACACCTTAAGATAATAGCAGCACAATTGGTGCAAACACACCAAGGCTGTTTGAGAGGAGTAATATGACAAAGTGACTAGAAGAGCAACCAGATTGATGCAACGGCCTGAATTATATCAGGAGGACCAGCACAACACAACACAACACAACACAACGCACAGATTGGCTGGTAGGCCCTAAAACAGCAAAGGAGAGCCAACACAATAGCAGAAAAGGTGGCAGGAGCCTAGACCACAGGAATGGGGTGAGTTTAGTTAAGCTATGTGCCTGCAAGTTAGAGTTCTGGCACTGCGGGACCTTAAGTACAGAGGAAGATCTCCCCAGAGTGGAGGAAGCATTCTTGGAGTGCCTAGATTAGATGTCACTTGATGTCAAGAAGAATCAGAGCATGCACTATGGTGAAAGCCCCAAAAGCAGTGGGAGTGGGGCTGCAGCACTGGCTGCAACAGCCCAGAAGAGCTGAGGGAGACCAACACACCAGTCAGATAGGTTGGAAGCACCTATAATGAAAAGTTAATAGTTATGGCAGAAGACCGATCATCAACTATTATAGCAATTTATAATGGTGGATGTGACGGCAGTCTGTCATCCCATGATATGGTTGATCCGGCTATCAGACTGGCTAGGCAGGTGTCTCCTTTCTCCATCAGCGCTCCATGCTTATCCCTGCTGATAGAAATATTGTTCTTTGGTCAAGGGTAGAAGAGCAGCTGTGCTTGCCTGCTAGAATCTCCAAACAAGTACAGTAATGGAAATTTGAAAAGAACTTTGGGGAGAGAGCTCAAGACTCACCGATGATGGTAGGCTGCTGGTGTCCCACCGGGGTTCAGTTTCTCCTTGTCTCAGGTTATTAGGAATTACATGTCAAAGCAGGTAGCAGAACAGAAGTGTATAATAATAAGCCAAAGGGACCCACAAAGATGCAAAGCAGAAGGAGGATGAGGAGTGGCCCAGGAAAAGCAAAGCCAAAGCACACTTTTACAAAGCCAAGCAGCTAGAAAGGTGGTGATAAACTGGCACAGCATCTTAGGAGGGTAAAGGTCATACAATGACAAGCCTAAGGCATCCATGAAGGTGCAAAGTAGGAGGATGAAGAGAAGTGGCCCAGAAAAAAACAAAGCAAACTGGTCACAGAGCCACACTGCAAGAAGCACCCAGATCAGAAGGGGTGGGAAAAGGTCAGCAGCATGAGAGCAGTGCCAACAGAGTAAGTCAGCCAGGAGAGACAGAGGCAGGCAAGGGGAAAGGTCTTCCTCTTTGGTTTATTTCTTGTTTTTTCTTTCCTTTTCGTTTTAAGTTTTTAAATGGAGCCACTGGAAATGTGACAGTAAGCAGGCTAGAGCGGGATTTGCGATTGCTGAAATATGGCTGTGGTTTGGATCTTAAGAACAGGATTGTCTGGCAACAAAGAGGCAGGTCATGACAGACATAGCAGGACAGTGAGAAATTTTTAAGTTATTTTTGTTTTATTTCTTTTCTGTTTGTTTTGGTTTTCACTTTTTTTTTTTTTTAAATTTCTTGCTTCGTTCCTTTAAGTTTTGTCATGGGGGATTGAAAAGTAGCCACTTGACATGTTCACCATCCCTGAGAAACTGCAGTACAAGTTGTCAAAAACACCTCTAATAGACACACTCCTCGTCATACAGTAGCTCTACACCCCTTCCTCCTCCCAGTCGCATAACAGTGAAAGGAAACCAAGCAAGGGAAGGTTTGTCTTCAGAAACACTAACTTTTCCACCAGGTCCGGTGCTTGCCGTGAATGATGGGACAAAATGACATCTCCTGCCATGGAGAATATATCTTCACTGGGCACTCTGGCTGGAGGGCAGGATAAGAAATGCTGAGCAGTCTTGGCCAGCTCTAGTCAGACTGCCAACCTGTGTGCTTGGAATGCCAAGGGATCTAGGTGCATTTCCTTGATGGGCTCTGCAAGGTAGCATGCCACTGAAATCCCTGCAGGAGTCCAACTTGTGGCAGGCTAATTTCTGCAGCTTAGCATTATAGCTAGAACTTCAGTTACCAAAGACTGTCCCTGGCATGTAAACCTGGGGAGGGCAAGTCGTAGGTGATAGGGTAATACTTATGTAGCAATACTGCTTGCAGCATGCCTAGTATTTCTCCTGCTGAATTAGCACCAATACTGACCCCTTTCCTCTAGCGCTCCCATTTCTCTACCTCAGTCACCAGCTTCTCCTTCCAGTAAGTTAGTGATCTGCAATGCAGAGAGAAAGTTCCTTTCATCCGCAGAACATAGAGACCAGCTAGCATATAAGCATCCTCCTTCATAAGAGATTCTAACCTTTTTCACATCTGACCATACAAGAAGTCCACTATCACCAAAACCTCTGCTGTGAATCCCTGTGGCTGCTGAAAACCCTCTAACCTGGGCTGTAAAACATGAGAAGGCTCAGGGTAGCCCCTATGGAACTAATTTCCTCCATGGCATCCTTAAAGGGCCTTAGGACTTTTATCACCTGCGTGATATTTGCACAGTCTCAGTCTCCAATGACATCTGAGGCAGAGCCGCCCGTTGTTCCACTAATCTCTCCAGCACGTCATGTGGAATTCCACCTGGTGCTAGCATCCTGCTTGAGTTGATGTGCATATTTATTTATTTATTTATTTCAACTTCTTATATACCGCACTCTTTGACATCAGCGCGGTTTACAAATAACAGAAAGGAACCAGAACAACAGGCTGTTTGGTATTACATATAACAGGAGTATCAACTTGGATAACATGGAGAACTATTTACATGGAGTATATAATCTATCAGCTAGATAGCATGCTCAAACTATTTACATAAAATTAGCAGGGATGCTTGGAACAAGAGGGATATTGTGGATTGTACTAGGGTGAGGCTGTTATGTTACGGTCATGTGGGGTAGTATTTGATGAAAAGGTGCAGTTTAAGGGCCTTTCTGAACTGGGTTAGGTCGGTTATGGCGCGGAGATCAGGTGGGAGAGAATTCCAGTATTTTGGTGCGCTAAACATGAAAGCTCTGTTTGATGTTGATAGGCTGCACGTTGTTATAGCCTTTGGGGTTGTTAGTGAGTTTATGCTGCATGTCTCCTATTTCTATTTGATGGGACGGATTGGATGAGTTTAGTAAGTGATGTGGACGATAACCATTTAAGGCCTTAAATGTGAGAATGAGGGTTTTGAATGTAAGTCTTCCGTGTATAGGGAGCCAATTGAGCTGTTTGAGGATAGGTGTGATGTGTTCACTTCTGGCCGCTCCTAGAAGAACCCTGGCAGCGGTGTTCATTGCGAGCTGCAAGGAACTTATGGTGGATTGTGGGAGTCCTTGTAGAATGGAATTGGCGAAGTCGAAATGCGGCAGTATCAGAGCTTGGTAGATGGTTCTGAAGTCTTCGTGGTCTAGTAGGGGACGCAGGTGTCTGAGAGTGCGTATTTTGAAGTATACAGATTTTATGATATTGTTTATGTGTGATTTCATATCGAGCCTATGGTCTAGTGTGACTCCGAGGTATTTTATAGTATCCTTGGTGTCTAGGTCAGCTCCCTTGACACTTATTTGTGGTGGTGGGGTGAAGTTGGGGTCTCTTGTGATAAAGAGAACCTCAGTTTTCTTATGCTGAATGCGGAGGTTCTGTGACAGGAGCCATTGTGAGACTGCATCGAAGCAGTTTGTTATAGGCAATAAATCCATTTGCATTGTGGAAAATGGCATGTATGTTTATGTTTTATGTTTTATTAAAATTTGATATACCGCCCACACCAAAATAGGCATCTGGGCGGTTCACAATTAAAATTTACAGGCTGCGAGAAGTTAGGAAAAGAACGCCATCAAATCAGACAGAATAGGAGAGAGGAAGTCAGCAAACAAATAGACAAAGACATGGTAATAGGGTGGGGCGGGAGACAGATATGAAAAGAAGGACAACAAGAGCAAGGTATAGGGGGAGACTAGGACTGTAACATTAAGGACAAATACAAGTATAAAAGTATAAGGAGGAAAGGCTTAAAACTGTGACATAAAAGCAATTAAATGTAAAGAAGGTAGACAGAGGGGCAGGACGTAGGAGTGGCTAAGCTGCAGCGTAGGGAAACAAACACAGGGGTGGGGTCTATGGGGGAAGGTTAAATGCTGTAATAATAGATGGGTTTTGAGCTTTGTTTTAAAGTGCTGGAGAGAGGTTTCAGTGCGGAGGGTAAGAGGGAGCGAATTCCATAGTCGTGGCCCCAAGAAGTAGAAAGCGGATGAGCGAGTGGATTCCAGGTGGGCATGTGAGGGAGGGGAAAGAACATGCGATTGAGGTGAATAGAACGGAGTGAACGATGAGGGTGTGGAAGCGAACCTGATCGGCAAGGTAGAGAGGAGTACCTACATAGAGAGCCCTGTGAACAAAACAAGAATCTTAAAGTGGATGCGGAAAGGTACCGGTAACCAGTGTTGTTGTTGAAGAAGAGGAGTGACGTGATCAAACCGGGAAGCGTGAGTGAGGAGACGGACTGCGGTATTTTGGATGCGTGAATTCGAGTAATTTGGGATGTTGGAAGACCTGCCAAGACAACGTTACAATAGTCAAGCCGAGATATTACTAGGGAAAGTAGAAGTGTAGCTAGTGCAGAAGAAGAGAGAAAGGGGCGGACAGCTCGTAATTGTTTAAGAGAATAAAAGGATGTAGAGAATGTAGAGTAGGATATCGTCGGCGTATATCATACATTTCACATTGAAGGACCTGATGATATCGCAGATAGGCTGCATATAGACGTTGAACAGGAGGGATGAGAGTGAGGACCCCTGCGGAACGCCTTGTCTTTGGTGGAAGAGTTTTGATTCTCCTGTTGCGGATTTGACGTATTGCATTCTGGTGTCGAGGTATGATTTACACCATTCAAGTGCTGAGTTGCAGATGCCTTTTCCTTTCAGTCGACCGAGATCTCGTGATTTACCGAGTCAAACGCTGCTGCTATATCCAAGAAGATTAGCACAACGCCTTGTCGGATGTTGTCTATGGTATTGAGAACATCATTGAAGAGGGTGGTAAGCAGTGTCTCAACGCCGTGGAATTCTCTGAAGCCGTGTTGAGAATAGTCTAGAGGGGCTGCTGAGTCGATGTGGTCTTGGATTTGGCGCTGTGCCTCTTTCTCAAAGATCTTTGCTAAGAGGGGGATACTGGCTATTGACCTGTAGGAGTCTGGCCGTTTTGGGTCTAGTTTAGCGATTTTTAGCAGTGGCCTGATGGATGTGAGTTTTAATGCAGATGGGAAGGAGCCAGTAGTGAAAGAGAGGTTCATGATTCTTGCAATGAAGGTGCTAAAGTCACACCGCAGATCCTTTATCCAAAAGGCTGGGCAGGGATCGGTTTGCGCAGTGGTCGTGTTGAGTGAGGAGATGGTGTCTTCAATGTGTTTAGAAGAAGGCGTGTTAAGTGCGGATAGGGATGTTGGGCAGGTCGTTTCTTGTATATTGTTTTTTGAGAGTTCATCTGTCTGTAGGAGTTTTGATTGCAAGTAATCAGCGAATTCTTGCGGGTGGATATCATTATTTTGTTCAGAGGATGGTTCCTTTGATAGTGACTTAACCAGGTTGAAAAGGTCATGAGGTTTGTTCAATGATCTCTTGAGCATATCTGAGTGGTATTGCTTCTTTCTGGCTGCGATTGCCTCGCGGTGAGTTGAGAGGTGAAGAATGTAGGCTTCGTGGTCATCGGTAGCTAGTGAGCGGCGCCAGCGTTTTTCTAGCCTTCGTAGGTGTGTAAGAGAGGCCCGTAGTTCCGGGGAAAACCATGGAGCAGATGCCCCCTGTTGCTTCCTGTTTCTCATGCAGCTCATGTCCACTCCTCATACTATTATTCAGCACTTCTTGATCAGTTCTCTCAGGACAGGGATGCTACTTATTTTGCTACCCAGGCCTAGGGAGTCTGTGACAACCAGGTGCAGCAAGTGTACAAAAGCATCTGATCCCACGAAAACACCCCTCCTTCATTGCCTTGACGATGTTCATCCTACCAACTGTTACAAAGAAATCTGACTGCACGATGCTGTGTTTGTGCCCTGCAGTATTGACCTTATTTCTGCTAAGATATGGATCCACATACGGCTGCCCATGGGTACCTTCCTGCTTTTGAGACACCAGAACAGCACAGGGAGGACACGGCCACACCTCTTAAAAGCAAAGAAACCTTTTATTTCATAAAACCTTCAAAGGTACAGCCCCGACTTGGCCAAGTTTTGACTGTCAGCCAATTAAGATGCAATTGCATATATACTCCACTGGCAGTCAGGACATTGTAACAACAGCCAGTAGCTGAAAGCTGAAAAAACACTTCTCAGGTATGCCTTCAGCATCTACTATATTGTCTGTCTTAACTAGATTGTAAGCTCTGACGAGCAGGGACTGTCTCTTACATGTCTGTGCGGCACTGCGTACATCTCGTAGCACGATACACATGCTCAGTGGTGGTAGTAGTAGTAGTAGTAGATAATCAACCCATAAAATCATGCCGGGAAGCATTAGGATCCAGAACGTTAACTTTGAAGATAGATACTAGTAAATCATACAAGGCATAAATAACACGCACAAGCTGCCCAGTTAGCGAGCGGGCTTTGCGGTGACACCAGATATGACCCCAGCATCGATTATCCAGGTTTCATGTTCAGTGCCGGGGGATAGCTGCTGTAATCGCACTAGCCACAACACTGAATACCGGGCCCGCTCTTTATGAAACATACTATTAGTTCTTAAATATCAATATTCCTATTGTATAAGAGTATATTATACAATATATAATAGATGTATCACTAAAACACTGGTGCTGATATTCCGCGTGATAGCTAGGCAAAGTAAGGGCCTAGCCGCTGATGCTTTCACTTAAACTGCATATTGAGTGGAGGAACATATCCTGTTTCTACCTCTGAATATCTGGGCTGCCTGGCCCCCGACACCGTATCCGGCTGAAGATTGCCACTAACTGGATAGTGGCTGTCACCGCCCCTGTTTCACCCTCACAGACCACCCCAGTTTTAACTGGGCATTCTTTTGGTGGTCTGTGGGGATATTCAGCAGCACCAACCAGTTAGTACCGCTGAATATCACAGTGACCCGCGTTTTAGCCAGTAAGCAGGTCTGCTGAGTGGCTAAAAACATTTTGAAAATGCCCACAAGGTGTATCATACATGGATCAATAAGAAACATCGAATAAACCTTACAGCATGTAATATTAACAAGCTCTAACCGACAGGTAAGACCACTTAGGAATTAATTAAGTGTATTTCTCATATGTCATTAAAAGAGTAATAAAATTAATAACTAATTCATTTGCCACATGCAACTCAATTGCCAAATTAAAGAATATTAAGAAAAATGATTATTACCACAGATAGAACAATCACTGTGAAGTCAGTTGAGCGAATATCCATCATTAAGGATTGCTGCTAATACTTTCAAAGGAAAGGAGCATACTTAAACTTCATATTAAATTTAACAACATATAACAAGTGCTGTCTAGGGTTTAAATTTTAGTATGGTTAAAAGAGACCCTACTTGCAGAGAAGGGTTTAACATTAGAACATCACACATGTCTCTTGTGGGCCCTTTTACTAAAGCGTGCTAAGCAGTTGGTATGGGTTCGGGCACATGGTAACTGCTTGTTCGGGCTTGTGGGTAACTGTTAGTGTGGTAGTTAGAAACAAAAAAAGGAAAATAAAGTGATACCTTTTTCTTGCACTAACGATACATTCTAGGATTAATTTTTGAAGGTTAAAATAATCTTCAGATGTGCTGGCGTGACAGTTACTGCGCACTGATTCGCAAGCTGACACTTGCAGATTACGGGCGGAGAGTGGCATGGTGAGCACATTGCAGTTAGCATGAGGGCACATATTGCGTGCTGACTGTTAGTGTTGCAATTAGCGTGGGTGCAATTACCTCCACTTCAATAGTTGGAGGTAAGTGCTCTTGCATTAATAGCACCATCCATTATTGTGCGCATCTGGCGTTAACTATCAGGAACATTCTTGTCATGCTCTCGACTTAGCGCATGTTAATTTTCATACTAAATGCACGCTTTACATGTATAAAGAGTGCAAAACCATAGCACTCTTTAGTAAAAGGGCCCTTTTCATTCAAATACCACTGTTTCCTATTCTGTCAGCGTGATTGACAACTTCATCCAGTGTCTCATCATATTACTAAAAGAGGTGACATTTGTCTAGATAGAATATAAAAAACTTCAATTGATCAAAAGAAATATATGTTGAAGCATGGGAAAACCATAAGAACAAATCCCTCATAAATTTCTAAAAAGGGATCACAATTAATTTTATATGATCAATTCAAACACTTGAACTCTGAGTTAACTTATATGTTTAGATACCAGAGGTTAACCAACAATTAGTCTTACTGAAACTACCACATATATCATTAAATTGAATCGCCCCTCTTTCACTTTTGACAGCACTACTCAAATGAAAACATTGCTCAGTCTAGAATAAAATACCAGTCTTTTTTTTCTTGAGAAATATTCTCCAAAATATTGTCAAGTAATAACTAATCTTAATAAAATTCTCATAGGTCATGCTAAAAACCTGGTGAGAATTTATGAAATGGTATGCATGTTGTCCTAAAAATTATAGAGGCATGTCTAGTAAAGGGATTTAGCACATGCTAATAAAGTTAGCACGCGTTAAGTGCCGAAACCGTTTTATTTCTATGGGTGCAGTGTCTCTTAATGCGTGTTAACTTTGATACACATTAAACTTTAGTAAACATGCCCCATTGTGTTCATGTTGGCTGTACTGTAAACTCCCCTGTATTAATTGGTCCGGACTGAAAGGGCCATTTAGCATGGAGGATTTTGTTGCTCTTAAAGGCTGGTTGCTAACCCTTCCCTGTTATCAAATAAAGGGCCCTATATCCTCCATGCCTCTCTTACACAATAGTTGTGGAGCCATGGTGTCCTAACATCGTCGCTTCCTTGGACACAATAGCCTTGGCAAGCCCAATGAACATTCTGTCCCTCAACATATCTACAAGGCATTTCCATGCCATGATTCACACCCCTCATACTTCTGGATTAAAAATGGTTAAGGAGCCATGGCACATCAGATCTGCCTCCTATATTTCCTTATGCAGGTTCTTTCCAGCCTATCCTTCCAAAGAAGTCATTGGAAAATTGGGGTAGGACAGAGCACGGCCCCATTCCCCTCCCCCTCCCCCCCACCACTGACATTCAGATGCATGCCAATTCGTCTTTCAAGCTTCTTTCTTTTGTAAGTGAATATGCACTAATTTAGCATATATGCCTGCTTACTTCACTGGAGGACTTACTTAGCTGTTAGGATCTTAGCCAACAATTTTCAGTATGTTAACATTGGAATAAAGCCCATGGGAATCATTCACCTGCTGACTTTTGCAGAGAAATGCATACACATACTTTCGCTTTGAAGCTTGTTTTGAGCTCAAAGTATCTACAGAAATTTTCACCTGCTTTTTTTGTTTGCATAGTCCTTTTGTGAAGAATAACACACAGAAGGGGCCTATTGGCCAGTGGTGTATTTTTAAGCTTGAATGCCAAGAGCCTATTTGCCCTATTTACCATATTTTAGGATATTTGTTTCAGGTATCTCACATTTCTATTTTCTCCTTCAGAGTTAAACTCAGCTGTTTTTTTCATTCCAAAAGTGTTATCTAATTTCTTTTGTGCTGTTTATACAGTAACATTAGTCACAGTTTTTTTCAATCAGGTTTGCATTTTCATTGCATTTTCTCTTTCTCACTGCTGTTAATGGTGTAATTCTACCTCTAATCACGGTCTTGTATCAATCCCACAGTGTTAGGGATTTATGCCTCTTTGTGATTATACTGTAAAAACTCATCAGTTTCTTTGAAATCTTCACTGTTCAGAAAGAAAAAAACGAACCTTTATCTTTTTGTGCCAACTACTTTTTCCTGCTTGAATTTCAGCTTTAAGTGAAGCACGATTAGAAAGAGTAGTCGACAACATCACTGTCATAGTAAATCTACTCATAAAGGGCCCAATTTTCATTTAGGCAAGCTATGCACTGCATCTGTGCATAGTCTGACCATTGATCCCCTTAAGCCATGTCTGGCTGCGCTGTCTGGAAGCCGCGCTGTCTGGAAGCTGCCAAACTAACTGTGCAGCATCGTTACTGGATGCTGCATGGTTAGCCTCGGTGCCCATAAGATAGGCGAGGGTTTTCCTCACCTATCTTATAGACGCTGAGCACTCCACTCCGCTCCACCTCGGAATGCTTCCGGCATGCCCTGATGCTAGCCGGCTCGCATCGGGGCACGTAGGGGACTTAGCTGGGGATATTCGACAGCACTACCTGTGAAATTGCCGTTGATTATCCAGTTAGCTTGCATTTACATAGTTAACTGGCTGTTTACCATGTAAATGCTCTTTGAATATTGGCTCAAAATTCTTTGGGCTAAGAAGAGGTTTATTCTACTTTATGACCGTGTAGGGAAGTATACATAGATATATGATCTCTCTCAGATGGGTGTGATCTCACATGTGGGAATTTTTCAATGTCTTATGGTGTTTTCATTTTCAGCCACTCCTCAATAGGTTTGTTTTATACTTTGTCCAATAATTATTTTCAATTTCCAGCTTAGTTAGTACTCCTACAGTGTTGTCTTTTTAGCCTTGGCACATGGTTCTTATATCTACCATTTGCCTTGCCCCATTTCTCCTTTTCTAGTGAGTCTGACTTGCGTATCTCAACTGCGGGTCAAATGAGATAGTCTTCCAGACTTATCCTCAACCTTTCTCTACCTTTACGCTATTGAATCACCTCTTCATAATCACAAACTCATTTAGTTTTTGTTACTGTTGATTATAGGGTTGGTTTCATGAATGCTAACAGGGTTTTCTGAGCTGGGGGTTGGGTATGCTTGGTGGAGCATATAGTTCAGACGTCCATGTTGATTCCTGATGTTATTGAAAGTTCTATGAACCTTGTAAAAATGATTTTATTAAATGAAGTTTCGCCCAGCAACACTGTTGCTGTCTGGTCAGCGACAATATTCATTCGCATTGGATAGCACAAACCAAATAAAGTTAGGACATTCATTGACCTGTCCTAACTGTATACAGTTTAGCTATCGGTAAGCTGCTGAATATTGCCCCTGACCAGACAGCTGACAGGACCACCCCCGATCCCCACACAGACTTCCCAGCTATAATCAAGCAGCTTTTCAGTGGTCTGTTGAGATAGTCAACAGCACAATCCGAATAATCTCTTTGAATATGCCCTTCTGTGTGTTTCGGCTAGCCCTTTACAGGAGGAATTAAGGGGGTTGTCCTTTTTAATGAAAACTAGTTTATTCTCCCCCCTTAATTGGTATGAGTTCAAGATAGTAGCAGCTAGATGCCCAAGTTCACATGCACGTGTAAGTGCTGATATTTACATGTGTAAGTTGTTAAATGCCCAAGCAACTGACTTCCTTTTGTCCCTATGCACAGGAAGTTGGCATCAGACCGAGAAGAGGGTGGAATCACAAACAGACCCACAGCACTGAAGCCATTGCTGCTGCTGTAGGTCCCAGAGAAGGATGACAGTGGCAGCCATGGGCCGCCCCTGGATCATTGACGCTCTATGCGGCCGCCTAGTTCATCTAACGGTTGCACCTAACTATATGCAGAACACCCCTGAATTATAAAAAAAGTTGCTATACTTTTAATACGACACCAAACATATAAATGCTTCTTGAATATTGTTCTGATCTGATATATATGTGTCTTTATAAATTAAGGGCTTCATTATTCCCAGATACCGCCATTACACATCCTGATGTAACAAAGTTAGTATAGGGACATTCCGGGGACAGTACCCAGGGATAACTGGCTCAACAAGACATGATCACATTACTCCAGTATTGAAAGACCTTCACTGGCTCCAAATCAGTTCACGCATCAAATACAAAACAATCATAAACATTTTCAAGATCAAACACCACACTTCAGCCAACAGCCTGCACACCCTCATACAACCAGACACAAGCACTCGCCCAAGAAGAAAAGGAACCTCCAACAGAGTCAACCAACCGAACAACTTCAGAAAAACACGCAAGGACACCACAGAGAGAGCCATCTCCCTGGCTGCTCCAACAATATGGAACTCCCTCCCGGACGAACTGCGATCAACAACCAACCTCAAAGACTTTCGCAAACTGCTGAAGACAACGCTGTTCATTGAACACTACGGTCACGTCACGTAACCGTACCAACGGGAACCACCAACTTACCTCTACAAACCCTGATAAGAAACTGAACAACGGCACATGATGTATCTTAATTGTATAGAACAATGTACTATAGCTCACACTGTATCATAGCTCACAATGTACATAGCTCAACCTAATCTAATACACTAACCCCTTACACGCAACGCATGACACTTTTTCACTGCATGAGATACCCTTCCACTCCTTTGATTGTATTGCTGTGACACCGCCTTGATTGTAGGATAAGGCGGTATAGAAATACTGTTAAATAAATAAATAAATAAATAAACTAGTTAGCGGCGATATTCAGTCACTGCCCGGTTATCCCTCAGTGACGAACGTTAGGACAGCTTTTGCTGCGCCTAATTTTTGCCACCAACGCTAACCAGGTTGAATATCGCCACAGCCTGATTAGCTTCCATACCATGAGGTGCTATGCAGCAGACCCAGATATTCAATGGAGATATGGATGTCTGCGGGGGTGTGTAAATAAACATCTCCAGAAACATATTTCAGAACCTGGATATCTAGAACAGCCTAATGGTTAGAGTAGCGGGCTAGGACCAGAGAAGCCAAGGTTCAAATTCCTTTGCTCGTATCATTGACAGGGCCGGATTTACCTATACGCCATGTACGCCATGGCGTAAGGCCCACAGCCGGCAGGGGCCCACAAAAAAAGAACAAGTTTTAATTTTTTTTAATACAATTTAAAAAAAACCCTGCTGGCTGCCGCCGCGGGGCCCCTCTCTGCGCCGCGGCAGCACCGACTGACCCGCGGGGGCCCCCTCTATAAGCTGAAGCCGTCGGTTCGTTCCTCCCTCCCTCCCTCCGTGCAGGATGCAGGCTGTGAGAGACGCGAAAGGAGAGTGTCTCCTCGCGTCTCTGTTAAGCCCGCAGGGCTGATGGGAAATTTCCATCAGCCCCTGCGGGCTTAACAGAGACGCGAGGAGGGACACTCTCCCTTCGCGCCTCTCAACAGCGTGCACGGAGGGAGGGAGGGATCGACGAACCAACGGAGTTCAGCTTGCAGAGGGGGCCCCCCCGCGGGTCAGTCCGGTGCTGCCGCGGCAGCAGAGGGGGCCCGCGGCGGCAGCCAGCAGGTTTTTTTTTTTTAAAATTAAATTTACTTTTAGCCGACGGGGGGGGGGGGGGGGGGTAGGACTGTTAATGGGCTATGGGGTAGGACTGGTAATGGGCTATTGGGGGGGCTGGGGCTGGAAATGGGCTGGGGGGGGGTTAAGGGCTAGAGGTGGGTGATGGGGTTAGGACTGGTAATGGACTGTGGGCTGTTGGGGGGGGCTTAGAACTGGCAATGGCTTTGGGGGGGTTAAGACTGGTAATGGGCTGTGGGCTGATGGGGGCTGTCTGGTAATGGGCTATGGGGGGGCTGGGACTGGAAATGGGCTGGGGGGTTAAGACTGGAGGTGGGCTGATGGGGTTAGGACTGATAATGGGCTGTTGGGGGGTTAGGACTGGTAATGGGTTATAGGGGGGGCTTAAACTGAAAATTGGGTGATGGGGAGTTAGGACTGTAAGTGGGTTGATGGGGGGCTAGGACTGGTATTGGGTTGGGGGGTTGCTAGGACTGGAAATGGGTGATGGGTGGCTAGGACTGGAAATGGGCTGATGCAGGGACTAGAAGGGAATGGATGCTGGGTGAGGCTGGAACTAGAAGGGAGCTGATGTTGGGGGAGGATTAGAATGGGATGGGGCTGGAAGAGTAAATGGAGAAGGGAAAAATATTTTGTGTGGGAGGGATAAAAACATCTACAATTGGCGGGTATTGGGAGAGTAAGTGGGGATTGAGGATGGAGGGGTAAAATTTGAGTGGATGAAATAGGAATGAGGAAAGAGCAAAAGGAGAAGATTAGTATGTTAAAGCAGATGTAGAGAGAGAATGGAAAAAAATCTAGAAGAGAGAAAAGAAAGACAATGGACAGCAGACGATGGAGAGTGTTAGCAGAAGACACGAAGAAACCAGAAGAAAAGTGGCTGGAGCAATTGCAGCTGAAAAAAATGCACAAAAGGTAGAAAAAAGATCTCTTATTTTGAATGTATTAATTGGAATATGTCAGCTCTGGTAAATGTGCATCATTAAGTCTGCCCTTTGTTTAGTACAAGGAGCAAATTAATGTATAGTTTTATTCTACAGTGTTGTACATTCCAGTTTGGCTTTTGGGATTCCCAGTTTAATTATTGTTTCTGTTTCTAAATTGTGATTACTTGTTTGGTGATGGTCTATGTTCTGCATGTGTAACTGAGCTGAGGTGTTCTGTTTATATAATTCCTATTTGACATTGCCACTTGTTCTCTTTCCCCCAGTAGGTCATGTATTGTTGTTCTCTGAAATGTATTGGTTTAATATTTGCAATGTTGCCTTTTGATTGGTAGAGTATGGGCTTTGTGCTTTGTGAGTCCTGGTAGTGCTGTTAGGATACGGCGGGTTTACTATGGGTTCTAAGATGGGCAGTGTTTGTAGTAGTTCCTAATGTGTCTGGCAGTTGGCATGGATTATAGTAATGTAGAAATCTTTAGTCTTTCTTTATCCCTACACTCATTTAAGGGCACGTTTACTAAAAGTTAGTATATGATAACATTATGCAAATATTTATGCAAATGAGGCCCCTTATGCAAATGAGGCCCCGCACCCCCCTTGGGCCGCCCCTGCTGGGGGCCCACAATTTTTGTTGGCGTAGGGCCTCACTCAAGGTAAATCCGGCCCTGATCATTGACATTCTGCTTAGTTCTGGGGATGAAGGCATGCTTTCTTCTCTACACTCTCTGGATATTTTTCAACCAAAACAAGCGCTTTTCAGCACCTGTTTTTGCCTGTGCTGACAGGTTTTTGGCCTTTCTTCCATTTTTCTTAAAGCGTGGAATATATCTGGTCTGGGCTTCCAAGATAGTGCTTTTAAACAATGCCCATGCTTGCTGCTCCTTTTAGTTTTTTCTTAACTATTTCCCTCATTTTATCAATCTCCCTTTTTGAAAGTTAAAAGGTAGTATGATGGATTTTCTTGTCATCCTCCCTCCATTTATTAAATCAAATGCGATCATGCTATGATCACTATTGCTAAGTAGTCCACACACTCTTATCTCTTGTGTTCCACTAAGGACTATGTCCAAAATAGCTACCCCTCTTGTCAGTTCATGAACCTGCTCTTCCAAGAAGCAGAAATTAATTTCATCTAGCATGCCTAGCATGTCCTGCCATGATATTGTCCCAGTCGATACCTGGGTAACTGAAATCACCCATTATTATTACTGTGTTGTAACTTCCGCTAGCTTCCCTGATTTCTTTGAGCATTTCATCATACATTTGTTCATTTTGGCCAGATGGTCGGTAGTAAACCCTCATAGCATTCGCCTTCCCCTTTTTACATGCAATTTCTATCCACAGATATTCTACAGTGTATTTTGTTTCCTGCAAAACATTTATCCTGTGTGCCTCAATGCCCTCTCTAACATAAAGTGCAACCCTTCCACCAATGTGATCTACTCTATCATTGTCCCACTGGTTGTCCTCCTTCCACCAGGTCTCCGAGATACCAATCATATTTTACCTCTCATTTAGTGCTATATATTCTCTAACTCTCCCATCTTATTTTTAAGACTTCTAGCATTTGCATATAAGCATTTTAGAGGTTGTATTTTATTCATATTAATCTGGTTATCAGTAGACAGGGCATCTGGGTTACTTTCTTTAATGTTTCAATACTGCATTTGTATGGATGATGAAAAAAAATAGGATAGATATCTAAGAACCGAAACTGCAAGAAACTGATAACTTATAAAATGACTGTATTGCTTCCTTTGTTGCACATTTGGAATCCTCCTATTATAAATACATATTTCTCACAATTTAACATGTTCCTTCCCATGTACTTCAAATTGCTTCATTAATCCATAATGAAAGTGCCTTTAAAAGCATAATTTTTGCTGGAATAGATGAACTGTTTTCTATGCAGTAATCCAATCCTTAACTCTACTGTAATCTTTCTTAATTTTGTCTTGTTAGGACAGCATTTTAGTGGGCTCCGCAGACCTCAGTAAGGCTTTTGATGCACCTTCTCAAGAACACTAGCAAACAAACTTGCTGCTACGGGATTAGGGAAGAAAGATGTTAACTGTAAAAAGTAGCTAAGTAACAGAAGACAGAAAGGAAGAGCAGCCAATGGGGTGACTCATAAGATGCCACTTCTTTTCAATATCTTTATTGATGACATTGCAGAAAAAGTGACAGAAGCCTACATCTCTTTGAAAATAGCATAGAAATCTCTAACAATGTACATAAAGGACTGGGAAAAATGAAAGAGGACATGAAACAACTGAAAAAACTCACAGATTTGAAAGCTGTTCTTTAATTTAATTTAAAAAAAAAAACATATATGGCAGAGAAATCCATTATCCACCTATCAGGAGAAAAGAATTGCAGAAAAAAGGGGTATACGAGTAGTTTGACTAGATTTGCTATAGTGCATTACCAAGTTAACATATGCTAATCCATTAATGCACATTGGGACATGGTTGCTAAAGATTAATGTGAGATAATGAAAGTTAATGTTCGTTAAGAGCTGCCATGGCCTATACAAAGAAAAGGGCACTTAATGTGTTTTAACCTTTAATAAACATGACTCATTATTAGTAAATAGGTTCCACTAGATAAAATGAGGCCTATAAATGCATTTTAGCATGCATCAACACAATAGCACATTTTAGTAAATCTAGCTCTGGTTTGCTGCATCCATATTAATCTGTATTTTATTCAGACTATATATGAATAAAATACAACCTCTAAAATGCTTGTATGCAAATGCTAGATGTCTTAAAAATAAGATGAGAGTGTTAGAATATATAGCACTAAATGAGAAGTTAGATATGATCGGTATCTCAGAGACCTGGTAGAGGCCTATTCTTAACTGGACGTCCAGCCCATGTACGTCCCCTCAGAATCGGGTCTACTAGCTTGTACATTGAGGCCAGGTGCCCTGGTCCAGCCACATCCACGTCTATCCCTGATAGGCTTCTGAATGGAGCCGTGATGCCATGGTGACCTGTTTCCTCCAGTCAGACCCCCAATCTGGACTCCTCTGGCCAGGGTCCAGCTGCGGGGCTCCCTCAATTGCCTCCATGTTTTGTTTCTGTTGGCCGCTACCGCTACGCCACAACAACCAGAGGGATATATTCCATCTCTGAGGTGGAATAAGTCCCCCATCTAACTGGCCTACCATGGACATACAAGGCTGACCTCAGAATTGGCCTTGTATGCCCAGGATGATGACTCGTCCACACACCGCTCTCACTCTGCCTCCCACCTGTCCCCCACCCATCCTTGTCTAAGGCTCCCCGTACAACTCCGCTGTTCATACAGGGAGCCTTGCATGGGGACGGCAAAGGGGATGTATAGCGGGGATGTAACATAGTAACATAGCATATGATGAGAGATAAAGATGGTCCATCTATTCTGCTCAGCAAGTTGGTAAGAGTAGGTGCGCCCGCTGCTCCATGCAGGTCATCCCTCCCCATGCCTTTTTTTAGGGCTATACCCACCGCTCTGAGCAGGTCATCTGTACTTGTTGAGATATCAGAGACAGTTAAGTTTATTTTGATTTTATCCTATTTCTATAATGGGATCCACTGTGTCATCCCTGCTATTTGGGGCTTGGAATAGACTCCTTAGTGTTCTAT
Source organism: Ichthyophis bannanicus (assembly GCA_033557465.1). Taxonomy (NCBI): domain Eukaryota; kingdom Metazoa; phylum Chordata; class Amphibia; order Gymnophiona; family Ichthyophiidae; genus Ichthyophis; species Ichthyophis bannanicus. The sequence goes on along the minus strand of CM066031.1, from coordinate 1,060,095,687 downwards.
GCGTATTTTAGGGATGTTCTTACTGCAAGCCACAGAAAATAGTACAAATGCTACAAACAATAATATAATAATAAATACCTGAGAAAATATAATATATTAATTATTTGCCTCCTGGAAACCAACACTGATAGGAGTGAATTGACCTCTAATTTTGAAAATAGCGTATCAGCCATTAAATGTAATAAAATATTTTATTTTCAGACATAATAATAACAAGAGAGAAAGTAGCAGCATGTAGAGGTACTTCTTATATTGTTTGCTATTTCTTCCTGCTAAGTGCTGAAAGGTGCTATTCTTTCATGAGATTCAAGTGCAGCGGGGAAGATTACGTTTGTGAGGAATTGGAGCTCAACCACAGCATATATTAGTTCTCTGGCCTTCCCACTAACATTTGCAGGCGTATTTTTCCAAGGCAGGTCTCTAATTAGTTTCCCACTGTATGGGGGCAATTTGCACAGCAAGCTGGTAGCTGCACACATGTGTCGTATTGAGTTGTCCTTCCCAATGAATCAAATAATTCTGCTGATAAAATGGAGTTGATATGTCTGCTACAGTAATTTGGTGCTGCTGTACATTATAGCCTGCATGATGCTAAGCCCCCACATTACGCCCTATGTAGCACACCAAAGAAGTATTTCAGAGAGTATTTAAATAGTGTAGTGAGACAAATGGAGTCTGGACAAGCATTTTTCATTTCTTGCCTTTGGATCTTGTCTTTTGTACTATTATTGCTGTTAATGCTAATCGTTTTTATAATGCTACTAGACTTAACTAGCTCTCTACAGATACAGATCAGAGATGTCTTGACAAATATACAGGGCACAGGAAAAGCTACAAAGAATATATTTATTATAGTAGCAATAGGGCGAGCCAGATCTTAAGATTCAAAAGGAACCTTAACAAGCAGGGTTTCTAGATTGACTTGCAATAAGGCTCGAGAGGGGGCATGACGCACAAGCTAGGAAGGTTATTTCAAGGGGAAAGCACAGCAAGGTAGATAGTGCAGTGTTAAAAATGGGCACAGAAAAAAAGAAATTCCCCAGAATTTACAGTGAAGGTGTAAAGGAATTGACATAAAGACTCTTCAGCCATCCTTAAAAGCTGGTCCACCTTAAGGCAAAAGACAGCAGGGAACCAGGAGTGATGGAGGAGACATTTAACCCTGAGGAGGCCCAGATAAAAGGAAGGAGAGAACAGGCCTAAGCAGAATTTTGTACACAGCTAGTGTAAAGGTAATCTGCGCTGGTAAGCCAGGTACTTTGTTTTCTGTTTGGAAGAAATTTACGTTAATTGTATTTGCACTAAAGACACAGCGACTGGTTTTGTTATAACCAGGGCCTTTCTGGAGACCCCGACCATGATTGTTTGACCCCACTATTAGAGAAGTATGTAGGGAGAAAGAAGAGCAGAGGTTTAATGAGGTATTCTCCAGAACAACTTTGCATGCCCAAAATGGGATAGTAATGACCTGGGTATTTTAATGAGAATGATGATGCAATTCTGTGACTGGAGTCTGTTTAGCTCCAAATGCCGCCTTGTGTGCTCATTAGCAGCTTGTTCAGGCTCTCAGATCAGAGTTTTTTTCAGTCTCATGATAGCATTTTAAATATGCGTAAGATAGCATTTGAGATCTCCCCCCCCCCCCCCCGAATAGGTACTTGCTACCAATAGCTTCGAGGAAATCCTCTACCAGCATTCCTGCCAATGGGGTGGGGTGGGGGGGTGGGTGCAATGGGATCACATTTTGAATTTCAAGGAACAGGTAGTTCCTGAGTGATAGGCACCTGCCTGTTCCGTGAGCTTCAAAGTGTGATCGCATTGCACTATTCCCCACCAGCAGGAAGGCTGGCAGTGTGGCAGGTGCAGGCCTGTGACCCACAGTGTCCGAACATAAGCAGGCCAGCATGGCTAGCTTGACCTGTAAATGAGGCCTGTGGAGAGGCATATAGGATTGCACATCCCCCAATATGCTGCTATTGTAAGATAGAACTCAGTAGAAGTATTGAATTAGCTTAGGTAAGCAGAACTGTAGTATTGAAAGATGGAAAAATACAGAAAAACATGTTTAAAAGTTACTGATAAGAGAAAGTACATCTGCAAAGAAATAATTGGGAGTGCTGACAGATGAGTTGCAGAGCCCAGCTCCTCTGCACGTACAAATTGGTTCTATAACCTTGAAAGTGTGAAAGTAACAAGTTGATGAACTGACCATTGTAATTGGGACTAGAAGGGGGGTATGCAGGTGTCATGCCCACTGGAGGGACATAACTGGATAAACTTATCAGTACCGGGACCAATAGAAGAGGTACGGGAGGTACGGGAGATTACCGGGACCAATGAAATGTTTTTCTATACCTAGAATGGAACAGAAGTCTATAAAAGTTGTTGTAATGCTTGAAAACTTTGCTCAGCCATTTTGAAATTGACTGGTTCGAGACTTGTGCACAAATAAATGATTTGGACCTTCTGAACAGACTCCTGGTATCATTGGTTTGTCTGCGCTTTGCTGCTACATATTCCTTGGTGCATTGGCCGGGAAGTTGTGGAATCAAAGTGTATATAGGGCAATATACCACGACTTTCCGCCTCTATAGGCTTGGTCCTGCCGGGATCGCGCCCTTCCGACGAGGGCTGCTCCCTGGCGCCACCGGTCCCTTGTATCGGAGGGAGCTGGTCGGACCTCGGCGGGTGACGAGCCCGGCTGGAGTCAACGCCTCGAACCCGAGTGAGGGGAGTCCGAGGTCCAACTCATGCGCCTGCTTGGGAAGTTTGAGGACCGGATCCGGTGAGTATAGTTTTGATTTTGGGTCTAGACAGAAATAGAAAGCGCAGTACTGCCATTGGAACTTGGAACTTTGGAATTTGTAATCTCGAGATATTGGGAATTGGTAAGAGAGCATAATCACCTCTCAAGGAAGGGCCGAGTAGCCTGGCATGGGAATTCGCCGGGTGAAACCCCCATCCTTTTTGTAATTGGGAAATTGGAAAAGACTAGTCAGAATAGGTAGAAACGAATGCATTCTGGGATACGTTGCTAGCATGATTGTGTGAACGAAGTGTGAATGAGAGGTCTGGCAGCACGGACCAAGTGAAGGCGGACCCCTGAGTAGCGCATTTCCTGACCGGGCGACCGCGTTCAGGTCGCGAAAAGGGGGAAGCGATTGTCGTCTTGTCTTGTTATTTGTACTCCTTATACGTTTCCAGGGCCGTGTGGACCCCTTACCCACGGTCCGCCCTCCTTTTCCCTTCTGTCTGTTGTTGCGCGCACACATCGAAATGGGAGGGGCGGGGTCTACTAGAAACACTCCATTAGAATGTATGATCGCACATTTTAAAGAGGGATATTCAGGAGATTATGGTATTAAAATGACAGCAGCCCGTTTGCAGATTTTGTGTACTAGGGAGTGGCCCGATCTAGACCCCATCTGGCCCCGAGAGGGAACGTTCAAAGTAGAGATTATTCAGTCAATACACCGTAGAGTGCGGATAGCGCACCCCGACCAGTACCCCTATATAGATTCCTGGTTAAGTATTTGTGAAGATCCGCCCTCCTGGGCGCAGCGCTGTTATGAGGAACAGTGCAGAATAATGTTAGCTAAAGCAGATTCTAGACAGAAAACGGAACAGCCTAGAATGAAAGAGCAGGATAAGAAAGCCAGAAAGAAGCCCATCCTGGCAGATCCTGATTCCCCAGAAATAATTCTTAGGCAGCCCCGAACCCCAGGTCCAGTAAGAGTAGCCCGGCGTCCTGCCCAAGAACCCCAGAGACGGCCAGAGCTGAGGCGGGACCCAACCCCTGACCCCCCTCCTCCTGGAGAAGAGAAAGAGGAAGAATTAGCGGGAAAAGAAGAGGAGGACCTAAAAAGCGAGTCAGAAGTGGAGACTGAAGAAGGAGAAAGAGAGGATCCCCCAGATGAGGAAAGTGTACAAATAATTGAGAAAGTCAGCACTAGCACTAGCATGCCAGTAACAGAGAAACCCAAAGCAAAACCTGTTGAGAAAAAGAAAGTGACTCCTGCAAAGGCAACGACAATAACCCTTAGATCCCAAAAGACACCCATAGCAGCTAAACTGTTTCCCTTACGGCAAGTCCCGGGAGTGCCCGTAAAGAATGATAATGATGAAGTGGTAGCGGGACCCCTAACTTATGTGTATATCCCTTTCTCTACAACTGATTTATTAAATTGGAGGTCGCACTATGCCTCCTATACTAGTAAGCCCCAGGAGCTGACAGAATTAGTAACTAGTATTATGGAAACTCACCAACCCACTTGGCCAGATTGCCGTCAGCTCCTGACCACCCTATTTACTACAGAAGAACGAGCAAGAATTAGAAAAGCAGCTATTGAATGGATGGCAGAAAACCCTGCAGCTCCGGCACAGGGGCAGAATATAATAGACCGTAGGGAAGCAGCTCAGAGAGAATTCCCGAATGAAGACCCCCAATGGGATCCAAATACAGATGAAGGATCCACAGCCCTAGCCCGTTTTCGCCAAGGCTTTTTACAAGGCCTGAGAAGGGGGGGCCAGAAAGCTATGAACCTTTCCAAAGTTACAGGAGTTATCCAAGGGATAGATGAGAGCCCAGCAGATTTTTATGAAAGATTAACTGAAGCATACAGAATGTATACTCCCTATGATCCCGAGGCACCAGGAAGTTTACGTATGGTGAATTCTGCTTTTGTAAACCAGTCTCAACCAGACATTAGACGCAAATTACAGAAGTTAGAAGGGTTTGCGGGCATGAATGCAACACAGTTACTGGAAGTCGCTCATAAAGTGTATGTGAATCGTGATACTGAAAGACAGAGAGAATGTGATAGAAAGATGAAGAAGAAAGCTGATTTTTTGGCTGCGGCCATAGTGGAACAGAAAAGGGGAGGTGTCCCTAGTCGAAGGAGCAGAGGAAGAGGGTGGGGTCAAGGCGGAGGCCGGACCCAGAGACTAGGCGTGAACCAATGCGCCTATTGCAGAGAGGAAGGACATTGGAGAGATATGTGCCCGCAACTCGAAGACGCCCAGCATGATGACGACAGCAGCCATCAGTGGCGAGAAGAAAGATGAAGCTATCCCCGAAGCCGAGGAGGAGCCAATCGAGAACAATTCCAGCGAGAAAGAGGAGGAACCATTCAAGCATTGGCCACACCAGCCCATGATGAGAATGACGTGGATTAGGACAGACCGGGCTCCAAGTTTGCTTTAGGTCTCCAGGAGCCTATGGTCGGAATACAAATAGGAGACCAAATTATGGACTTTATGGTTGATACTGGAGCGCAACATTCAGTAATAGACAAAAAGATAGCCCCATTCACTACAAAAGCATTCACCATCATAGGAGCAACTGGTGCCAAAGCCACAAAGTCTTTTCTTCAAAACCGAATATGCAGTCTGGGAGGACAGCAAGTAACTCATCAATTCCTTTACATGCCCGAATGTCCAGTGCCACTACTGGGACGAGATATGTTAGCCAAGCTTCAAGCACAAATATCTTTCTCTGAACAAGGAGAAATGCAAATGACAGTAAATTCCCAAACCAAACCAGCAGGAGTGATGCTGCTGACAGTTCCCCGAGAAGAAGAATGGAGATACTACATTGATGATTCGATCCAAGATACCTATTTTGAACAAACTTTGAAAAGTATTGATGCACCACCTGGAGTATGGGCAGAAGGCAGCCCCCCAGGCCTAGCCAAACATATAGCTCCAGTGATTGTAACCCTTAAGCCTAGTGCTACACCAGTGCACGTCAAACAGTACCCTCTCCCAAGAGCCGCAATTGAAGGCATTCATCGCCACCTACAAAGATTGCTTGAGTATGGCCTACTAAAAGTATGCCAATCCCCATGGAACACTCCACTTTTGCCAGTAAAGAAGCCTGGGACAGATGATTATCGCCCAGTGCAAGATTTGAGAAGAGTAAATGATGCAGCTGAGACCATACATCCAGTTGTACCCAATCCTTACACCCTCCTAGGACTGATACCTGCTGAAGCTACCCATTTCACTGTACTGGATTTAAAAGACGCATTCTTTTGCATAAGATTAGCCCCTCTAAGCCAAATATTGTTTGCATTCGAATGGCAAGACCCCATCTCTGGAAGAGGGGGCCAACTTACCTGGACAAGATTACCCCAAGGATTCAAGAATTCGCCTACCATCTTTAGTGCCGCACTGAATCAAGACCTTTCAAGCTATCCAGTAGCCCCGGGGAAGAGAGTGCTTCTCCAATACGTGGATGATCTGTTGATAGCTGCCGTATCAGAAAGTGAATGTATACTAGCCACCAAAGATCTCTTGCAGTTACTAGAGGAAGCTGGATACAAAGTTTCCAGAGCCAAAGCACAGCTATGCCAAAAAGAAGTGAAATACCTGGGTTTTCGTATCACCCAAGGAAGCAGAAGATTAGGCAGAGAAAGAAAAGAAGCGGTATGCAGAATTCCAACTCCAACAACCAGAAAGCAAGTCAGAGCCTTTCTGGGAGCGGCAGGATATTGCCGAATTTGGATACCCAACTTTGCCCAAATTGCCAAACCATTGTATGAAGTCACAAAAGGAGAAGAAAAGTCGCCACTGGAGTGGGGACTTGAGCAGGATACAGCCTTCCAAAAGTTAAAAGAAGAATTGATGTCATCACCAGCACTTGGACTACCAGATGTCCACAAACCTTTCCACTTGTTTGTACATGAAGCACAGGGAAATGCCTTGGGCATGTTGACTCAGAAATTAGGAAATTGGGAGCGACCTGTAGCCTACCTATCGAAACAATTGGACCCTGTGGCCAAAGGATGGCCACCTTGCTTGAGAGCAGTTGCAGCTACAGCACTATTAGTGAGTGAAGCAGACAAACTCACACTAGGACAGAACATACGAGTCACTGTGCCACATGCAGTCCTTGCCCTTATGGAACAAAAAGCAAATTATTGGCTCACCAATTCCCGAATGTTGAAGTACCAGAGCATGTTATGTGAAAACCCACAGATACAACTTGAAGTGAGCCATGCCCTGAATCCAGCCACCTTGATACCTATCAGTGAAGAACTCCCAGAACATGACTGTATCGAAGTCATGGAGACTGTGTTCTCCAGCCGACCTGACTTGACAGATGTGCCCATAGACAATCCTGACCAAACCTATTATGTTGATGGGAGCAGTCTCATCCTTGATGGACGACGCTGTGCTGGATATGCAGTCGTCACTCAACACGAAGTAGTTGAATCATCAGCCCTAGCCTCAGGCACATCAGCCCAGAAAGCCGAATTGATAGCACTCACCAGAGCATTGTTGTTAGGAGAAAAACTTATACTGAATGTATATACAGATTCCAAATATGCCTTCACTACCTTGCACGCCCATGGAGCTCTCTATAAAGAAAGAGGACTCATCACATCTGGAGGAAAATCAGTCAAATATGGTCCCGAAATATTGATGTTACTTGATGCAGTATGGGCCCCAACACGTGTAGCTGTCATGCATTGCAGAGGACATCAAGCAGGAAAAGGAGAAGTTGCCCGAGGAAATAGATTTGCAGATGCCTCAGCACGACAAGCAGCTATGACAGGACAAATTGCCCCACAAGCTATGCCAATGCAAGCAGCATTGTTTCCAGTACCTTTGAATCTATGGACCCCACGATATACCACCAAAGAATTGGACTACTATTGTGACAAAGAAAATGGAGTATTGAAAGACGGATGGATTGAGCTGCCACCAGAAGAGGGCAGTCAACCCCCAGGACGAATAGTAATTCCTGAACTGTTAGGACCATCCTTTGTCAAAGCTTTCCACGAAGCCACCCACTATGGGAAGAGTGCTATGGAAAAAGCACTCAGACCACATTTCTACATCCCTCTGATGACAACCATATCAGCTTCAGTAGCACGACAATGTCAAACTTGTGCCAAGAATAATGCCAAGCAAGGCCTTATTACAGCACCCCGAGTTCAGTCAAGAGGTGTCACCCCCATGCACAACCTCCAAGTTGATTTTACCGAAATGCCAAAAGCCAATGGATATCATTATCTACTAGTATTAGTTTGTACTTTCTCTGGGTGGGTAGAAGCCTTCCCAACCAGAACTGAGAAAGCCCGAGAAGTTACCAAAGTCTTAATGAGAGAGATTGTCCCCAGATTCGGAATTCCAGCAGTAATAGGGTCAGATAATGGACCCTCATTTGTCTCCCAAGTTACTCAGCAGTTAGCAAAAGCCTTGCAGATACAATGGAAACTCCACACTGCATACAGACCCCAGAGTTCAGGGAAAGTTGAGCGAATGAATCGTACCTTGAAAGCCCAAATGTCTAAGCTTTGTCAGGAGACACAATTGAAGTGGCCCCAAGTGCTTCCCATAGCTTTATTCAGAATACGCTCAGCTCCTGTAAAGTCAACAGGATTTTCCCCTTTTGAAGTTTTGTATGGTAAACCCCCACCAATAGTGCAGGGAATCAAAGGAAGTCTAGCCCAAATTGGTTCAGAAATAACCAGACAAGAACTTCTAGCTCTTAGTTTTGTTCTGCAGACTCTCCATACGTGGATCCAAGACCAGTTGCCTATCAACTTGACGGAACCCTTGCATCCCTACCAGCCTGGTACCTCGGTGTGGATCAAAGATTGGAAGAAGACACCGTTGGAACCTCATTGGAAGGGACCGTACACCGTCATCCTGTCTACCCCAACTGCAGTAAAGGTAGCCGAGATCGACGCCTGGATCCACCTCAGCAGAGTCAAGCCCGCTGCCGATCCTGAACCAGAGCAGTGGACAGCAGAACAGCACCCTGATGTACCCTTGCGAGTTACTTTGAGACGACAACCAGCAGCTTAGACACTTCATCACAAGTGCTTTGCAGCAGCCAAGTCTTTCGAAGAGGATTGCTGTTTTCCATGCAGCAACAGCTTTGTTTCAACGAACCCAATTTGTGTGTGATTTGACACACTACTTAGAGACTACATTGACTAAGCCAGACTTCACAAGCCAACTGAAATTGCTAATAAGTTGGTTAATGTGTACTGGACAACCTGAGGATCTTCAATCAACACTCAGCACCCGTTAAATTGCTTCATTAGCAGACGGGACGAAGAATAATAGAACGTCGTGATCAAGATCAGCAAGCTGAGGATTCAGAAGAACTCCAATCAACATCGACATGCATCTCTACTTTTGCTTTGCTTTGGTTGCCTTCTTTGAAGGTTTTGAACAGACTTATGCTTTACCTCCATGCACTGCCTGCATTACTTCTACTAGAATTGGACTGAAAGTAACTCAGACTTTGCTTTATCATTCTTACTATACCTGCGAGGGAACAGTAACTCGGTGTATCTATAACACCACTGAACTAAATGTTTGCACTCATGGGAAAATTAAGACATGTTATAATCCGCATCAGAATCCATCCTATTACACGATGGAAATAAGATGGAAGGATGCAGATGGACCTATATTAGCTGCAACGCCACCACTTAAGGACATTACTAAACCTGCTGTTTTGAATTTTGATGCATGCAATGCTATTAATAGAGATAGTTATTCCACCTGTGGTACATGGGAGAAAGCGTTTCGAAATGACCATAAGTATATGTGTCCAGAAGGTGCCACGGGATGGAGAAAGTGTACCGGTAAAAAGGAACCAGGCTATAGTACTGCCCCAGCAGCAGACTACTATTGCCCGTATTGGGGATGTGTTTTTTATGCTACCTGGAACACTGGTATAACCGATGAGAAAATAGATAAGCGGATGGCTACTCTAACCAAGCCAACCACAAATGATAAATGTCAGAAAGATGCTTGTAACCCCTTACACTTACGTATACACAATCCCCATGCATGGAAACAAGGATATAAGTTTGGTTTACGTATTGCTGGAGGAGCAATAGATCCAGGGACCATTGTGTATATCAGATTGAATACCCAAGCCCACAAGTCATCTAAATATCATCTTCATAATACTTTCTATGAAGCCATGCATGTAAATAAGTTTGAGATCCCTCACCCCTCACAGAATTTATTTCTAGAATTAGCCGGAGCAGTAGTATCTAGTCTTAAGATCACAGATTGTTATTTCTGTGGCGGAACCCAAATGGGAGATCAGTGGCCATGGGAAGCCCAAGAATTGAATTATTCCATGATTTACAATCAGACTGAATTACACAAGACTACCAGTGAATGGGTGTTAGCGCACTCAATCGTTGGACGTCTTTGCTATGCCAGAACTGGACCCCAGTTCACCCAAAAGGTAGGACAGCTGGTCTGTCTTAGCCAAAAGTACTATAATGCCACAACCAAGAAGATAGCATGGTGGTCAGGAATTGGACATCCTGAACCTCCTAACCCATTAGCCAGATTTCCTGAACTTGCAGGTCTATGGACTAACCTTGCTGAAATCCAAGCCTGGCAGGCCCACCTGGCCTATATTGGATCTGTGGAAACCGAGCGTATGCACAACTCCCACCACACTGGGGAGGAGCATGTGTCTTAGGAACCATCAGACCTTCTTTCTTCCTGTTAAACACTGAGCATGGAGAACAATTAGGATACCCAGTATACACTACCCACCGACACAAAAGAGCACTAAGACAGAAGAGAGAGGCCTTACAGATAGGCAAGTGGGAGAAATGGCAAGGTGATGATTGGCCACCAGAAAGAATCATTGAATATTATGGACCCGCCACTTGGAATGATGATGGTATGTATGGTTATCGTACCCCAATTTATATGATTAATCGTATCATTCGCTTACAAGCAGTAGTTGAAATAATAACCAATGAAACTAGTCATGCTCTCACGCTCTTAGCTAGACAAAGTACTCAGATGCGCACTGCGATATATCAGAACCGCTTAGCACTTGATTATTTGTTAGCAGCTGAAGGAGGAGTATGTGGTAAGCTGAACTTAACCAATTGCTGTTTGAAAATAGATGATAAAGGTCAAGTAGTTGAAGAAATTGCTAAAGATATGCAAAGACATGCTTATGTGCCAGTACAGACGTGGCACTCATTGAAATTTCCTAATTGGTTTGCTAACCTCTTTTCATGGGTGGGAGGATTTAAGACTTTCATCGTATTGGTACTAATCCTTGTTGCTGTTATCTTCTTATTACCATGTTTAATCCCATGTTGTATGCGTTCCATTCATAACACTATTGATAGTACAGTAGAGCGGAAGACCGCAACAAAAATCATGGCTTTATATACAGCCAGTCCTGGTAGAAATCCTTTAGCCAGGATATGATTCTTCAGAAAGTGATTTAATTCTCACACCTTATTAAGTAATAGGGTGAGATTAATCAAAGGGGGGAATGTGGCAGGTGCAGGCCTGTGACCCACAGTGTCCGAACATAAGCAGGCCAGCATGGCTAGCTTGACCTGTAAATGAGGCCTGTGGAGAGGCATATAGGATTGCACATCCCCCAATATGCTGCTATTGTAAGATAGAACTCAGTAGAAGTATTGAATTAGCTTAGGTAAGCAGAACTGTAGTATTGAAAGATGGAAAAATACAGAAAAACATGTTTAAAAGTTACTGATAAGAGAAAGTACATCTGCAAAGAAATAATTGGGAGTGCTGACAGATGAGTTGCAGAGCCCAGCTCCTCTGCACGTACAAATTGGTTCTATAACCTTGAAAGTGTGAAAGTAACAAGTTGATGAACTGACCATTGTAATTGGGACTAGAAGGGGGGTATGCAGGTGTCATGCCCACTGGAGGGACATAACTGGATAAACTTATCAGTACCGGGACCAATAGAAGAGGTACGGGAGGTACGGGAGATTACCGGGACCAATGAAATGTTTTTCTATACCTAGAATGGAACAGAAGTCTATAAAAGTTGTTGTAATGCTTGAAAACTTTGCTCAGCCATTTTGAAATTGACTGGTTCGAGACTTGTGCACAAATAAATGATTTGGACCTTCTGAACAGACTCCTGGTATCATTGGTTTGTCTGCGCTTTGCTGCTACAGCAGTGGACTCCCACGTAGCTCGAACCTGCGAAGTGGGGACATCACTTTCTATATTTTCCTTCCTGGCCTCAGAATGGGTGAATCAATGCCTTAAACTTTCTCTATTACATTTCTTGTTAAGCAGATTCTTGGTGCTCAATAATAAAACTTGGAAGCATGTATAATTCCTGCACCACTCTCCACTATACCTGAACTCTTCAGAGAAAGTTGCATATCAGAGAGATCTGTGAGACTAGTTAGAATTCAGATCCATACCTAAGGACATCTACATAACATCTCTGGTCACTTGCTGCCTGCAACACAGTGATTAATGTAGCAGACCTTTCTCAGTAACATTTATATCCCACAGGCGTTCCTTAAACAATGACCTTGAGTTCGAGAGGGGGGCTTTAAATAGGGGAACTTGAGCCACCACTCTCCCATCCCTGCCCCCCAAATACTTTGACAACTGTAGAGTCCCTGACAGGAATCAGTATCCTACTGGAAGTCTGCATGCATTTAAGGGGGGGGGGGGGATAAAAGAAAGTTAGTGCATACGGTTAATCAGCTATTTCTATTTTCTTTTCCTCAGCATCTGGTAGCCATCAGTTCTGGGTTTGTGGTGCAGAGAGAGACCTACGGTGTGCTTTGTTTCTGAGTGTCAGAGACTATGTATCTCCTGGACCATTTTTGCAATAAGAAATAACATCTGCAATTCATTAGAGATGCCTGGACATGATCCCCACTGGAATGCCAAACAACACAGCAGCGTTCATTTCCAAAGTGTTAGAATGTTTAATAGCAGACTGAACACAGAGACAAGGCCGTGCCAAAAGGAGTAGTGTGTCATCTAGGTTTGTGGAGGGTGTTATACAACACACTATTTTATGTTTGTTATCACAGAGAACAGCATTATCCCGTTTTAATCCTGTCCTATTAGTCTGGCATACCAAACCGAGTGAGTGATAGAATGTAATTGGATATATTCTGCTGTGAAGGCTCTGAAAAACATATAGTAGCACATTAAATTCTTCCTACACTTCATATTTTAAATCTAGATTTCTCCAAGAGTTCTTCTTTTTCCGCTGCAATATTTGAATAATCATCATAATTATTATATTTAATTTATAATTTTTATTGAGAATTTCAAAAATAATACAAGAATTAATTACCAGAAGAAAAACATGAAACACAAACAGTCCACATCTCGGGTAGTAAAACAAAAGAAATTACTTCTATAAGAAGTAAATAAAAAGGAAAAATACAAATAGCGATCAAAGAAGGATGTCAGTAACCATCATTTAAACAAAAACTCAAATTATTTCTAGCATGCTAGTAGACCAAAGAAATGCTTTTTCTCTAAGGACAATGACTATCAAGAAAAGTTCCAAGGAGGATACATCCGAGAAAACATATTTAGTTCCTTTCAATGTGACCAGGCATTTACAGGGAAATTAAAAAATAATGTAGCACCCATAGCCAAGACGCGAGGCCTTAAAGAAATAAAGGCCTTGCGTCGAAGCTGCGTCTGCCTGGAAACATCGGGGAACAAATTTATTGTCCCCCCACAGAAAATAGCCTTTTTATTCTGAAAATATAAACGCATAACTGTATTTTTATCAATCTCGGAGTTAAAGGATAAAAAAAGAGTAGACCTAGTAGAAATCAGATCCTGCGAAGACTCAATAAACTCAGATACATTCACAGAATCAAGTAAAGGCAGAGCAGTAGCTCCCTGGAGAACTCCACCGGGAGCCACTACAGATTGAGGTAAATAATACAATTTATTAATTATTGGTTTAGTATTATCTTGAAACCACAGAAATTCTGTCAAGTATTTATCAAATAAAATCTGAGGAGACTGCAAACGAGTACAAGGAAAATTTAAACACCTAATATTTTTAGCCCTAAGACTATTTTCCAACAATTCCTGCTGGGTATGCAAGGAAATACTATCTTTAATGAATGATACATTAACGTTCTGTAAAGATACAACTTGTTGATCCAATTTCTTACACTGATCATCTAAAGCAATTGTCTGAGATTCATGTTGAGACAATTTTGCAACCGTTTCTTTAGAAAACTCAGAATATTGGGAGACAACAGATAATAGAGACATTTTAATCCGCAAAAGGACTTGCCAAACATCAGATAAAGATACATTTTGTTTGTCCACTGGTAAAGCAGTCAAAGAACTCTGTTGGGCCCCAATATTATCTCCTGGGGTTTGAAAGATACATGGCAATGGAACCACCACTAAACCAGACACAACCGAAGGGGAAGCTGGAAAAGATGGTAAATCCAGCAAACCAGACTGCTCCTCCAAATTAGGAGAGGAAGTCACTGGGCCCAAAAGATTATCACCAGCATGCGGGGCTGAGTTAGAAACCCCCACAGAAGGAGAGGGGTTATCCACAGAGGACGGGGACCCGAGGGCACACTGCGATGGCACTGCAGACCCATCCGAGGGAACTAGATGCTTATCCTTAGGGCCAACCACTTTCACAGCTTTTGAAGGATTAACAGTACTCACATTTAGAGGCCTCTTCTTTCGTTTACCCATTACAGAGTCCCCACTCCATGCGCCTCGTGTGCTGAAGGGGTGCTAAAGGAGCAAACAGGCCCCTTTAAACGCGCCCCTTCAAAGCGCAACCGCGACTGTGGAACCGCGGTACAAACAGCAATTTAAGGCCCCAGATGACGTCAGAGCCAACACAGTGCAGCTGATCCGGTGAAATCCACCAACGGGATATTTGGCAGGCTACAGCTCCGGTCCTCCAAGCACTCTGCTCCCCCATAATTATTATATTTAAATTTAGGCAAAAGTAGGACAAAAAAGGGCAAAATGCCCGAAACGTTTGGATGGAAAAAAATTCCACAGGCAAATTAATGCAAGCAAAATCTTTTGGTATGAAGTATTTTGAGACCTTAGTTTGATTGTCAAATTTAGTATTTTGGGGCAAAAATTGTAGTGGACTATAACTCTATGGCCCAGTAAAGTTACTGAAATTTGAAAGAGGAAGTGCACATTTAGTGGGTTGGAAAGAAGATCTGTAAGGGTTCGGTGTCCCAGAAATGGTCCGAAAGGACTCGCTGGAGGATAACGGAGCAGCCTTCTCAGGATAAACTGAGCAAGCTGGTGCAGCTGCTACCATTTCTGTTCAGTTAGGTATTGATAAAGAACATATGATAGGAGTATCATGGGAGCCCCTTGCATGTCACAAAGGAAAATTCCAACGATTTTAGCATAATTCTCTCAAGATTTCTTGTCTAATGAACTGATATATGTGATTAGTAGGAGCATGTTTGATGCTATGTTACATGGTGTGTGACTGTCATGGGTATTTGCTATTTTCTAGAAAGCCAGCATTTAGAGCAGTGGTTCTTAACCTTGTTGGAGGTACTGAACCCCACCAGTTTCATGTGCACATTCACCGAACCCTTCTTTATTGAAAAATAAAATATGATTTTTTTTCAAATTCAAGACATAGGTATATGTTTTACTGGTTCACAAAATGAATCGTGCATTAACATCACTGTGTTCAAAGAACAAAACCAATACAATGCATGAACTCACAACAAATTACATACATAACTTTTCACAAAGACATGACCTTTTTTAATACTACCACACTGAAATGGTTTTAATTTTTAACCTTATGTATTCCAATAATGAACTTATTGTATTTATGCTATTTATTATTTTTAACATTTTAACACACACCCATCACCTAATTTCCATCAGGCTACACCACTACAATAATAACACAGGTACACTAAAAATAAATTTTTTTAAACTGCCTCTAATGTTTCGATTGATTTTTACGTTTTTTGGTGCGCTGAATCCAAATCTGGTAACCAATTTGCTCCATCACGTACAGATTTTTTGCTACATTGGGTTAGCAGTTTGAGGTGAACGTTTCAGATTGAGTGCGATCGAGATAAAAGTTCTTGGATGAATTCTTTATACTAATTGTTTAGTAGTTATTCAAATAAGAATAAAGAAAATTGTAACAAGGCAGCACATAAGAATAGAGTAATGTCAACAAAACACACTGTGATGGTAGCAAAATTGTCTGCACTTAAAACAGCCACATACATGTGCACAAACATTGAGCATATAAGAGCGAGGTTAAACACAAAGCAAAGCAAAGAAATGTGCAAAAAATGTTGTACAGGTATGTATGTAAGAATAGAAAACGCAAACCGCACCATTGCAATACATGAAGACAAACACCCGATGGTGTGAAAATAAAATTCTAATAAATGAGATCCGACACTGTGGTAATAACTAGCAAATTTTTATTTCAAAGTTTAGTAAAAACACGATATTTGTCAACACAGTTTAGATTTTAAAGTCATTCTTGGGTCAATCAATCTCATGGTGGGCCCGTTTCTTCTTCCCCCGAATGCTTCTCTTGGTGCGCTGCTTGGCGTATTTTTCATCTGGGGTTTCCCGCAGCAGCAACCAGCAGAAATCAGCCATCATAGTGGTGTTCCATCTTCCTTGGTACCTTCTCTCTGCGTCCTTGATGTCCTGGTGAAACCTTTCACCTTGTTCTTCACTGTACGCCCCCAAGTTTTCGGGAAAGTAGTTCACATGGGAGTGCAAGAAATGGACTTTCAGGCTCATGTTACAGCCTTGTTCTTTGAAGGCATTGAGCATCCTGGCAACAATATCCTTATAGTTCTCATCCCGCCTGTTCCCCAAGAATTTGAGAACAACATCCTTGAAGGAATCCCAGGCTTCTTTTCCTTCTCAGACATCGTTACAGCGAATGCTCCATCTGAAATGAGTTTCCTTATATCAGGGCCAACAAACACTCCTTCCTTTAGCTTTGCTTCAGAAAGTCGGGGGAACTTTGAGCAAAGGTACCAAAAGCACTCACCATCTTTTGGAAGGGACTTGATGAATTGCTTAATGAGATCCAACTTAATGTGGAGAGGTGGTAATAGAATTTTATCACGAGGTACCAAGCTCTCATGAAGAACATTTTTCTCACTGGGTCTCAAATACTCCCGAATTGGCCAGTCTTTTTTCCCCCAGTGTAGGTCGCGGGCCCGGCTATCCCACAAGCAAAGGAAGCAGGGATATTTGGTGAAACCGGATTGCTGCCCTAATAGCATGGATAGAATTTTAAAGTCTCCACAAATCATCCACTTATGCTCATCATAACGAATCTTCTGAAGAATCAGGGCCAAGCACCAAATCTTCTGAAGAATCAGGGCCAAGCATTTTTCTTGGAGAATAACAGAGTGAGCAATAGGAACTGAAGCGAATGTGTTGCCATTATGAAGAAGAACACCTTTTATGCTGTCTTTTGACGAATCAATGAACAGCCGCCATTCAGCAGGATCATACTTGAGTTTAAACTTTTCCATCACTCCGTATATATCGTTGCAAAATACCAAATCTTCCTCTTTGTTGAAATATTTCAAAAATTGTGTCTCGCGGTTGCGGTACCAATAAAACGTTGTTCCTGGTGACAATAGATTTTTCTGTTTAAGCTGAGAACCTAGCAGTTGGGCAGCATATTTTGGGAGTCCTAAATCCCGGACTAAATCATTCAATTCAGCTTGAGAGAAAAGTTCAGGTTTCGGATCTGGTTCAGTTTCAAACTCGGAAGTACTGGACTCATCGGGAAAAGCCATCTGATGAGTCTCATCATGATCAGAAACCGTCCACACAAATATGATCCAAAGATTTTGGTGGTTCAGGCACAGGTACTTCGTTGCTATGAGGCATAGGCCTAATTGCTGAGGGAAGGTTGGGGTAACTTATTACGTTCTTATTTTTTAAGTTGTATCCCTTCACAATGCAAGAGCAAAAATAGCAGTCACTGCTGTGGTCTCTTTGTTCACGCCACATCATAGGTATTCCGAAACAAAATGCTTGTTTTTTACCTTTCATCCATAAGCGTAGATCTTCCTCACATGTCTTGCACACTTTGTGAGGAGCCCACGGTTTGTCTTGATCGCCTAACTTCAAACCGAAATAGGCGAAATATACTTTTTTAATAAATGCAGAAATGTTCCTCTGCCGCTTTTTCACGGTATATTCCCCACAAATAAAACAAAAACTGTCCGGAGAGTTGACGCAACCTCTGGCTCTGTGAGCCATCACAAATACACAGCACTGCAAACTACAACTGTAGTGAACCACTTCGGAATAAAGCTGGATTACGACTGAGCAAACAAAAGGTAATAATGAACTTGCAAGAAACTGAAATTTGACAGGAACGTTCATGTCGCAACCACCGTGTCTGAGCGAGCGAACGAGGCGAGGCGAACAGGAAAGAACATGCGCCAGCGCGAGTACTGGATTTAGCCCCCCACCTCCCAATTGTCCTGTTAATGTATAAAATGAATACAAAACACTCTAAAATATCATGAGGGAGTGTTTCTAGTTAGTTAACCATTACAACCTCTATTTTGGGCCAAGAAAATAAACTGCAGTCGGCTAAAAAGAAATTATGTGAACATTCCTTATATGGGTAAGAAATCTAATTTTGCAAGAAAACGTGACGTGATGGAACATTTTGGCTATCTTTCCTGGATTCAGCACCCCAAAATCTATAGGAATCAGTTGCAAAACTGGAGGCAGTTCTTTGGTAGTGTACCTGTGTAATGAATATTTACTGCAAATCAGTGTGACTTCTGCTGTTGCCTTTGAGAGACCAGTTCAGAAATGCGTGGCTTCACCTTGGCAAGTGCCATTCTCATGTCATTTTCACAGCAAAGTCTGTTCCTTTTCTTCGTTTTTATGTCCAGCATCCTCGAAAAGGATTGCTCGCAAAGATATGTTGTAACAAATGGTATAAAAATTTCCAGGGCTTTCCTAGCAATAACAGGATACATTACCATTTGTTGACACCAAAACGTTGAGAGCGTTGTTGTTCTGAAGAGTTGCTGTTGAACCTGGCTCTGCTGAATTTCAATGATTTCATCGAGGTATTCATCATTGACATCTGCTGTCTCAACACCAAATGTGAACGGCTGTCTCACCCATGCTGGATATGACTCTCTTGTGGGGAAGTATCCGTCGAGAGACTTTGCAAGCTCATCTAAGTGCGTGGCAATTGCTTGCTTCAGTTCCGTGGGTACAGAAATGTCTCCGATTCCAGACACATCTTCGATCTTACTTACACAGTCGTCCAGCAGGGGAAAGTTTGCGAAGTTATCGTTCTCTGTTCGTCGTTTCCATAACGGTAGCTTTTTTTGAAAAGCCTTCAGGTTTTCTTCCGCTTCGATGATGTTGACTCCACCACCCTGCATCTGCTGATTGAGATGATTGAGACATGCGAATATATCAGCCATGTACGCTAAAATGAGAATGAACTTAGAATTTTTGAAGCAATCTGCATGACGATGTTGGTGCTCTTGCAAAAACAGGGCTAATTCCACACGCATGGCAAAAACACGATTCAGCACCTGTCCCTGGGATAACCACCGAAGGTTAGAATGGTACAGAAGTACCTCAAATTCAGAGCCCATTTCTTTACACAGCTCACTGAAGATGCGGTGCCTCACCGCACTATTTCGCACATAGTTCACACATTCCACTACAATTTTTAATACTTCTGTCATTTCTGGAGGCAAGGTATTTGTTGCCAACGCATGCCTGTGCAGAATACAATGCGTAACAATGAATGCATTGGCTTTCACTAGCGCAACAAAACCAGACTTTCTTCCCAACATGACTGGAGCTCCGTCCGTACAAATTGCAGAAACCATATCCCATGAAAGATTGTTGTCTCTGAAGAAGTCATCCACATGTTTCTTCACATCGGCTGCCTTTGTTGTTGTTGTAAGAGGCTTACAAAAAAAATCTTCCTTTATCATGTCGTCTTTCACATAGCGCACAAATACAGCAAGCTGACTTAAATTAGAATGTCTGTGGTCTCGTCGAGTTGGAGGCTGAATTTTGCGGGGCTTGAAATCAGATCTGCAACTACTTGAGCCAAGATGTCTTTGCTCATGTCCTCTATTCTGTCGCTGATGGTGTCATTTGAAAGAGGAATTTGGGATAATTTAACTTCGGCCGCTTTTCCCAGCATCAGATTCGCCATCTTCAACACAGCTGGTTTTATGAGTGTTTCACCAATGGTGTGTGGTTTGCCCTGCTTTGCGATCAGGTAAGCAACTTCGTACGATGCTGTGAGGATTGGTTTGTTGATGGGTACAAAGCCGAGAGCAGGCAGAGTAGCCTTTTCATCGAATCTGGCTCTCTTCACCTTGAATTCAGCAAGCGTTGTGTTCTTGTATTCCCCATCTCCATGCAGGTTAAGGAAGTGTTCCTTTAGTTTTGCCGGTACTAGACTAGAATTGCTTAACTTGGCATTGCAAATCATGCAGATAGGACGCTGACTCCCATCATGTTCTGTTATATATGCAAATCCATGTTGTACATATTTGTCCGACCACTTTCTTTTTTTGCTCGACGTAGTTAGTATGGATTAAAATATTAAGAAAGAAATCACACGACATACCATCACGACAGTCACAAGTCGACTACTGAGTGCACCAAATTCCCTGCAGCACAGATTGGCCAAGCAATGTAGTGTTATCACCTGCAGCCAATGATGGCCAAGCGGGGCGTGTCATCACAAATCATATGAGTCGGGTGCGTGTCTTGTGTCTTGACCTCCACCGAACCCCTGAGACTGACTCACCGAACCTCTAGGGTTTGATCGAACCCAGGTTAAGAACCACTGATTTAGAGCCATGGTTTTGCATGCTTCTGTAGCTGTACAGAAGTGCAGGACTGTAGCTGTACAGGACTTACAAAATCTGACCCTTCCCACAGACTTGGTGGTTTCCTGTGTGGCCCCATTAGGCAGCTAAGAGAAACAGCAGTCTAGCTCTAAGTATAAGGACTCTCAGCTGGTGCATGTGTTCATAGTCTCCTGCTGACACTTCCTGTCTAAACAGGAAATTGTAGATAGAAGGGGCTGTCATATGCACTATGGATGTGTTTCTGCTTCATATCCTTGTGCTTAGGGTTAGACTAATGCTGATGGTAATTACAAAGAGCTTCCAGGTCTCCATCACAGAGAAGTCACTTTGAAAAAAGGTTGTGCACGGAATAAAAGATTTTTGGGGAAATGGGATGTTAGCTGCTGTGTCAGTCAGTAAAGAGGAAGACTGGAAACCTAGACTTGTAAGGGTAACATATTTTGCACCCTCCTAATGCAGCAACTCCCCTCCCCCCAAAATAAACAAACCCTGGTTGATTTCTATCTTTATCTGAACCCGGCTAAATCATCTGCCACCTGGATTACCTTTGGGACTCCTTCCCCCTCGTTAGCCCCCACTCTTGCATCCACGCCCGTCCCATTGGTGTCCTCTTTCAGATACTTTGGGGTCAGCCTGGATTCCTCCCTCTCCTTCACTGAACGTATCTCTTCTGTCACCCGTCGCTCCTTCTACCATCTTCACCAGATCCGCACTATCCACCCATTTCTCTCCTCGGCTGCTTTGTCTACAGTTCTTCTCTCTCTTATGATCTCCAGAATTGACTATTCTAACATTGTGTTAGCCGGCCTTCCACAATATCAGCTCCACAGATTACAATTGCTTCAGGATACAGCCGCCCATATCCTCAATCACTCTTCCATTGTGATCATGTCTCTCCTCTTCTCGCTCGTCTTCACTGGCTGCCTGTCTGCTTTCCAAATTCAGTATAAAATTCTTATCTTTGCCCACAAGGTTATTCACACTTCCACTCCCCGTTACTTGATTGATCTCCTCCATTTCCACCATCCCCATCATCTTCTCCGTTCCATTCATACTCACCATTTAGCCCTCCCTCCCGTCTCCCTAGCACACCTTGAGCACACACGAGGTGCTGCCTTTTTCTTTTTGGGTCCCGCACTATGAAACTTTCCCTCCCACTCTCCGCTCTGAGCTTCCTTTCCCTAGGTTTAAAGTCGCCTTAAAAACACACCTTTTCCAGTTAGCATTTAATGTACCTCTCCATCCAACCTAGTTGACTAGTCATATGAGTGATCATCAATGTGAGTGTTTTGTCTGTTTGTCTGTCTGTCTTCTCCCATTCTATGATTTCCCTACCTTCTCTCCCCTATCCTTTGCTATACTGTCCTGACAAATAATTGGTGTACCTCTCTTTTTCCTTTCGTTAGCAATCCTTATACTGTAAACCGCTTTTATGCTCCGGCCCTAGCGGTATATCCAGAGCTTGCATAAATAAATATACTTGGCAATTTGGAGTGGAAAAAGAAGCCTCTGAATAGAGGAAAATAAAGTTGCATTATTTGTGAAGGGAATAGCTCTTGTCATATGCAGTGCCACGGATAAGAGAGTGGAGACAAAGCAATGTAGGATGTAAAAGAGATACTTCTATATTTTACATACATGTAGATCAGTTCTAACAGTGGCGTTGCACTTCTCAGTTATTTCCTTCTGAATATAAATATGTGTGTGGAGGAGGCAGAGGGGCGTAAGGTTCCATTTTATCAAAAGCTTTATGAGAATCCAGAACTTTGTCTCATACGAATTTATATTTTAAGGAGATATGTGTTTAATTTAGATCTGATTTCCTCTAAGCCAATGTGTTTACCAATGGTAAGCCAGAGATATTCCACATTTGTATGTCAATACTTTCATCAATCAACATGATGAGCGTTCTTCTCCCAAATTTATTGCCTAAAGCGTCTGGCACCAGGGAGCGGGCGGTGAAGCTCCTCCCGCTCCCTGCACTGAAGGCCAATCAGGCCCAATAGCCGGACTTTTAAACACCAGCACCAGAAGACGCAAAGACCACCTCAGTCGCTCTATCAGTGTCCGGCATCAGGGAACGTGCAGTGAAGCTCCTCCCACTCCCTAAAGGCCAATGAAGCCCAACAGCTGGACTTTGGAACACGAGTGCTGGAAGACGTGAAGACCACCTCAGCTGCCCAATCGGCATCTGGCACCAGGGAGCGGGCAGTGAAGCTCCTCCCACTCCTTGCACCAAAGGCCAATCAGGCCCAACAGCCGGACTTCTAACACCAGTGCCTGAAGGCATGCCCGTGCCTGGTGGGCCCCCGCCTGAGGGCCTCCCCAGCAGGGGCGGCCCAAGGGGGGTGCGGAGCCATGTGCGGAGACTCGATGCAGGGCCTCATTTGCATAAGGGACCTAATTTGCATAAATATTTGCATAAAGTTAACATGCACTACCTTTTAGTAAACATGCCTCTTAATGAGTGTATGGATAAAGAAAGACTACCAGATTTATATATTACTATACTCCAGTGCCAACCGCCAGGCACATTAGTAAGTACTACAAACACTGCCCATTTAGAACCCATAGCAAACCCACCATATCATAACAGTACTACCAGGACTCATAAAATACCATACCCTACCTATCAAAAGGCAACACTTCAAATATTAAACCAATACATCTCAGAGAATACCAATACATCTCCTACTGGGGAAAGATAACAAGTGGAACTTTCAAATTGAAATTACATAAACAGAATACCTCTGCTTGGTTACACAAGAAGAACATAGACCATCACCAAACAAAGAACAAGGGATCACAATTTAGAAATAGGAAGACAATAATTAAACTGGGAACCCCAAAAGCCAAACTTGGAATGTACAACAGCACTGCAGAAATAAAACTATAAATTAATTTTCACTTGTACTAAACAAAATGCAGACGTTAAAGACACACATTTCCCAGAGCTGACATATTCCATTTAATAAATTCAAAATAGAAAAGTATTTTTCTACCTTTTGTTGTTTGTGCATTTTATTTTTCAGTTGCAGTTGCTCCAGTCACTTTCTTCTGGTTTCTTCTTGTCTTCTGCTATCTCTTCATTATCTGCTGTCCATTTGTCCTTTATTTTCTCTTCTAGTTTTTTTACATTCTCTCTCTACATCTGCTTTAACACACTGATCTTTCTCCTTTTGCTCTTTCCTCCATCTCTTTCTTTATTCCTTTTTCATCCACTCAAATTTTACCCCTCCATCCTCAATCCCTACTTATTCTCCCAAAACCCGGCCAATTATAGATTTTTCTTCCCTCCTACACAAAATATTTTTCCCCTCTCCATTTCACTCTCAGCCCAATACCATTCTAGTCCTCCCCCAACATCAGCTCCCTTCTAGTTCCAGCCCCACCCAGCATCTGCTCCTTTCTAGTCCCCGCATCAGCCCATTTCCATTCCTAGCCCCCCATCAGCCCATTTCCAGTCCTAGCCCCCCATCTGCCCATTTTCAATCCTATCCTAGCCCATCCATCAGCCCATTTCCAGTCCTAGCTCCTCCCACCACTCAGCTCATTTCCAGTCCAAGCCTCCCTCCCCTTCAGCTATTTCAAGTTCAAGACCCCCTCCACTCAACCCATTTCCACTCCTAGCCCATCAGCCCATTTCCAGTCCTAGCTCCCCCATTCATTTCTACTCCTATCCTAGCCCCTCCATCAGCTTATTTCCAATCCTAGCCCCGCATCAGCCCATTTCCAGTCCTTTCCTAGCACCACCATTAGCCCATTTCCAGTCCTAGCTCCCCTCCACTCAGCCAATTTCCATGCAAGAACCCCCATTCAGCCCATTTCCAGTCCTAGCTCCCCCCTCCACTCAGTCCATGTCCAATCCAAGCCCCCCTATGAACCTATTTCCAGTCCTAGCCCCTCCATGAGTCCATTTCAATCCAAGCCCTACCCAACACCCCATTTCTAATCCTAGGCCCTCCAACAGTCCATGTCCAGTCCTATCCTAGCTCCTCCATTTCCATTCCTTTCCTAGCCCACCATCAGCCCATTTCCAGCCCTAGCTCCCCTCCACTCAGCCAATTTCCAGTCCAAACCCCCCACTCAGTCCATTTCCAGTCCTAACTCCCCCCCCCCCACTCAGCTCATTTCCAATCCAAGTCCCGCTATGAGCCTAACATAAGAACATAAGATATGCCATACTGGGTCAAACCAAGGTCCATTAAGCCCAGTATCCTGTTTCCAACAGTGGCCAATCTAGGTCATACGTACCTAGCAGTTTCCCCAAAAGACACAGGTTCCGCAATGCTTGTACTGGGTCAAGCATTGATATCCTGGGTCCCTTCTTAATAATGGTTTATGGACCTTTCCTCCAGGAACTTGTCCAAAACATTTTTAAACCCAGCTACACTAACAGTCTTTACTACATGCTCCGGTAACAAATTCCAGAGTTTGATTACACGTTGAGTGAAAAAATATTTTCTTTTATTAGTCTTAAATAGTTTACCCTGTAGCTTCATTGCATGTCCCCTAGTCTTTCTATATTCTGATAACGTAAACAATCAATCTACGTTTACCCGTTCCACTCCATTCATTAATTTATAGACTTCTATCATATCTCCCCTCAGCTGTCTCTTTTCCAGGTTAAAGAGCCCTAACCTTTTTAGCCTTTCTTCATAGGAGTATCCTTCCATCCCCTTTACCATTTTGGTGGCTCTTCTCTGAACCTTTTCTAATAGCGCTATATCCTTTTTAAGATATGGCGACCAGAATTGCACACAATATTCAAGGTGCGGTCATTTTTGGTACCTGTTCCCTAAACATTTGGGAGAGCCTGGCAGGACACTTATTAGCTTGCACTATTACTGTTGCAATGACAATCCAACACTGCTCCCACAGGCAGTCTTGCTGGGGCCTCAGCAGTGGCTCAGCTCAGCACAGCAATGACTGGACAGGACAAGACTGGTCAAAGGTGGGGGAGCCAGAAAAGCAACAGTTTGACTCAGGAGCCATTCAGATGAGTGAGTCTCAGGGACAAAAGGGTGAAAATTGCCAGCACAAGCAAGGTTGTGGGTGACCAGTGGCAAGCAACAGCAATGATAGAGGTGAGGCAAGGAAGGGAGTCTGCTGACAATGGAGTGCCGATTGTGAGTTTTTTTGCTCGCTCTTCTTGGGAGATTGATGATGGGAGTTGGGATGGCACAGCATGTTTTGGGCATGTTGACTTTGGATGGCTCGACCAGGGACTGGGTCACCACACTGACCCTCACTGGTCTTAGAGTTGTAGACAGTGTATGCTGAAGACAAAAATGGTGTGCAAAGCAACCAGCATCATCATATGCGGGGCAAAGTGCTTCATGTATCTAGTCCTATGAATCACAGGACATATTGGAAAGGCAGGATAAAAAGTACCGGTACTGCATAATGGTACACACCAGCTGGAAAGATGTCCTGCATATTACATTAACAAATGTTATTTTTTTCTACTTGCCAGTGCCCGCGTGGCCCACCCCTTTCCAACGCCTATGTTTGAACTCATTCTGCAAAAGGGTATTATCCTTCACTAAAGCCAAATTTCAACCTTCTGACACTTCAAACTTTTGATCTTGCTCATGGATCTTAGTAGAATTGGCCCTAATTGCTGGTTCCTGTGAATCCCCTCTACTAGCAATTTCTCCATAAAAATTACACAACTGTGATAAACAACCCATGACAGTGGACTCTGTGTGAGAAATCAACTTCCACAATTCTAACTGGAAGCAGGGCCGCTTCAACCCCTTATGGGTCTGGGGCCACGGCACCAGTTACCTTCTTTTCTGGCGCCGCAATGCCATTTGTGCCGATGATCCGGATATGCTGCTGATGAATTGGAGGGTGGTGGAAGCAGAAATGCAAACAGTACTGCGATGCCAGAAAAGAAGGTAACTCCAGTGCTGTGGTGCTTTTGTTATGTTTGGCCACCACTGCACGTTCCGGAGAGGAGCAACCACAGCGGCAATGGGTGCGGGAGCAGGAGTAGGGCCGCTGTAACCCATGGGCTTCAGGGCAGCTGAGCTCCCGTTGTTTAGGGGTCTGGGACAATTGTCCCTTTTGCCCATAAGTAAATGTGGCCCTGACTGGAAACCACCTTTGGTGGAGCAGATGAAAAACTGCCAACTCTTCCTGCTTTGCTTGGAAAGCACACTGGCTTAACAGGAGATACTAAGGTGGCTTCCAATTAAGTTATTTCCAGTTCTTCTTTGTCTCAAGCAGTATTTTTCACCATATTGATCTCTATGGCAGCTCGCTGAGAAGCAGCTGCCCCTGTAATTGTGATGTAGAACATACACTTGGGACTCTAGTCTATGGCCCCCAGAGCAAGCCACTTTTCAGTCAGTAGTCCCTGGGAACCCCACAGTGTGGGTCTCAGTGTTTCCATGTTTTCTATAATGATGTGTTTATAATGTAACAAAGCAGCCTTTGCTAACCACTTGGAGAATCAAAACCAAATCTATAGGACTTACCAATCCCGGGGAGACCACCCCCACAGGTTCTTGAATTGGGCTCTTCCACTTCATCATAAAATAGACCTAATTCCCCAGTACCTATTATTGAAAATTCTAAATTACTCTGAAGTGACAACCCCTTTTTTGGCAACATCCCTTTGGCTGCACACCTGTGCCTTGCACCGCAGAAGGCCTGAACTTATAGGAGCTCTGTTCCCTGACCAATGACATCAGCACTCTTGGCGCCATCCTCCAAACTTTCCTTACCCACTGCCAGCTTCTCAGGGTAAGTCAGAGCTTTCACAGGATACAGACCAACACCTCAAGACTCCAAATGGTCCAGCTGCTACTCCTCTCATTCCCTACACATGCATTTTATAAAATACGCACAATCATCTAGCCATGATTTCTGCTGGTTTACACCTAGTATTTTATAAAGACACACACATGTCTCTGTGTCTTTTATGAAAAAGGCTAAAAATAGGAGCCTTCTTGATCTTCAAACCAAGGCAGCCTGTTATAACATTACCCTCAAAATGCATGCTCATGCCACTTGTGGCTTTTCCCATCCATGAAATTTCATATGTCTTTAGTGAAGCTGAAGAAACGATTGCAAAACCAGACTGCATGACTTGAGTACTGGTGTTTCATGTCCCTTCCTTTCCAAATTTTAAAGTAGAGCATACTTAATAGTCATAAATAATACTTGGCTCGGACAGTAAGAAAGAAAATCTCCAGCTGTGAGTTGTAGAATTTATGGGGGGAAACGAATGCAGTGTCTAAGCAGAAAAGAATGAAGAGATGTGCAAAAAGAAAACAAAGTGAAAACAAAACTCAGCATTAGAGCTCCATTCGCTGGAAACTTGGCATTTAGTGCGCTGGGACTACGCCATATTTTTATTTGATTACAGGGCAAGCAACAGCTATAAGAATGCACTGACATACAATCTTATTTACAGTAAGTAGGTTGGCTGTTGAAAGACATTTGGACACTGGTTGTCCACTGAGGTCTACTGGACAAGCTTAGACATTTTAAGTGAAAGTTTATAATGCAAAAATCACACTAGCACCTTGTGTGGGACTTGGGACTTGGTCATCTATTCCCTTAGGGCCTGATATTATTCTGGGATGGATATGCGCTGCTGCGGTGCACAGTCATTGCTGCTGACCTTTAACCCCAGATATTCAATGCCGGGGTCATATGCGGCCCTGGCATTGAATATCCGTGGTCACTGCATAGCCTCCGCAGCCACGGAAGCTAACTGGGTAGTGGCAATATTGAGCCACTGCCCGGTTAGCTTTTACAGGAAAAACTAGGCCAGCTTTTGCTGCTCCTGCCTTTACCCCTATGTCGATAACTGGGCAGCGGTGCAATATTGCCTCTACCAGGTTAGTGACTGCCACAGCCCATGGCATGCCCTGGCACGCTTATGACATGCCCTGTTGCTAAGCGGTTAGCATCGGGGTGTGTAGCGGCTTTTGTAGGGGATATTCAGCGCTACTAACCGTGTTAATGCCGCTGAATATCCCCTTCAGCAGCATTTACATGGTTTATAGGTCTGTAAACCATGTAAATGCCTTTGAATATCAGGCCCTAAATCCCTAGGTTTGCATTAGTACTACCTAGGAGATATCCCCACTGCCCGGTTAGCTTCCTGGCTATCCGGCTGACCCAGATATTCAATGTCGGTGGTCAGATATGACCCCTGCATTGAATATGTGGGTTTAGGGTTCAGCGGCGATGGCTAGTCACTGTAATCACGCTAGCCACCGCTGCTGAATATCAGGCCCAACAATCTTTTCTTTTAATTCAGTGACCTTTCCACCGAGCAACTAGAAATTTACAAAGCTGTGATAGGAAAACCTGACAGTGAAAGACTGCATGATATAGATCAGATGAAAGCATCCCTGATTAAGGAGAGTCTGAAAGAACTGCTGTGGCCTGGCAACTAGTTATGGTCATATGCAAATACTTCCCAAATTAGGGAGCAGTCAGGGCTGCTCGTAAAGATTTGCTCCTACACAGACTGACAGAGATACTATGCAATTCCCTGCAAGAGCATTTCAAATTGTAAGCTAGAGTTTGTTCTGAGAGATATCTTTAGGGATCTGGTGGTTTAACTCCTGGCCCACGTTTCCCAGCAGAAATGTATTCTGCGCTCTAACAGCCAAAACTGTGCAATGCTAGGCAACTCCTGTCTTGCCTATCCTTCTACCACCCCCTGGTCTGCACCTATCATTCACCTCCAACGCTGTTTCTCACCTGTTTCACACAAACACAGGCCAGACATCCCTCTCAGCACTTCATACTACACTGCTCACAGCCCCTCCCTCTCATCCAACATGCCCTGGATCTTGGCACAGTTTGCAATCCTCATCTGTGCCCTATACACCTAACCCACAGAGTCACTCTCACCTTCCTTCATTCCCATCATACACCACTCACACTGCAACAAGCTTCAGCCCCTCTTCCCCAGAAACCAAAACCATTACAACCTAATTAACATTCACACAATACCCATCCACACCATCCAACCCCACCCCAACCACACACCTTCCATTCAACCTCTCATATATGCTCTCATTAACACCCGCTCTGTTCGCAACAAAATCCCCATTCTTGTTGACTACATTAAGGATAGCCATGTTGACATATTGTGCAGTACAGAATCATGGCTAGACGATTACAATAGAGTCCTTCTAAATCAACTGGCCCTCCCTTCTTACCAAATCTTCAACCACCCTAGGGCATCCAAAAGAGGCTGAGACATACTCATACTTGCCAAGCAGGACCTCCAATTCAAAACTACCAGCTCCAGCTCTACCAATGAACTGAACCTCATCACCATCTCCAGCACTCACCTGTGAGTCTGCCTCACATACAAATCTCCAACAGCAGGTATCTGTGACCTCTCTCCTATCATTGAGGAAGCATGTTCGATCAACCACAAAAACAAATGGTTCATACTTCTTAATGATATCAACTTACCCTTCTTACCCAGCAAACACTTTCCTCACCTTTCCTACAAGCAATAGAACCTCTACAACTCAAGCATATTATCTCACAATCAGCTCACTCCAGAGGAGGAACCCTTGACCTAATATTCACCCCAGCCACATGGCCATACCAACACCTGGCCTCCATGAGCCAGAATGAGCCAGTACTCTGGTCCGATCATAACCTCCTCACCTTCTTCCAGCCAAATCTCTCCAACTTACACATCCACCACATCTCCCCATCTTACTCGCACAGGTTTTGAGCCTTTGACAGAGACACCTTCATCTCCATCATCCTACCTACTTCACATAATGATTCAAGCAATATTGACTTCATAAGAGCTGAATGGAACGACTGCATTTCCTCATATGCCACCATAATCAACAACAGGTAAACGATATAGAAAAATCAGCTCTACTTCTTCAACAAGAGATGATGTGAATCTTATTCCATAATATAATCTCCTCTTTTAGTAAATTTTATCATGCAACTGGGTCTCAGAACCAGAATGGAGCGACTTATTGCACACATATATTCAAGTGAAACTGCGCTCTAAACTTCACATCAATGACCCAAAAAGACATTGCTTTTTTCTTATTATGTGTAAAAACAGAGATTATCTTTAACTCTTATTGCAAATATATATTCAAAGATGCTTATCTGAAAAATAGATGAGGCTCTTCTCGAATGTGAATCATTTCTGAGGTTTTTCTCCCAACACCTATATGATGTGAAGTTTAGAGGTCATTGATGTGAAGTTTAGAGCGCAGTTTCACTTGAATATATGTGTGCAATAAGTCGCTCCATTCTGGTTCTGAGACCCAGTTGCATGATAAAATTTACTAAAAGAGGAGATTATATTATGGAATAAGATTCACATCATCTCTTGTTGAAGAAGTAGAGCTGATTTTTCTATATCGTTTACCTGTTGGGTTATACAGCTCTGGGAAGTGACATTAAATGTTTGTTGTTTGAAAACCATAATCAACAAGACAGCTGGAATTCCAAGATCAAACAATGTTCCATTGTTTACCCCCGAACTCCAAGAGCAAGCTTAGGCAACTAGAATGCAAATGGAGGAGCCACAAAGAACCACCACTTTGAATATGCTACTGCCCAGGCTGAGTACTGCTCGCTCACCCTCCTGAAAAAGAAGGAATACCACACCAACCTAATTAGATCCTTCCTCAACAGACCTAGAGAACTCTTTGACAGCCCTACAGATACTTAAAGACCCCACCACAACCAAATCTGATGTCACCCCATCCCTGGCTGACATAGCACAATTTCTGCAGTCCAAGCAATCATCCACCACCAGAAATTACTGGCTCCCCACCAGTGCCTCCAACAACCCAACCAACCAAACCTGGTTTTCCTTCAGTCCACTCTCCCTATCCCAAATTGAAAGCATCATCACAAACCTCAACAGCAACACTTCCCCTCTTGACCCTTGCCCCTTCTCCTGGATCAAAATGTCCAAGCAAGAGCTCTCACCAACCATCCTACACATTTTTCAGACTGCCTTATCCTCAGGCTACATGCCAACTGCCCTCAGACATGCTTCCGTCAGACTCCATTTAAAAAATCATGCAGCTGACCATTCTCACCATCCTCCTATAGACCTATTTCCAGCATCCCCTCTCTTGCCAAGATCATCAAAAATCAGTGCAGTTACAGATGCAGGACTTTATAGACTCCTACGCTTCCCTGGATAGGCATCAATATGGCATCAAACCCGATCACAGTACTGAAACCCTTCTGACCTCCTATTAGACACCCCTAATCAAGAGCACAGAGAAAATGTCACAAGGGTTCATTCTCATTTTCATTGACATCTCTGCAGCCTTTGATTCTGTCATGCATGAGCACTTCTTTTCACTGCTCCAATCAAATGGCCTCAGAAACAACACTCTACAATTGTTCCAATCCTACCTGGCTGACCAATACCAATAAGTCAGAATTGGATCCTAAACCTCCAACCCTTTCAGACTTCTCCACGGCTTATCTCAGGGCACTTCTTTATCATCCCTCCTCTTCAATATTTTTATCCAGCTATTATGCAGAATAATCCAAGACCACAACATCCTCTACCATCTGCACGCTGATGATATCCTAATCTACACACCATTCACCATCCTCAACCTTGAGTACTCCGCAATTGGGCGAGACCTCACAACCATCATCCAATGGCTCAACCAGCACAGCATGCAAATCAACACCAACAAGTTGGAAGTTCTCTACATAACCAAGAACCTCTTATTCACCCCACCACCCACAATCAACCTAGCCAATTTAAATCTGCAAGTAAAAGAACAAGTAAAATACCTCAGTATAGTCCTAGACCAGAATTTAAACTTCCACACACACATTAAAAAAGTTACCAAAACAGTTTACTTCCTTATGAAGACAGTTCAAAATCATCGACCCCTCCTGGAACCAGTCAACTTCAGAAATGTCTGTCAAGCCCTCATCACCCCAATTCTCGACTATGCCAATCTAATATACCAGTGTTTCCCAAAATCCACCTTGCTCCCCCTACAATTTGTACAAAACACAGCCACCAGAATCATCTCAGGTACCAGTCAACGAGCACACATCACCCCAGTCCTGAAGCAGCTACACTGGCTTCCCGTCCACATGAGAGTCAAATACAAAGTTGCCCTGACTATCTTCAAAACCCTTCATGACCTCTCAGCAAACATCCTTCAAAACCTTACTCTCGAATCTCTCAATAAGAGGTACAGGAGAAGAGCCAGCCACAACCTGCTAGCAGTCCCAGCCTCATTCTCTCGATCCAACCTGTCTACCTCTAGCAGAGTCATCTCATTCTACACACCCATCATCTCAAATTCCTTCCCCCCAGACATGCCTTCCTTAACTGATGTTTGGAGAATTTAGCCGCAAACTCACAACCCATCTGTTCCTGTAGCATTTTGGATCTGTCACGAAGTATCCTACCCCAGCTCCCCACGCATTTGTCTTTCACCATGTATAATAGTCTCCCCCAACCCCTGTTTGTGGAATGTTAAGATTCACACATTATCCTCTTGTTAAAATTGTTTAACCTGTGGTCAACCATGTTCCATGTAAAGTTAGTCATGTTCTTGTTCCCTGTACACTGCTGTGAATTGTAGATACAGTGGTATAGAAAGATTGCTAAATAAATAAATGAGAGAGAGGCCAGAGGGCTACAGACCCTTTTACTCAATGAACAATTAAACTGTAGAACTTAAGGCTGCAGGAAGTGGTTGAGTCATCTAACATATCTTGTTTTGAAAGGGGTTTGGCTAAATTTTAAGCAGAAAAGTCCATAAACAATTACTAGCCAAATAGATCTCAGAAGACTACTGCTGATCCCTGGGAGGGAGATACAAGGAATAGACCTCTTCTTAGGGATCTATCAGGTGCTTCTTAGTGACTTGAATTAGTCATTGTCAGAGGAAAGGATGCTGGACTGATGGACGTTTGGTCTGACCTAGTATACCATATCTTAAATTCTTAAAGTTATGTAGCCTACAGACATGAGGCTCAACTCAGAGTAAACATTTACACCATTTGATTTCTTATGATGTAAAACTGAAATGAATCTGGGATTTTTTTTGCTTCTGTTGTCTATTATATAAAGCTTTTTGTTGCTATCTCCAAGCTAGGGAAATAAACCTCATTTTTTGTAACCCACACTGGCCTGAGTTATCCTGCATATTCACCCATCCCAGTCTCCTACACCTACTCATGGGAGAATACCAATATTATTAACAGGGTTTGCCATAATAATTGGCTTGGTCTACCTTTATTCTCTACACCAGCACTCAAAGTCACTTGTTGCGGCCTATATCTACTGCTTCTGTCCATGACATTATAGCTGATATTTCCAATTTGCTAGGCCCACATTGCATTGCACTGCCAGCTACAGTACGTCTTTGATCATACTCCTGCATGCCTTCCTGTCTGGACATTTTATTTATTTATTTATTTTATTGCTTTTATATACCACGGTCTTTAAAATCAGTGCGGTTTACAGATAACAGTTTTGTGCAGAACGGGAGAACTGTTATACACTTACATTGAACGGGTGATACAACTTGGATTTCAACTGGGGAAACTATCTACAGCTATCTACAACTATCTACAATATAAACATGAGTTGTCTGTAACTTACAATTGCCTGGCAGGATGTATGGTGGGTGAAGTTGAGTTACTGGGTTGTGAGTAGTGTAGGATAAAGAGGTGGTTCTTTAGTGCCTTTCTGAATTGGGCAAGATCCGTGATCGCTCGGATGGTGGTTGGGAGCACATTCCAGTTGCTGGGAGCATAGAACTTGAAGGCTCAGTTCTTTGTTGCCTGGGTGCATTTTGTTATTTCATTAGGGGTCTGTAGGGTATTGGTGGCAAATGTTCTCCTTGCTCTGTTTGCTGGAGTGGGGTAGAGAAGGTCTGTTAGGGAGGTGGAGGATATTTTGTTGATGGCTTTGAAGGTCATCAGGACTACTTTATAGGTGAGCTGGCAGTAGATTGGTAGCCCGTATAAGTCCTTTAGGATTGGGGTAATGTGATCTCTTCTAGAGGCTCCATGTAGGAAGTGTGCAGCTGCATTCATTGCCAACTGTAATGGGTTTAGCGTGGTTTTGGGTAGGCTGTGCAGGATCACGTTGGCATAGTCAAAGTGGGGGGTCATCAGTGCCTGAAAAACTGTTCTGAAGTCATCTGGTTGCAGCAGGGGTCGGAGATGTCGCAATGTTCGTATTTTGTGGTAGATTTGCTTGATGGTGTTGCTGATGTGCGTTTTAAATTTGAGCTGCTGGTCTAACGTAACGCCTAGGTAGCAGATGCTGGGTCTACTTGGGAGTTCAGTGTCTCTTGTCTTTAATGTTGGCGGTGGTGAGAAGGATGATTTCTTGTGATGAACAGTGCGTCCGTCTTGCTGAAGTTTATCTTGAGGCTCTGTGAGTGGAGCCAGTCGGTTACGGCCTCGAAGCATTTTACTAGTTGGGAGAAATCAGGATGGTCGATCGTGAATGGAGTGAAGAGTAGTACGTCATCTGCGTAGATCAGGCATGATATGTTAAATGAGCGGATTATTTCACATATGGGTTGCATGTATATATTGAATAAAAGGGCGGAGAGTGAGGAGCCCTGAGGTACACCATGTTTTTGTTGGAAAGGCTCAGAGGTTGTGGATCCTGTCCGTACCTGCTGCCATCTGTCCGTTAGATAGGATTTAACTATAGCAACACAATAGTTATTGACAAATGAGACCTTTGAGGCTCACTGAGTCTGCCTAATTGTCCCTACTGTCGTGCCGGCATCCCCTAGTGGCCAAAGGTGGTAAGGGCATGCTGTACAACATATTTATTTTCAAGGAGCATGGGGTATTTTAAGGCCAAAATGGAGATTGGTCTTAGGTATTTCAGCTCCTTGTGAGAACTCAATAATTAAGCCACGAGTGTAGGGAAACAAGGCTTTTATTTCCCCTCTGTGCAAGGGTTCATTAAGACACTAGAAATCAAAGAATTTCCTTTGTTCATAAAGGTTCCAGTAATAAGCAGGTAAAACCAATTGTTAATATCTTCACAATTAGTTGAAGGGTTAAAGGGAGGAATTCAATTCATTCCAGGGCAAAGCAATTAAACAAGACTTCTTCTCATTTACAAGGTGGCTATGGATTCTAGGCTAGAAGCCATACACAAACTACAATCCATAGCTTCTTCCTGAGGAATGGGAATAGTGTTTGCATTTTCTATTTCCATAAATTCTGCTTCACTACTTTCCCCCTCAGAGCACACGCTGTCCCTGGCAGTTACAAGTTTATATGGAATGTCTCTGGTATCTTGCCTCCAATAAGACTGTGCTTTAAAGTCTTTTGGTAGTTCTTCAAACCACTCTGGTTTCTTTCCTCTTCTTATAAAGTGAGTTTTAGCTTTAGCAGTGCTTTTAGGAGTTAAGCTTTCATTAGCAGGCATAAAACTTTCATACCTTGAGTTTCTGTAGCTTGAAGCTCTGGAGCCTTCTCTCTCATGAACGTCTCTGTGACAACAGGTTTTCTGTTGGTAGCTTCTGGGCAGTGCTGGACTTCCTGAAAGCTTAGTAAAACCGGGTGCGGATTCTCCAGCTCTATGCTTCAGTGACACAGTAGCTTTGTTAGAAACTCATTCCTTCGGGTACCTGGTAAAACTTGTTCAGCATACTCCAATGCCTGCAGCCTTTCCTCCAAGCCTGGCTCTCTGGCTCTCTGTATATGTCTTTCAGCTTTGGACTCAGGAACGTTGCCTAAGCAGGGAGTGGCATACCCTCCAGCCTGATTGCTTTCCTTAGCAGACTCCCTCTGAACAGCGGCTCTCGTAGCTTGGCCCCTCTGAACTCTAGCTCTGTGAATTCTGTCCTTTTGGGCTTGCTCAAGGAGGATTCCTTCCTTCAGGTCTCTCCTTCCTTCTTCAGCCATAATCCTTGTTCCTTCTCCTTCTGCGTCTGCGTCTGTGTCTGCTTTGCTAGCATTAAGCTTCCGGTTATAAAGGGATCTTCCCTTTGAATCTCCCGGGCTCATTTCCAGGTGCAACTGGTTAGATCTCCTAGCCTCATTAGCTTCTGTAGAGTCAATCCTGTCCCCTCTAGCTATGCTTTGAGGTAATTGCATACCTAGAGCTCTGTGAAAAACAGAGTTTCTTTTCAACTCTGCACCTTTATTAGTACCAGCTCCATGACACTACCTACTGTGTCACCGCAGACCTTCCTTCAATCTCTTTCTCCCCCTGGCTTGTCTTGATAACTTTCAGCTACTCAAGGCATGCTGACATTTGCCATTATTTTGGTTGCTGTTACCCCCCTTCCCTGTTTTAATGGTGGTAGGTGACTTCAATTATCCATTACTCTTTTAGTAAGAAAGTACTGCCTCATATTTTCTCTGGGCCTTACACCTTTCAATTTTCTATTATGCAATTTGTCCTTGAGCATCTTTGACTTAAAATGCTATCTTTTGTCAAATATTTACTGCCTCTATTCTTTCCTCCTTCCCTTTCTTTCTTATAGTGAGGATATTTTGATAGGCCTATATTCAAAGGAAGTTATAAGTTCACCAGCCACCACTGAATATATAACTTCCCTATCAGTGAATGTCTGGCCATTATAGAGATAGTATCAGGCCCGATACTATCCGTATAGTCAATGGGAAGAGAGAGAGTGGAGCAAGGGTGGTGCTGAAAAATTGTCTAGATCATTTAACTCCTCTTCTCAAGTCACTTCATTGGCTCCCCTTCCGTTTCCATATCCAATTCCAACTTCACCTTCTGACCTACAAATGCTTTCTTTCTACTTCTCCTCTTTCCCTACACCCCTCCTTGTGAACTCCGCTCTTCCACCGGCCTGCTTCTTTCTGGGCCCTTTTCTTCCACGGCCAACTCCAGACTTTGATCCTTTCACCTTGCTGCTCCTTATGCCTGGAACAAACTGCCTGAATCTGTATGTCAGGCTCCTTCTCTGCCCAGTTTCAAATCCATGCTAAAAATGTACCTCTGAGGCTGCTTTTGGATCCTGATACCCTGTTTTCCTTGTGTCTCCTTACCTTTCCCTATTTGAACCTCTGTTCTCGGCTACTGTGTTGTCTGTCTTGTTTTAGATTGTAAGCTCTAATGAGCAGGGACTGTTTTTCTACAAATATGCGCAAATACTCCTTGGTGTGTCCAGATTCGAACACATCGCGCCCCTTTTGATTCAGCTACACTGGTTTCTGTTGACAAGCCGCCTGATATACAAAGCCCTTCTACTTACTTTCAAGTCACTTCATGGCATGTCTGCGACCTCCCTTGAAGCACTCGTACAACGTACCCCTGAAAACAGAATTAGGAGATCATGCATGGTGAACTCACTTGTCATCCCCTCAGCAATAAGGACATGCACTGAGGCTATGAAGAATCATGCTACGAAGAATCATGTTCTATGGAACACCCTACCTCCAGCAGTCGAAGCCATCTCAATTCAGCCATCCTTCAGGAAAGCCTTAAAGACATACTTGTTTCAGCTAGCCTACAGCCAGCCACCCTAACTAGACCTGGTGCTATGGCTCTACCAGGAGAGGCTCAAGGCAATCTGCTGCCTGAGGCGAAGGATGAGATGGCGCCCTCCCCCCCCCCCCCACACACACATAGAGGTGGGTGGGGCTTTTTGAAAACTCCAGTCAGGGACTGAACCAAACCAAAAAGCTGATTAGATTATATGGAGGAAATGCAAGATACACCAAGGAACTAAAAGAGAGCGATAACCACAACACAGTTTATAAAACTAAATTATAACTTATTTTTATTTTGTTGTTATAAACTGCGTTATGGTTATTACCTTTTCTTTTTCAACATATATTTTGCATCCACAGAACCCCCTTCAACAGTGGTTGCAGAGCAGAACCAGGACA
Source organism: Ichthyophis bannanicus (assembly GCA_033557465.1). Classification (NCBI taxonomy): domain Eukaryota; kingdom Metazoa; phylum Chordata; class Amphibia; order Gymnophiona; family Ichthyophiidae; genus Ichthyophis; species Ichthyophis bannanicus. The sequence continues at coordinate 1,060,057,159 of CM066031.1, read as the reverse complement.
TTCACCTACAGAACTCAATATCTTAAAACAAACAAAAAAAAATCGGATTCTGATCATCTCACTAACAACAACAAACATTCTCCAGTACCAGGTATATTGTGAACTAATAGAAAACCCTACAACAAAGTTACTGAGTATCTGTAGAGCAAATCTACCATATCATACCATATCAGCACCAACTTGCAAAACTCACATAAGTAGCCCACCAAAATAAAGCGTCCCTGTAAATACTACAGTGGACCCTGGAACATCCATACAACTATTTGAAAAGCTGAACATATCAAATTACTACAGTCCAGTATAAATCTTTATGTACAAACTATGTTAACAGAACACCTGGGCTCAGTCACACAATCAGAACACAGACCCTCACCAAGTACAGAATAAGTGACTTACAATCTAAACTAAAAACAAAAATATGTAGACAAAATTTAAACTGAAACCCTAAGAAGCCAGATTCTTCAAGCAGTGCAACATCAGATAAATATGCAGTTCCTCCATGCAGTATAAAATATAAAGATAACACAAAGTTCAATCACTAAAATGAAATAAAATTATTCTTTCTACCTTTGTTGTCTGACCATTTTATTCTCTGATTATGCTGGTCCCGATCTGAGGCTTCTGCTTTCCTGTATTCTCTTAGCTCTCTTTCTGTGGTCTATGGTCCATCTGCCATTTCTTATCTCTTCTTTTGTTTTCTTCACTTCTTTCCATCAGCCTATTTCCAGTCCCTGTAACCCTTCCCAGTATCAGCCCCTTTCCAGTCCTCCCTCCCGGTACCTTCCAATGTCAACTTGTATTCCCATGACTGCCACTGGTGTCCATTCCTTTCCAGTCCCCCTCCTTCCCCACTGTCCAACTCCTTCTAGTCCAAATACCATGGCAGCCCCTCTCAGCATCCACTCCCTTCCAGTCCCATTTTCCCATCCCCTCGCATCAGTCCATTTGTAGCCCTAGCTCCCAGTTTTCTTCCAAGGCCAGCAGCTCTATCCTCCCCTCCCCACCAATCGTCCATTCCCAGTTGAAGCCCCCCCCAATCAGCTCACTTCCAGTGCTAGTCCCCCTTCAACCCCATTACCAGTGCTAGCTTCCCCTAATCAGCCCATTACTGGTCCTACCCCCCCCAGCCCATTACCAGTCCTAGCCTCCACTAATCAGCCCATCTCCAGTCTAGCCTCCCCGATCAGCTCATTTCCAATGCTAGTCCCCCTCAGTCCATTAGCAGTGCTAGCCCCTTAATCAGCCCATTACCAGTCCCAGCCCCCCTAGATCAGTCCATTCCCAGTTCTAGCCTTCCCTAATCAACCCATTACCAGTCCTAGCCCCCCCAATCTGCCCATTACCAGTGCTAGCCCACTCATCAGTCCATTATAATCCTAACCCGCACTGTCTCTCCCCTATGTCCAGCATTTATCCCCTGTCTGTCCAGTATGTCCCCCTGTCTCACCCCTTTGTCCAGCATTTGTCCCCTGTCTCTCCCCTTTGTCTAATACTTGTCCCCCCCCTTTATCCAATATGTCTCCGTCTTCCCCTCTGTCCAGAATTTTCCCTGTCTCCCCCTTTGTCCAGTGTTTGTCCCCTGTCTCCCCCTTTGTCCCCCATATCTCACCTTTGTCTCTCCTTGTACTCCTCCTGTCCCCACTCCCTCCATCTGCACCTCTCATCCGGCGGTGGTGGGGGTACTCTGGCTGTTTTAATTTTAGATTTTGCCACCTCTGCCCTGCCTCTGCCTTCCCGCTGTGTTTTTTCCTCAAGAATGCTTTCAGCAAAAAAAAAAAAAAGCAGTGGGAAGGCAGAGGCGGCAAAATCTAAAATGAAAAAAAACCGGAGTGCCGCCACCGCACAAATCAGCCTGATCGCTTGCAGAGATCAGGCTGATTTGTTTGATGCCGGCAGCACTCCAGTTGTTCCTGCTGGACTGCCGGCAGCACTCCTGTTGTTCCCTTGTCAGTTCCCTTCCAGCCTCCTCCTTCCCCAGTGTCAGCCCCCTCCTCCCCCAATGTCAACCCAGTTGCAGGCCCCACCTTCCTATCATGTCAATTCCCTTCCAGCCCCCTCCTCCCCCTGTGTCATCCCCATTGCAGACCCCACCTTTCCTTCATGTCAATTCCCTTTCAGTCCCCCCTCATCAGCCCAGTTGCAGACCCCACCTTTCCTTTGTCAGGTCCCTTCCATCCCCCTCCCCCATCCCAGCCCCCTCCCTCCATGTCAGCTCCAATGCAGATCTCACCTTTCCCTTATCCCCTGCTCCCTCCTCCCCTCTCCCCATTTCTGCCTGCTACCGCCCCCCATGTCAGCCCCCTCCCTCCATGTCAGCCCCATTGCAGATCTCACCTTTCCCTTATCCCCTGCCCCCTCCTCCCCCCTGTAGTTCCTGTGCCTCCTTCTTCTGCAGCCATGGCTCCCTGCCTCTTAGGGAACCGCGGCTGTGCTGCTGAAGCCGTTGCGGAGCCTTCTCGTCTCTCGGAGGGCTCTGTGCAGCATTGTCCCACCCCCAAAGGAAGTTGTAACAACCGCCCCCAAAGGAAGTTGTTACAACTTCCTTTGGGGGCGGGACAATGCTGCACAGAGCCCTCTGACTCCAAGAGACAGGAAAGCTCCACACCGGCTTCAGCAGCACAGCCGCGGTTCCCTAAGAGGCAGGGAGCTGCGGCTGCAGAAGAAGAAGTTAGATGGTGAGTTTTGCTGCTGCTGAGAAGTGGACTTGGCAGCAACAACTTGTGCACTTTTTTTTTTTCAACTTTGAAGGTAAAGTGAGGTGGCTGTTTTGGGGGCATTTGCCGCCCTTAAAACTTTGCTGCCTGAGGCAGCCGCCTCACTTCGCCTCATTATAGAGCTGTACTGTACAGCTTGCTTTTAGTTCTCCCCCTTGCACACTCCAAGTTTATTCCCCTATTTAACATTTAATGTTTTTGCTGCCTGTTCTTAATACCTGTATAATATCTGTTCCATGGTTCTAAGTTCTCTGTATTTTCCAGTTCTATGTAAATGGTTTACTGTTCATGTTGTATGTAAACCACACTGATCTTGAAAAGTGAGGTATATAAAAACAAATAAATAAATAAATAAATACATATATATACATATATATATGTACAGCGCTGCATAAGTCTTATAGTGCTATATAAATGATTAATAGTAGTAGTAGTAGTGATATTCAACTGTTATCTCTATGTTTAGTTTAGGTTGACTAGCAGGCCTAAAGTAAACCAATAGTGGTGGCTGTAGTGACGGTATAATACATATATACAGCACCATGGACTATAAATACATAAAGGTGCTTAATATATGTATTAATTTAAATGCTGGTTCCAGTATTTAAATTAACATGGTCACTGTACCGCTGAATATTTAGCCCTGAGTTCCTTAATCTCTGATACAGCTTGCATTGTAGGCCAAGTAGCATGTTAGTAGATACCTTCTGAACTGCTTTTATATTGCTTTTATATTAGCTTTTATATTAGCATTACTAAGCTATGGCTGGGACTGGAAAAGAGCTGATTTTGGGGCTGGGACTGAAAGGGGGCTAAGGTGGGGTTGGAATAAGGGGGCTGATGCTGGAAAGAGGGTGGAAGAAAAGGACAGATACTGGAGTGAGAAGGGAGAGGACAGATATTGAATACACAAGGTTCAAAGGGATGGATGCTGGGATAAGGAGGATGAAAGACAGGGACCATGCATATTGGAGAAGAAAGTAGCTGGAGAGATGCTGAGAAAGAAGAATAAGGTAGGAAGGCAGATACTGGGAAGACATAGGGGATGTGGGGAAGCTTAGATTCATATGTAGGTGTAGACTCTAAGGGGTATGTTTACTAAACCGTCTTAAAGTGCGCCCGGCGATAGTGTGCAGACTGCCATAAAAAGAGTGGGCGTTTCAGTCTTAAAGCAGCAAAACGGGAGTATCGCGCGATAACACGCGCTGCTGCGCACATTATCGTGCGAGGCGCCGCTAAGCGCGTTAACGCGCAGTAATCCGAAGTAGGTGCCCAGACATGCAAACATTGAAACAGAGGTGTAGCACAATGGTTAATACACTGACTGATGAAACAGGGGTCATGAGTTTGATCCCCCAGTGTGCCTAATACTTAAGGCTGGCTGAGGCATCAGCTTTGACATGTAAGTATTGTTTCCTGCGGCACTTTATTTGTATTTTATTAATTGCTGCCAGCAAACACACCCTCACGTGCCGTAACCTAAGGTGCCGCATAAGGCACCCTATAAGGCACTCCATAGGGCACATTATAAAGTGCAATGTCCGCCACGGCACCCTACAATGTCCCCTATAGGGCACCCTATCAGTCGCTCCATAGGATACTGAATAGTGCACCTTATATGGACGGTAACCATAAGGTGCCCTATAGGGCGCCCTATAAAGCTCCCTCTGAGGCACCTTATGGGTACAGTACGCTGAGGGTGGTTTTGCTGGCAGCACTAATGTACATTAAAAATAGATAATGCTTTGGACAACCCTATTAAATAACCCTACTGTGGGTTTGAACCCATGACCTCTGGCTCTACAGGCAGTGAAGTAACCAGTGGGCTGCAGCTCTATAGCTGCTAGGAAAGCCCTAGCTGGCTGCAGAAGGACTACACATCACCACACAGACAGTCTGCTGTGGTCACCAGGATAGGGTTAGCCCACCCGTACCCATGATGCACTGCACATGCAAATCAGCCGTCTACAGATGAACACAAGATGGGGTATGCACCCCCACAGCACCTCGGCCTGGTAGGGGGAACTGACCATGTGTGTTACTGGCACAGAGTAGCTACACACCGTCACATTGTGCAGGTACTGTGCTCACCCTGAGGGTGCAGTGGGGCGCCCAGCACCAGGTCCACAGCATCTTCCATGGCAGAAATAGGCCATGTTGTAGGTCCCCAGCAGTGCTAGTGTGTGAGATAGGTAGTTCCTGCAGACACACTTTGGATGCATTTGTATTTCTCAGTCAGGTTTGACCCTTATGGACCCATAGGCAGATTATGTACCACCAACCAACCCACCCTCTGGGGCTGTGGGTGGGAAACAGGGTCTCCCACGAACAGATCCACATTTTACATCCCTGCAATGGCAGCAGTAGAGGGGACCACCGCAGTCCTGCTGGGGAACAGAAACCCTACAGGGCAGTCAATGCAGCTCTGTACACATCTATAAAGCAATAGCAGACAGACATTAGGCCCAGAAATACTCAGCTGCTCCCCACCACAATCTGACATTCTCCTGCAGCCACTGCACCCTGCAAGGTGTTCCAGCAAGACACATATTAGCTGCAGACAGTCTGATAGCTAGTCCATAGGGCATGTTCCTGGAGGAGATGCATGCACCCAGAACTGGGATGAGAGCATACACACCAAGCAGATAAGTCAGTGATTGGGCCCCAAAAGGGAACCCATAAATATCACATGGGAGAAATACTACATAGCACTATGGGGGAGCCTAGCCATGCCATGGTCACTGCTCATTCAGGGTGAGAGTGATCTCCCAGCAGAACATGCTGTGGCCACCCTGTCTGTGCAGGTGGTGGCCGGGCACTACAATATCCCAGCCAGTGCCCTATGCCCTGTGCAGATGCATCCTGGCCAGGCCACCCTGTCCGGGCTATACCCATGGTACCTTGCTCCTCATTATGCACATTGGCAGGCCAATACTGGCAACAGTGCTGGCAGTGTGGGCTGTGGAGGGTGTTTGCAGCCACCATACACTGGATAGGCAGACACACATTTCCAAACCTATGCCAGCATTGTGCTACTATAGAGGTGTTTAGCAGCCCTGGCCACCACACCAGTCCTGGGCACAGTGCAGGCAGGGATATGGTACGCAATACTGGTGGGGGTCACTCCCCAGGGTGGTAAACACTGTCAGAGACCAGACCTGAAGCACACTCCACAGATATCAGAAAGATTGCTATGATGGAGCTCAATCAGCAAACTGTGCTTAACGTATGAATTTCTATCTGCCAGTAATCATAGCAAACTTTTGATAGCTGTGTACCGTATTCCCAGGTGTAGGGTGGCATTGCTAAGGTATGCAAGTGCTAGTATTGGGAGATGCACGCAGGGCCCAATGTCCTGCCTCTCCAGGAGGCATTGGCTAATAGAGCCTGTGGGTGTGGGTGTGTCTGCCCCTGTTGGCTGCTGCTTTACGGCAGAGGTTCCCAACTCCAGTCCTGGTGTGCCAAACACTGTTCGGGTTTTCATGCTGTCCCTCATGAATATGCATGAGATACATCTGCATTCCATGGGGGTGATGCATAGATATGCAGCACAGGCATCTTTATTAGAGGCAGCATGGAACCTGAATGGTGTTTGGCCCTCCAGGACTGCATTTGGGAGACTCTGCTGTAGGTAATGCGCCTGTTTATGGAGTCTGTGCTCTGTAGGGTAAAATGTAGGTGTTTTTGGCATGTTTACATCATCTGCAATAAAGGTTCTGTCTGTATTAGCATGTTGTAGTAGTGGGTAAAACATGGGGACTGGGTTGGCAGGCACCATAGCTGGGACTTGAACCTGTGACCTTCTGCCTCCAAACACACTGGCTGTGTGCACTGCACCACCATGTTGTCACAGAGGCAGTACATTCCCTGGTGATACCATGACTGTTTGTCCAGCAGGGCCTGTCTGTTGCAGTGCATGGCACCCACCTACACAGGGCTAGGCCATGGTCTGCTCTGGGCAGCTGCCACTGCCCCCCTCCACCACCAGTACCCCTCTGCCACCATGCTGACATGCCCTTCTGCTGGTGGTGCTGGTGGTGTGCAGTCTCAAGCCATCCAGTGTGCAGGTAGGCGGCTGCCTATGGTGCGGGTTCTGGGGTAGGGTTGCCTGCATAGGCATTCGCGCTTCCCCCCAACACCGCCTGCCAATGTTCTGTGCCCTTGGAGGTACCTGCTGGGTACTATCCCCTGTGACACTGTGATAAACACTCTCGTGCCCATGTTGGGCCCTCATCAGTTGCTGTCCAGTTAGTGATCTGTGCCTTAAAGATAGGAGCTATCCGGGCAGCATGCAGTATCACTGCTTCTCGGTTAGCATTGGTGGCTTCCGGCGTGTGCAGATATTCAATGCCATTGTGCAGCATTGAATATCCGGTTTAGAAGTTGGCAGGAAGGGCTATGAACTGGCAAGGCGCATAGCCCTTCCAAAATGCAGACAGCTGAAAATCAGGCCCTCGGAGTTTAAATGGGGACTCAGCAGGGTGATTTGGAGGCTAGGTGATTGTGGGAGAAATATGAGTAGAGCTATGAGAGAGAGTACAGAAATACGGTGAAAGGAGATGGTCAGAAAGACCTGGAGGATTTGGGGAAGGGCTGGAATTTAGCTGAAAAGGGCAGAATGGTACAGAGCAGATGAGAGACAAAGAGGGGATGGAGCTTTCAACAGGTAAGAGAGGGTAAAAATGGCGGAGATAAAAGGGGAATGGGGAGCTTGAATAGGGGTAAATATAAAAAAGGCACTGGAGATGGTAAGGGAATGAATGATAGGGATGGAGCTGGGATGATGAGGGAATGACAAGCAGAAGAAGGTAGATGAGGCTGGGGGGGGTGAGTCGAGAGGGTGGAAATAAGGGACTAGAAAGTCGATGAAAGATTGGGGGAATAGAAGGCTGGAAAAAGGAGTGAGACTAAGGCGAGGAATGGGAGGACTAGGGAAGTAGGAATAGGGGATGGAAAGGTTATAAGTAGGTGAAAGTTGAAATGAGGGAGACTGGCGGGGGGAAAAGGGGGGAAAAGGAGGAATAATATCTAGCTATCGATAGATAAAAGGCAGATGAGAGAAATGGAGAAAAAAAGATGAAACAGGAGAATCAAGGTCTGAGATGTAGGGGAAGAAGGAAAGGAGAGTGAAGAAGCAGAAACTAGAAATGAGATCCTGGAAAAAGACAGGAGAAAAGCATTTAAATCTCTAAATGGCCAGATATTATATTTGTGGGCCATCTCAGGGGAGGAGCAAGGGCAGGCCAGAAAATATCCACAGAGTGACGATATTCAGTCACTATCTGGATTAGTTATACATTTAGGCCTGTTGAACAGCAGGTCTAAACAGATGGCTTCAGTGCAGTTTCCACACGCTTCATATCTTCAGCGCTGCTGCCTATGTGGATAGTAGCGCTGAATAGGTGCAAAACAAGAGCACACACATTCGCAAATCGTAGACAGAGACAAAGGAGCGAGGTGAAAGGGAAAAGTCTTTATTAAATACCCCTTTTTAGTACTTCATCATCATAGCTGAGTACATTTTTCCAGGAGGAAACATGGTGCCGACGGGCAAGAAGATCCAAAACAAAAGCACACATACTAACAAATCGCAGACTGAGTCTCTGTCTAGTGGTGCTAAATATACATAAGTGGAAGCCCCGACCTTTAACTTAAGCTAGTGATCATGCTGGCTGAAAATTTACCCCAAATTGCACAACTCATGCTGTAATATTGGCCCCAGGATAGGGGCGAAAGACAAAAGTTGGCTCAGGGCACCACGACCCTTGAGAGCTGGCCCTGCTGTTAGCATAAGACTGTGGTACAGTTAACACAGTGGCTTGACATTTAGCAAGTGCTAATTCAGACATTAACTGCATAGTGTGGAAAGGGGTGAGTAACAGGCAAGGATTGTACCAGGGAAGATAACGCAGATCACTTAATGCTACCTCCAGAGGCGACATTAAGTGATTTTGTGTTACCTTCAATGCAGCTAACCTGTGGTAAGCATAGTGTTTCTGAATGAATTGTATGGGAAGATGCTGGGCAAGCCCCCCAACAGTTATTGCAGGAGATTCATAGTTACTGTGCATTAATATTTGTAACTAACACCTGGTATCTGCACATTCTTACCACACTTTAGTAAAACGGTTCCTTGGTAATTTCTCCTCTTTACTGTTCCCATTTTATAAAGCAAAGAAAAACTTCCTGCCTTTTTAAATTGATAAATTAAAATGAAATCTCTTTTTCTCTGCCTCCCATATATACTGGATACAGGTTTTATGTTTATTTTTGTAAAGGCCTATGACTATATTTTTTCTTGAATATGGCAGTACGAGAGTTTTGTAATATAGTAATAATAGCTTTTGTGATCCTAAAACGTGGATTCCTAGGTTCCTAACGCCAGTGCTCATGTATGCTTTGCAGCAATTCTGACTTCATACCAGTCATTGCATTTGCTTATAAGTCATGCATGTTCTTAAACTGCTGATATTTTGCTGAAATGACAAAAGAGAATGGGGTATTTTTTTAAGTTTATGAAAGGTCAAATGCCAATGTAAGCTCACACAGATAGTAACATTCCAATGCCCTTTAAAATGGATCAATACTTTACTGTTCTTTGACAACATTCATAAAACAAATATCATTCTGAGGGCGAACTGATCTGAATAGGCTTAAGGGCTAACAGCAGCATCAAAGAAAACCATGGAACATATGCACTAAATCATGGTAATGGAATTTTAATGTGCGAAAGCAGTTTTACCCACAGAAACATTATTGCAGTATGTACTAAGGAATTATTGCATGCATTTTTGTGATAACAAGATTTTGTAGGTGAGCAATTAATTTATATAACTTGGGGTTCTGATTTATGTACTAAGATTGTTCTTCCCCATAGGCATAGAATGGGGAAAGAGTGTAGTAAATCAGGCCTTTAGTAGGCAAGAGGCCAATTTTTCAAAGCCCTTATCTGGAGGGACTACCGGATAAGGGTGCCGAGAGATACGAGGGTACCAGAACAAAACTGGATAATGTCACAGGGGGTGGTGGTTTATGCAGGGGTGATCAATGGGCGGAGTTAGAGTGGTGCGGTGGCTATGAGGGGAATTCTGTGCTGGCCGTCTCCACCTTGTACGGCCAATCAGAATCAGGCCATATAGAGGCAGACCCGATTCTGATCACGCAGGGGCTAGATGTGCCCGCGGGTTCAGAATCTGTTCTACAGCCTGGACTTGCAGGCCGTGCCCCGATTCCAATCAGCCGCACATCCAGCCCACATACCCGGCTAACTCCCCAGGCTCCTGAATGGAGCTGCAGTGCTATTGTGTCCCATCAACATGGCACTGTGGCTCCATTGAGGAGCCGCGATCCGCTGCTGCAGAATACAATTTTTGTTCCCCGCAGCCCGACCCCCGATCTGGCCTTCCATGGCCATGGTCAGGCTGTGGGGAACTCCCTGAATCCCCTTGCCTGGTTCAGCCACGTCATTTTATGTCATCCAGGGGGACTTATTCTACCTCGGAGGTGGAATAATTCCCCTGTGTCCATAGCCGACCCTGGATGTACAGGGCCGACCTCAGAATCGGCCCTGTACATCCGGGGTTGCTCTCCACCCACCTCCCCCCCTCGCTCTGCCTCTGTCCCACCCCTCCCTCCCACAAACAGAGCTCCCCATACAAATCGCCTGTTCGTATGGGGAGCTCTGTCCCCGGCAGGCTGCCCGGCCATTTACCAGGTCTGGACATCTAGATCAGACGTTCAGACACAATAAACGGTGTTTAGGATGACGCCCATATCTGTTTAAGTGCTGTCCTTATCTAGATTCCTAATCAATAAAGATTCGATAAAAGATCACAAAATTATAATCTTTGAGAAAAAGAAACCTTCTCATAAAAAGAATCTCATGCTATACAATTCTTATGTCAGAGTGTTTTTAATGAAGTCATTAAGCCTCTCATAAAAAACTCTTCTTTTAATCTTTTAGAAAGTGTACTAAACACATCTAATATGTTAAAACACAACCCTCTGTGAAAACACTTAAAAACACCTATTAAGTATGATAGAAAGCAAAACTTGCAGTTTTATATGAGATTCGCTGTCACTATTGATACTCCAGCACTTATCCGGATGGCAGTGATTTTCAGCCGACCTTATCTGATAGCTTTGGCTGTCTGAAAAGCAGGTCCAAAGTGCTATCTGGATAAGGTTAGCTGAAAATTGCCGCTATCCGAATAAAGTTGGAACTTCGGAATGTATCCAAATAATGTCACACAATCTCAGCGGCAGCCACAGTACGCTTATTGTCACTGAATATTTGGCAGATATTTATGTGCTGTGGCTGATTTCAGGCATCAAATGACCAGTTTTTACATACAATATATGGTGCCCTGGTATGTACTAGAGCAAGACCTATAAATAATTTCATAAATATCACACTAAAGAGGTTATTTTAGAAAGGTTCAGTGCCATTTGCATGTGTAAAAACCTGGTTAATGCATGCAAATGGGTAGACGCATGTAAGTAGCAATTTTAAACCAACCACCCTTTCCTGTGATATGAAGAGATTTTAAATTATAAACATATTTCCTATTTCGCAATAGCAATACACATATATATGAAAACATTTCCCCATCAGCATTTACATTTGTTCCAAGTCATGAATGAGCATCAGGCAACTGTACATTTGGGCCAGAAGGGGTAAATGAGTTTACCTGTCTGGTGTTTAAAATCATCTCAGCATCTGAGTTCTAGAATCTTGCTCCTTTATTGAATGGGCAGTTTTGCAAAATCCTGTACTAACATGTGAAGGCAACAAAATCTGCAGCTGGAAGTGGTGACAAAATCTTACAAGTGGATGTGCCGGCTCCTACACGAGGAGGGCCCCGAGTGATGCTACTCTTTTTTTTGAGAAAGTCTTTTCTAGAAAATAGTTGCTCCCACTGTAGGTGCTGCAATAATACGTGCATTTTCACTACAGCCTTACACACATTTTGTGCAATAAGCTACAAATTGTAAATGTCCCAAGTAGGACGTCTCTTTTCTCGCCAAGATGATCGATACAAAATTGGCCTTCAAAATATCTCGACGTTTTCTTCACTAGCTAGGTGCAGGTAAAACAGCGATAATGTCAAGAATAAAAGGTAGCAACGGAAAGGCTTGTGGCTCTTGGTAAAATAGAAGCCGTGATAGTCCGAATGCTGCAAGGACTGAGGGCGCTCGAGGCAGGCCCCTCAATCCTGCCTGCCCTCATCCCACTGTCCCTGCCCCTACTGCTGCTGCTGTACAAAAGAAGCAAGAGAGATGGATGATCACATGTGCCTTTATTGTGTCCCCTACGCGTTTCGGCGTATGCCTTCCTCGGGGGGATATACTTAAACATATAAACATAAAACAACATGTTAAATAATTAAAAGACGCAGGGCAGAACACACAGAACAAGTAGCGTTCAGCCAGTCAGTCCTTAACTCGTCCTGAACGCTAACAGAACGTGCTTCCTGTTCATTGACAACCCTTTTTGCTTTTGCTTGGGATTGAATTGCTCATTTCATGTAAGTTTGGCTCATTCATTGGTTTGCACTTATTTTTGTTTAAGTTACTCCGTGTATATTTTTGGTGGTGCCCATGTTTTTTAAGGTTATATTTAGTTGAGTATTTTTTAAATAGAGCTTCACATTTACCCTCAGTTTATTCATGTTGATGTCTTTAAAATGTGCCAACCAACTCAGCTTAATGCCATCTTTTTTCTTTTCCTCTTCTTTTCTTCTTCTTTTTATCTGTATACTTTTTTACATTCTCATCTTTTGAGAGAATTTTGTTTTTATCCTTTTATCCATTCATTTAATAGCACGTTTGTCCATTAGTGCCAATTGCCTATGCTTAGGTACAGTGTTTTTACTTTTTTACTTGTTTGTTTATGCTTTACATTATATATTTTTATATGTTTGCAGTTAATTTTTAACACAAGGAATCTCCTTACCATTCTGCCTATTGGCCATTAACCAATTGTGCCTTGTAAGTAAACATCTGTTTATGTTATTATTAGTATCATTTTTATTACTATTTATTATATATATATTATTATTTGCATGCTACTTGTTCTGTGTGTTCTGCCCTGCGTCTTTTAATTATTTATTATCTTATTTGCCATATTGTTTACTTATTTATTATCTTATTTGTTATATTGTTTATTTATATTTTTAGCATTGTTAAATGCTTGTTTTTAACAGTTTTTTTCTTTTGGTTGTTACATTTGGTTTTTAGTGGCTTATATTTTGTAAACAATACATGCCTGTATGTTTTTATCTTTTTATCTTTTTATCATTTGTGAGGTTGATGTTTTTTACTGTATAATTATTTAACATGTTGTTTTATGTTTATATGTTTAAGTATATCCCCCCGAGGAAGGCATACGCCGAAACGCGTAGGGGACACAATAAAGGCACATGTGATCATCCATCTCTCTTGCCTCTTTTGTACACCTACTTTATCAGCAAGAGCGTTTGCTCTTCTTGTGCCCGACCTACTGCTGCTGCTGCCACCCTTCTCGTGGCTCAGAAACTGTGAGGCAATGCTTACCTCAACTTGCCTCGGGGTTTCTGCCCTCAATAAGCTGTCTCTTCCAGTTTGAAGACTGCATCAGAATGGCGAAAGAGAGAACCAGTAGAGGGCAAAAATTGCATGGCAGTGTCAATGAACTGAGATAAGCACTATCTCATGGTTTCTCAGACATTGCTGCAGGCCCTGGAGAGCGATGGTGGCAATGGGCACCCCGGAGGGCCGGCACTCTAGATGACTGGCTACATTACCTAACGTAATGCTGCTCCTGGTGATAGTGATATGGCTGTGGTGATGGAGAGACCTGGAAAAAGAGAGAGACAGAATGAGAGAGAGAGAGAGAAATACACACCCCTCATGAATAGGAAGCAGACAGGAGGAGAGGGCTCAGAAGGAACATTTACAAAGAAGAAGATAGAGGCAGTGATGTGCCTGGATACTCAGGCAGGTGACAAATCTACTTGCAATTCCGGATGACAAGGCCATCTATAGATACAGGATAACCTTATTATGAGGATGTAAAAAAAGACATATCATCTGGTACAATGGTCAACAAATCTTTACAAAAGTCATGTTACTGAAATAAAAATAGTCATTTCTTATCAATTTTTATATGCTGAGCATGAATATGACAGTGAAATTGCAAAGTTGGCTCTAGTTTTTTTGTAATCTACAAGAATTAATGTTTACATCACGAAATGCATGTCAATAGTAAATATAATAGGCCTTCGGTTAACACCTGTAAAAAACCAAGTCATAGACTACTTCTTAGATTTTTCGCCTGTCTCTTGTACAGCTGTTTGGGAGCTTCTCTGGGGAGTGTCCAGCAGTAGTCAGCCAGCATTGTAGTGGACCATTTTCCCTGGTATCATTGCGATATCCTGGTGAAAAAGAAATCAAGATGGGAATCAAGGAAATGGATCTTTAGAGACATATTGCAGCCAAGTTTCTTATACTGCATCAGCATGTCTTTTACTAGTTCCTTGTAGTTTTCTGCCCTAACATTCCCAAGAAAGTTTGTTGACACTAGGCGAAAAGCATTCCATGCTTGTTTTGCATCACCCTGCAGCAAGTTGTTGAACCAGTCATCTTTGAAGAGGTCTCGAATCTGAGGACCCCCAAAAACTCCCTCTTTAATCTTTGCTTCGCTGAGTCGAGGGAATTTTTCATGCAGGTATCGGAAAGCTGGCGAAGTGCAGTCCATGGCTTTCACCGAGGTTTTCATCAAACCTAGTTTGATGTGAAGGGGTGGTAGCAGGATTTTGTGAGCCTCAACCAGAGCTGGGTGCTGGATATTCTTCTCTCCAACTGTTACATTTTGTCTGCGATTCCATTCCTTCCGCAAGTTGTGCCAGTCCCTTGCTCGGCTATCCCACTCACATAAGAAACACATGTATTTTATATATAGCTGCTGCAGTCCCATTAAAAGGGCAACTACCTTCAAGTCACCACAGAGGTGCCAGCTGTACTTGTTATAGTTAATGGAAGTCAGTAGATGCTTTAAGTTATCGTATGTCTCTTTCATGTGGACGGCATGCGCTACTGGAATAGATGGAAGACGGTTTCCATTGTTCAAAAGCACAGCCTTCAGACTCAGTTTCGAAGAGTCTATAAATAGTCTCCAGTCTTGTGGGTCATGAGTGATTTTTAAGGCATTCATGAGGCTTTCAATATCAGAACAGAATACCAGATTACTTTCCTTTCCGACTGTGTATAGTACACTGCTGACGTCAGATGGCTTCAGCAGCCGTCTGGCAGTAGTATTGCATTGCATCAGAAAATGATGCAATCAACTCTGGATGATGTGTGCATGCTGGTATTATGCAATGTGATGCAATATTACATCATTCAAGGCTTATTTGGGATGTTGTTGATGTCCTACTGGATAAATTTACAAGGTGAAACGTCAAAAATGAACTACATGCAATATCTTCTAAACGAGAGCCAATAAATATTTTTTTAATGTTTTATTTGTGTTCAGCTCACCAAGATACTACAGATTAGGGCCTTTTAAAGTCAGTAATGATTTCAGTGTTGACCAGTGAAATCTGTGCTAAGCTCCTAACATTATTCTTTCGCTCAAATTCACTTTTGTTGTCACTAACCTATAAGACCCCTAAAGTTGGCATCCTAGTGAAAATTTAGCAGCCGAGCCTTAGTCAATTTTCCAAGGGGACAATTTAGGGGTATGTTTACTAAACTGCGTTAGTGCAATTCGCGTTAGGAGCCGTGGTAGTGAAAGAAACCCCAAATAAGGACATGGGCGGTACATCGTCACCACTACCGCGCGTTAGAAAAATTAACGAGCGTTACCGGGTGCCGTGCCTCGTTACTGCGCGTTAATCGTAAGAACACGTACAGACAGAAAGCACTGAAACAGAGCTGTAGCACAATGGTTACGGTACTGACCGCTGTTACAGGCAGCATGGGTTCGAGTCCCCAGTGTGCCTAATGCAGAAGGCTGTCCCAGGCATCACCATGCACATTACAGAGGGAAAGAGGAGGCATGTTTTTCGTTACGCTGAGTATTGGTGTCAGAAAAACACCCTCGGAGTGTGCCTAGCCACGTAAGTTGGTGCGTGCGAGGTTACGTGCGTAGCTGCGCGCGTACAGTTGTGCGTCAGTACGTGTGTTTTTACGTGCGTGGGTACGTGTTTGTTTACGTGCGTGGGTACGTGTGTTTTTACCAGTGTGGGCATCTTATATTACAGACTTTGTAGGGTGTCCTGCACCTATGTATTATGCTAACAGATGTACGTGTGATGGCCTATGGTTTATCAGAGCCTGTGAGCAGGTGCTGGAGTTTCACAGGGTTAGATTGGGCCAGTCACACCCATGATGCACTGCACATACAAATCAGCTGTCCACAGATACACACCATGGGGAATGCACCCCCACAGCACCTCGGCCTGGTAGGGAGAACTGACCATGTGCACCCCCACAGCACCTCGGCCTGATAGGGGGGTACTGACCGTGTGTTGTACTGGCACAGAGTAGCTACACACCGTCACATTGTGCGGGTACTGTGCTCACCCTGAGGGTGCAGTGAGGCGCCCAGCACTAGGTCCACAGCACCGTCTGTGGCTGAAAGAGGCCATGGTGCAGGTCCAAAGCAGTGTTACTGTGTGAGATAGGTAGTTTCTGCAGGAACACCTTGGACATCTCTGTCTGTTTCAGTCAGGTGTAGCCCCCAGGGCTGAGGGTGGCAAACAGGGTCTCCCATCAAAAGATCCACAGTCTACCTCCCTGCAAAGGTGGCAGGAGAGGGGAACATTAACCCTAGTCCTGCTGAGAAACAGACACCCCACAGGGCAGTCAATGCAGCTCTGTACACAGCCATAACACAATAGCAAACAGACATTAGGCCTGGATATGGTATGCTGCAGCCCACCACTATCTGATATTCTCCTGGTGCAAGCCATCAGCCACTGCACCCTGCAAGCCACTCCATCACAACACCTACCAGCTGCAAATAGTCTGCTAGTGCCCAGTGGAGATGCCTGCACCCAGAACTGGGATGTCAGCATACACAACAAGCAGATACATCAATGACTGGGCCCCAAAAAGAAATCCATATTTACCAAATGAGAGAAATACTAGATAGCACCATGGGAGTGCCTAGCCATGCTGTGGTCACTGCACAGTCAGGGTGAGAGTGATCTCTCAGCAGGATATACTGAGGTCACCCTGTCTGTGTAGGTGGTGGCCGGGCACTACAATTTTTATTTATTTATTTTTATTTATTTATTTATGTGCCTGTCACTGCCATATGCCCTGTGCAGATGCACCCTGGCCAGGCCACCCTGTCCGGCCTATACCCATGGTACCTTGCTCCTCATTATGCACATTGGCAGCCCAATACTGGCAACATTGCTGGCAGTGTGGACTGTGGAAGGTATTTGCAGCCACCACACACTGGATAGACCAGGGGTGGGCAAACCTGGTCCTGGAGGGCCGCAGACTAGTCAGGTTTTCTGGATATCTCTAATGAATATGCATGAGATATATATGCATTAGAGATATCCTGCCAACCTGACTGGTTTTGTGGCCCTCCAGGGCTGGATCTGGAGACCCCTGCCTTACACCTCTGTCATTTAAGATTGTGAGTGGACAAGGTGCAGATCTCCAAGACATCAAAAAGGTTAGATAGAATTTGTCACAGTCCTCCTCACTTCTCACCACCACCAAAAAATTGTCTATTAGACAACATTTTGGTGGTGGTGAGAATCGAGGAGGAATGTGACACATTCTATATACCCTTTCGATGTCTAGGACATCTGTACCTTGCCCACTCACAATCTTGAATGACAGAGGTGTAAGGCAGGGGTCTCCAAATCCAGCAGGGGAGGGCCACAAACCAGTCAGGTTGGCAGGATATCTCTAATGCATATATATCTCATGCATGTTCATTAGGGATATCCCAAAAACCTGACTGGTCTGCGGCCCTCCAGGACCGGAGGTGCCCACCCCTGGGATAGACAGACAGCCACCCCCTCACCTATGCCAGCATTGTGCTACTATAGAGGTGGTCAGCAGCCATACCCACCACATCAGTCATGGGCATAGTACAGGCATGGATATGGTACACAAGGCTGTTGGGGGGTCACTCCCCAAGGTGGTGAACACTGTCAGAGACCAGGCCTGCAGCACACACCGCAGACATCAGAATGATTGTTATGGTGGAGATCAATGAGCAAAATGTGCTTAACGTAGGAATTGATATCTGCCAGTTATCATAGGAAACGTTTGATAGCTCTGTACCATATACCCAGGTGTAGGGTGGCTTTGCTAAGGTATGCAACTGCTAGTATTGGGAGATACAGGCAGGGCCCAATGTCTTGCCTCTCCAGGAGGCATTGGCCAATGCGGCCTGTGGGTGGGTGTGTGGCCCTGTTGGCTGCTGCTTTACGGCAGAGTTCCCCAACTCCAGTCCTGGTGTTTCAAACACTGTTCGGGTTTTTCATGCTGTCCCTCATAAATATGCATGAGCTACATCTGCATACCATGGGGGTGGTGCATAGCTATGCAGCACAGGCATCTTTATTCGAGGCAGCATGAAGCCGAAATGGTGTGGGGCCCTCCAGGACTGCATTTGCGGGACTCTGCTTTAGGTAATGTGCCTGTTTCTGGTGTCTGTGTTTGGTGTGGTAAAATATAGGCCATGCGTAAGTTCTGTGCAATAAAGGAGTGTCTTTACTATCACTGTTTAGTGGTGGGTAAACCTATGGGGACTGGGTTGGCAGGAGCCCCAGCTGGAATTTGAACTTGTGACCCTCTGGTCTTACAGGCACTGGCTGTGTCTGTTGCACCACACTGTAGCCACAGAGACAGTGCAGTCCCTGGAGTTAGTTAAACCGGCCTGACGAATCAGAAACCCTGCTCTGCAACAGGTTTACTGTGGCCTCATTTACCTTGTATGCAGACAAAGGTGCACATAAACCTCAGAAAAGACCTCAAAAAAGGGGCACACACCCATAACCAAGCTGGGCAACAATGATATCATTGGGCAACATTACACAACACTCCCAGGACAGCTCCATTACAATGAAATGATCTTTGAAATGGTCTGCGGAGCGTAGACCCTTCCTCACATCATTTCTTTTTTATTTGGTGCTTTCCAGGGAGTGTTGTTCCTTGTTGCCCATTGCTATCACTGTTGCCCAGCTGAATTATGCTTTTTAAAGTGTTTCTTGTGGTCATTTTTAACGTTTTATGTGAAATTTTGTTCTGTGCACATGTATCACACTGCTCACGTTTTGTGGGTTTCCCCGGTTTTTTCTGTACATTGCTGACGGAAATGGTTTCTCTTCCCTTTAAATGCCTTTAACGACAGGTTTTCATTCGCGTTGGAATTGAGCTCAGGAATTCAGTGCGTTAGTGTGAGGGGAGCCTCTCCCCGCCCACTCTCCGCCCATTGACCCCTTCTCTCCGCCCACTCTCCACCTTCTGCGCTGTTTTAACGCGCCGCGGAGGTTTACGATCGTTAACTGCGGTTAACGCGCATAAAGTACGTTTAACAATCGTTCGCACGTCAGAACGCACGTTCAGACGTGCGAACGATCGTTAAACGTACTTTATGCGCGTTATTGACGATTACCGCACTTTAGTAAACATCCCCCTTAGACTCCTAAATAACTCCTTTGAAAATTAATCTGTCTTCATTAGCATATGAACTATATAGATATAAGATGGTTCCAGCCTAAACAGACATGTGGCAGTAGTATCTGTAGCGGTATTCTTCTTGTTCTCATCAGTAGCCTTGACCTTTTTCTGTTATGCCTCTGAAGAGGAAGGGGAAAGGGATATGCTGTCTCCCTCAACCATATGTGATCTGTTTAGAGAGGCAAGCACGGATAGAGTCCTTTACCATTTTTAAATCTATTTCTCTGGAAGCTTTGGTGGAATTCATTGATGGATCTGGAACAGCGGCCTGCCCAGAGCTTGAGTTTTGCTTAGTCCTGACACAAAAGACATTCCTCCGGCTCCAGGACTGACATGTGTAGCTGGAGAGGACCTGGAAGGAAGGTCTGAATCACTACAACTTGCATTGTTATTTAGAGAAGAATCAGCAGCGTTGGTTTCACCAGCTGGGATGTTGAATACAACTGTGGAATCATCAGGGAATTCTCTGCAAAGTCCTGAGGAGCACTGATGTGGTCAAAGTTGAGATAAGCCAAAGGCAGAAAGTTGCATTCAGCCCAGGGTGGGCAACATACTGATATCACTGCGGTAAATCCAGGGCTAGTGAAACCACCTATTATTTCTCTTGACAGCACTGGTTACATTGGGATGTGTCCATTGCCAAATACTCTATAAACATTGCAAATGTAAGTACAAGGCTAGAGTCCTACGTCTTCTCACAGGTAAGTACAGTATAAAGCAAGAACTAACTAAAAGAGTTGGCAATTTGGATTGGTCGAACATCAGGGAAATTTCCCACTGTTAATATAGTATAAAATAGTGGTTTAATGTAAACTAAAGATGTTTAAAATTTTTCTTTGGCGTCTGATGCTCAAGTTTGTTACCATCCTCCAAGTCCCTTTGGAAACTCCTCTCAGTGCATCAAAGAGGCATATAGTGGCAAATTTATGGATTTCATCTGATTCCATGCATCCATGGAGGAAAATGTTCTTTTGCCATCTGGCAATTCTGGAGTGCAACAGAAAGATCAGAATTCTCTGAGTTAGCCTAGACATAACTGTAATTCTGGAAAAATCATCAGAAGTCAAATAGAGCCACACAGTGGTGTCCTTTGTCTTTGAGCAGGGCAGACAAATGATCTTTTGTTTATTTTCCCATTTTAAAGATGTTTTGTTTTGAGACAGAAGATCCAAGTTTCTATATGTTAGTGCATGACTGGTAGAAAACGTTCTCCTTATGTCAGGAGACAAATCCTTGGACATGGAGGGGCCGATATTCCATGGTACTGATCCGCTTAGGGAGGTGAGATGGGTGTTATCTGGTTAGCGGTGTTTTTCAATGTCGCTATCCGCTTAACTTAGGACAGCAAACGAGCTGTCCCAAATGCTATGCAGATTGGCTATCTTGATAGAAGCTGAACGTTTTCACAAACTGGAGAGCGACTGCCCTGGCCACTCAATCCAGATGCTAGGCAATGGCTGGTCTCTAGATACAGGGCTTAATATCCAGATTATATTTTACCATGGTGGCTGTCATTTAAAGAAACGCTGACTACCGTGGTTGAATACGAACCATCGGAAATCATGTTATCTTTCCTTGTAAGTATCTTGTGATGTATGAAAAAGTGAAGTCTGCTTTTTTGAGTCTTCCCAACTAAAATGTTTACTGAATACAAGAAAGTTTTCTTCTGCCAGTGAAGGAACACCCAGTTGAGAGTTAGCTTGAGTAATAAGTATTAAAAGAGATGTTATGTCTTGTTAAAATATATTAAGATAGATCACCAAGCCTAATTTAATTTATTCTTTTTATTACTTACCTATAATATCCTTCCTTCTAGGGATTTTTTTTTTATCTCCCCCTTCTTTACGTTATTATAAGATCCATATATTTGTTGCTTTTTCATATAAATCCATTTCTTTGAATATTCTCAAGCATTGACTCCCTCTTTCTATCAAGTAATCAAGGTATGTTTCTTTTCAAATAAAGGATGACATTCCAGATTTGAGAGCCTATTATTGGCCTACCAGTTTCTAGGCATTAAGGATTGACTAGTTGTAGACCCATTGCAATGCTGGGTGACGCTAGAAGAATCTGTTGTTGGAGGACTTAGCCTGTCGGCATTGTTGGAAGACAATGGAAACAATGTGGAGGGAGCAGAAGATGGGTGAGAGATATATAATTTAAGTGCACATGACTAGTATTTGGAGTAGTATATGCAATCTATTGGCAAGATAAGAGATGGCTTTAAACCTATCCTGTCAATGCAGAAAAACTCAATTCTTGCTCTTTGGTAACCTTGTTCTTAGATAAAAATGTGTGGTGACTTGGGGCTCAAATGCAAAATGTTTTTGGACTGAGGTAGAACATACTACATAGGCAATGATTAAAACGCAGACATTATTGTCTTACATTATGTATGTTAGGACAATAGGGAGTGATTGAAACCCCTTCAAATCAGAAAAGATTAGTTGAGCAGGGCAACTAGCGCCTTTTACTGGAGGCAGAGAAATATTAAATCTTGGGAACCTACTGGATTTCACATAAGAAGCTTGTGGGGAGTCATATAAACCAAATAATATTACTGAAGAGAACATCATAAGCAAGCTGTTGTTTAGTTAATAGGTAGAGCAGACTATAGAATCTGTATATTTATTTTATTTAATAACGTAACAATGTTTAATATATACTCCCTATGTTTGAAGCATAGAACAGTAATAATAATAATAATAATAATAAAACATCATACATCATCAGTAGGGTAAAACTAACCTGTCTCATGATGATAAATTCAAATCCCCATACAACCTCGTAAACATCCTCCCTTGAGAAAATAACCACATTTTAAACTTTTTTCTCTCCATTTGAATTTCTAGTGTAAATAAATTTTGCAATTTTGGACCCTCTATTGCAATGGCTCTCTGTACTATACATTGCAACTGAATAGCACTCAGGAATATCAGTACACAGTATTCAGATGAGCTGAGATTTCTACCAGAGACATAAAAATGAAGAACCATTTTAAAATATTCTGGGTTTTTATCAGACAAGGAATGGAAGACAAGACATAAAATTTTAAACATATTTGAAATTCAACAAGGAGCCAGTGTAAAAATTCTAAAATTGGACTAAGCTGATCATTCAATTTCTTGTATGTCAACAATCTAGCCACGGTACTTTGGATCAGTTGGAGGCATTTAAAATGATATTTGGGCAACTCACAATAAATTACAATGGCCACATTAAGTAGTTATAAACACACGAGTCAAGGTTGCAAGATCCCTTTGCTCTATACAAGTTCTAATCTTCTCTGGAATGCGTGCTTGTTTAAGCAAACATGTATTGCTGAATATTTGTGTTAAAGAGTTAAAAAATATATTGGGGTTATTTGTTAATCCTTATTTGTGATTTTAGAAAGAGCTGGAATTTACACATAGAAATCTTTAATATGTAGAAATTGCAAGAGGGCATGGTGGGGCTGTGGTGTGGGCATGGCCTGAGTGGACCAAAAATCTACACTGTACACAGTATTTCAATTTTTTAAGAGAATCCATTTGTACGATCTAAAATTTCCACGTCGGGGCTTACAACTGCTCCCTGGCACATATAGGTTTTTAAAAAGTACTCATTTCTACCAGCCTTTTACAGGATGGATTAAGGAAGCTGATCTCCTAAGGCCCGATATTCGCAAGACAGTTACACAGTTTATGGCACTCTAAACTGTGTAACTGCTGCTGAGAGGGAAATTCAACAGCACAGATACGGTTAGTGCCGCTGAATATCCACGTTTATCTCCCTTACACACCCCGATGCTAACCGCTTAGCATCGAAGCATTTTGGGGGCATTTCGGGGAGTAGCAGAGCCGGCTACTGTCCCTAACTGGGCAACAGTGATATTGCATGCTGCCTGGTTAGCGACCTGCACCTAAAAGATCCACAAGATCCATAAGTCAAAAAAAAAAAAAAAAAAAAAAACTTTGTAAATTTGTATATAGTTGATGCATTTGTATAAAGTTCTGATACATCCAACTAATCAAGATGGATGACATCACTGTTAGAATTCTTAATTATACTGTTAAACGTAAAAAGTTAACATCTGTTTCATGTAAAATGTCTAGGACATGTACTCTCATGTACCTTAACAACTTTTTGTTCAATGTAAACCGCACTTGATACCTGGGAAAGAGCGGTATATAAATGTGTTCTAAATAAAAATAAAAATAAAAATAAAAAAAGATAGACGAGGAAAACCCTTGCCTATCTTTAAGGCTCAGGAGCTAACTGGGTATCATGCAATATTGTTGCCGTCTGGTTAACTAACAAGGCTTCCTGCATGTATGGCAAACCCTGGATATTCAATGCCAGAGCTGCATATGACCCTGGCATTGAATATCCGGGGTTAGGGGTCAGCGTGCATAGCTATGCGCTATTGTGGCGCATAGCCTGCCTAATTGAATATCGGACCCCCTATTGTTTAGTTTCCCTTCCAGAATGAAAACAACAAAGTTTGAGGCTTCTGTATTTAATGAGTGTCATTCATATATTTAGGTTTGCAAAATGGCTACTTCCATATGGAAGGTGCTGAGTTGCTCCTATTTATTTTTCTCAGAAGTTGGTTTGTAGAATGGCTCTTCTGGCTCTAAACGTCAGTAAATCCATGTGCACTCCTGCAAGTCCTTTACGTATTTTACAAAAAGCTCTGTATATGGCAGAGCCTTCTCTAAAATATCAATGGAATGCTGTACACCCTGACCTCCAAGTCTCAAGTCTGGTTTCCATGTCCTAAATAAAATCTGCCTTGGTAGACACACCCACACCCACAGGCCCCATTGGCCAATGCCTCCTGGAGAGGTAGAACATTGGGCCCTGCATGCATCTCCCAATACTAGCACTTGCATACCTTAGCAATGCAACCCTACACCTGGGTATACGGTACACAGCTCTGAAACGTTTGCTATGAGTACTGGCAGATAGAAATTCCTACGTTAAGCACAGTTTGCTGATTGAGCTCCATCATAACAATCATTCTGATGTCTGCGGTGTGTGCTTCAGGTCTGGTCTCTGACAGTGTTTAGCACCCTGTGGAGTGACCCCCAACAGTATTGCGAACCATATCAATGCCTGTACTGTGCCCAGGACTGGTGTGGTGGGCATGGCTGCTGAACTCCTCTATAGTAGCACAATGCTGGCATAGGTGTCGGAGTGTGTGTCTGTCTATACAGTGTGTGGTGGCTGCAAACACCTTCCACAGCCCACACTGCCAGCACTGTTGCCAGTATTGGCCTGCCAATGTGCATAATGAGGAGCAAGGTACCATGGGTATAGCCTGGACAGGGTGGTCTGGCCAGGGTGCATCTGCACAGGGCATAGGGCACTGACTGGGACATTTTAGTGCCCGGCCACCACCTACACAGACAGGGTGACCTCAGTATGTCCTGCTGGGAGATCACTCTCACCCTGACTGTGCAGTGATGACAGCATGGCTAGGTACCCCCATAGTATTTCTGTCATGTGATATTTATGGGTTTCCTTTTGGGGCCCAGTCACTGATTTATCTGCTTGTTGTGTATGCTGACATCCTAGTTCAGGAGCATGCACTATGGATTAGCTGGCAGACTGTTTGCAGCTGGTATGTGTCTTGATGGAGTGGCTTGCAGGGTGCAGTGCTTGCAGGGTTGCTGCAGGAGAATATCAGATGGTGGTGGGGGAGCAGCTTAGCATATCCAGGCCTAATGTCTGTCTGCTATTGTGTTATGGATGTGTACAGAGCTGCATTGACTGCCCTGTAGGGTGTCTCTTCCCCATCAGGACTGGGGTTGATGGTCCCCTCTATTGCCACCATTGCAGGGAGGTAGAATGTGGATCTGTTGATGGGAGGCCCTGTTTGCCGCCCTTGGCCGGGGGGGGGGGGGGGTGGTGGTGCATGGGGGCTACACCTGACTGAGATATTCAAGGTGTTTCTGCAGAAGCTACCTATCTCACATGTTAACACTGCTTTGGACCTCCAGCATGGCCTCTTTCAGCCATGGAAGGTGCTGTGGACCTGCTGCTTGGTGCCTCACCGCACCCTCAGGGTGAGCACAGTACCCGCACAATGTGACGGTGTGTAGCTACTCTGTGCCAGTAAAACACACGGTCAGTAGCCCCTACCAGGCCGAGGTGCTGTGGGGGTGCACATGGTCACTTCCCCCTACCAGGCCGAGATGCTGTGGGGGTGCATTCCCCATCTTGTGTTTATCTGTGGACAGCTGATTTGCATGTGTAGTGCATCATGGGTACGGGTGGGCTAACCCTATCATGGTGACCACAGCAGACTGTCTGTGTGATGACGTGCACTCCCTCTGCAGCTGGCCAGGAGCTTGCTAGCAGCTATAGAGCTGTAGCACAATGGTTACTTCACTGCCTGTGGAGCCAGATGTCATGGGTTCAAACCCACAGTGGGGTTATTTGATGGAGCTGCCCAGAGCATTATCTCTTTTTAATGTACATTATTGCTGCCAGCAAAAACACCCTCATCGTACTGTACCCATAAGGTGCCTCAGAGGGTGCTTTATAGGGCGCCCTATAGGTTACCTTATGGTTACTGTCCATATAAGGTGCACTATACGTTATCCTGTGGAGCAACTTATAGGGTGCCCTATAGGGGACATTTTAGGGTGCCGTGGCGGACAGTGCACTTTATAATGTGCCCTATGGAGTGCCTTATAGGGTGCCTTATACGGCACCTTCAATTACGGCACGTGAGGACCTGTTTGCTGGCAGCAATTAATAAAATAAAAATAAAGTGCTGCAAGAAACAAAACATACATTGCAAAGCTGATGCCTCAGCCAGCCTTACTTATTAGGCACACTGGGGAACAAACTCATGACCCCTGTATCAGCAGTCAGTGCCTTAACCATTGTGCTCCACTGCTGCTCCTCCTTGCATGTCAGCGCACCTACTCATGCTTTTCATTCCTTAAACTGCACAGTGCTGCCATCAAAAACAGTACACTGACCATGCGGTACCTCATACGGCACCCTATAAAGCGCCCTATTAGCAACATTCTAGGGTGCCTTGGCGGACAGTGCACTTTAAAATGTGCCTTATGGGGCACCTTATGTTAACACGCTTTGAGAATGCATTTGCTAGTAGTGATAATTACAATAAAAATAAAATGCCTCCTAAAGCAATCTTCCCCATAATGTGTAATGCCTCAGACAGCCTTGTTCATTGAGCACTGTGGGGGATTGAACCCCTGATCCCTGTACCATTGGTCACTGTCTTTACCATTGTGCTGTGGTTCTGTTTCCGTGCTTGTGCATCAGCGTGCCGCCTTATGCCGCCCAATAATAAAATGCCTCCTAAAGCAATAGCACACTGCCCAATATTCAATTGGCTCCTAAAGTAATGCCTCAGCCAGCCATCTGCATTGGGCACTGTGGGGGATTGAACCCCCGATCCCATTGGTAAATGTCTTAACCATTGTGCTGTGGCTCTGTTCTTCTGCTTGTACATCAGCGCGCCACTTATGCCTCCTGCGCAGCTTTCTCATGCGCTAATGTGCGGGGCGCACATGGGCGCCGCGCACCTTAGCGCATATTTAAATCCCGGTTTTGCTTTTTCAGAAAGAAACGCCCATTCCTTATATAGCATCCGCACACTACCGCGGCCCGCACATTAGCGGGGTTTTAGTAAACATACCCCTATGTTTCTATATAACAGTCTGGCTTTTTTCATGATTCTACTGATTTTTACATTAATGTCTGGAAGCTAGACAGAAGTCTAACATGTTTGAACATTTATCTGAGTTTAAAACCTCTACCTATAGTTCTCTAATCCTCTCCCCCAATGAGTGAGCCTGACCTTCCTGCTACCAATGTAACAAGCCTCAGACTGTGGGAAAGATCCAGCTAATGGGAAGGTGTGGGGGCGGAGCACTGGAATGCTGCTCTAGTCACAAAAATGAGGAAGTGAGCTGGGGGAAGTTCCTGTGCTGTACAATTTTAATTTGTGTATGATGTGGGAGATGGTAGAGAAATAAAGTTCCTATCACCTCCCCCCCCCAAACCCCCTCCCCCCAAAAAAACAATTCTAACAGCTGCAGCATACTGATTCACAGTAACACAGTGATTATGGAATTGCACTTGTCAAACAGCCCCCCCCCCTCCTCTCCTCTCTAGATTACAGACAGGCAGAGAACAAACACAGATATAAATATACACACACACACACATACATATGTACTAGCATTCAACACAAACACACACAGACACATAGACATATACCTGCAAGCATGATCACACACAGGTAAACCTGCACAGATACACATACAAGCACACATGTGGTGGCACACAAACATACACAGACATACCCACCCACAAAGATACATACACATAAAAAACAAATAATCATACACAACAGAGATATGCACACTCACACATGCTTCACATCCACACACACATAGGCAATGTAAGTATAAACAGATGGGTATGTATATACATACAAATACACACACACACACACAGAGGGGTGGAAGGAATTCCAGGAACCATTGTACGCATGCTTTCCTCACTTGCTATAACTCTATTCCAGTAGAATTGGATAGAGCAAAGTAAAAGACGGTGCCATGGGCCATCTCTAATGATTTCTCATGAGAGGAAACAGAAATAAAAGTGCATTTTCTTCCCAAAGGAAATAATGGGAAATGCATCGGTTAACAGGAAGCCATTTAGGTTTTTTTCTGCTTTGACTGGTATTAAATTTATTTGGATAGATGTGCTGGGGGAAGGGGGTGAGAGTAAGTAAAAGTTACATATCTAGGTATTAGGATGATTAATCCCTTAGCATTTGGATTAGAGGCAGTACATTCCTCCTGTCTACTCCAAACATCAGTTTTCAGTCCTTTCAAATAACTTTTCAAGTAAATCAAAGTAGCAAGAATAGAAACTGATTGTGTCCTTTTATGACAGTAATGCAGGAAAACCCAGTATTCGGCTACTATTCATCTCGCGAAGGCTTAAACCTCAGAGTGAACTGACCTTAGTGTTTCACAAGACAATTTTAAACAATTCAATTTAAAACAACACCAAGAACAATCATAAGAGTTTTAGTATTTCTGTTTTCTTTTGTGATGTTGTTAAGACAGCAAGTGAGAGAATGTTATCATTATGCAGATTTTTATTTTTAGATTTCTGCACTGTATGTAGGGTTTCTGATTTTTGGTTATAACCAGGACCAGATTCAAGATGTGGCGCCCATAGGGCAGAACTGCAGAATGGTGGAAGAAGGCGGGTTCTCTTCTAGAAATCATAGATCATGGTCCTAAAGCAAGTGGAATTTGATGTCCTAGGTAGCTGCCTACAGTATGTTGCCTATGCCTAAATCCAGGTCTGTTTATAACCAAAAATCCCTGATAAAATACCCCTGAATGGGAATTTGGGGCTTTTGGTTATAACTGAAAAATCCCAAAACATAACCCCTTTAGCGCTCCGATGAGATCATTCAGCAGCTACCATTACAGCTGGGTGATATCATTAGAGCTGAAAGCTGCAGGCATCGGGTTTTTGATACTTTCCCTGCTGCAGCCAGCGTCCCAGAGGAGGAAAGCTTCAGGGATGGGAATGATACCTCCGATTTCAGCCTGCCCAAAGCTACTGTGCTTTAATCAAATGTGTATCGTATCCAAATGCTTGTCCCGTGTTACGTAATCATTGACTAATCAAAATGTAAAACTGAAATCTCAATGTACCATACAATACATTATGATTCTGTAAAGTAAACCGCTGCTGATCGTAGGAAGCAGCGGTATACAAGTGTTTACTAAATAAATAAATAAATAAATACTGCCACGGAGCACGGCCACATCTCAAGCCTGCATCGATAGCGTGAACAGTTCTTGCTAGCTGGCAAAGTCTATAGGGAAGGTAAATAGATGATCTATGCCAGCTACTAGGCCGAGCTGTACATTACAAAACCCCAAACAAACACTGGGCTAATTAAGAAGCCTTCCCAATTTGAAGATTGGAGACAAACATAGGGGTATGTTTACTAAACGTGAGTAACGCGCGTAGTATGACGTTACCGACCGTAAGTGCAGTGTAACGCGCGTAAACACGCGCCAACGACCGGTAACGTCGTACTACGCGCGGAAACCGCGCTTAACGATCGTAAAGCCCCGCGGCGCGTTAAAACAGCGCAGAAGGTGGAGAGTGGGCGGAGAGAAGGGGTCAATGGGCGGAGAGGGGGCGTGGAGAGGCTCCCCCTCACTAACGCGCTGTAATTCAGAGCTCAATCCCAACGCGAATGAAAACCTGCCGTTAAAGGCTTTTAAAGGGAAGAGAAACCATTTACGTCAGCAATGTACAGCAAAACCGGGGAAACACACAAAACGTGAGCAGTGTGATACATGTGCACTGAACAAAATAGCACATAAAACGTTAAAAATGACCACAGGAAACATTTTAAAAAGCATAATACAGCTTGGCAACAGTGATAGCAATGGGCAACAAGGAACAACACTGCCTGGAAAGCACCAAATACAAATGAAATGATGTGTGGAAGGGTCTACGCGTCACAGACCCTTTTAAATATCATTTCATTGTAATGGATTGTCCTGGGAGTGTTGTGTAATGTTTCCCAATGATATCATTGTTGCCCAGCTTGGTTATGGGTGTGTGCCCCTTTTGTGAGATATTCTCTGAGGTTTATGTGCACCGTTGTCTGCATACAAGGTAAATGAGGTCTCAATAAACCTGTTGCAGAGCAGGTTTTCTGACCTGTGATGCCGGTTTTACTAACTCCAGGGACTGCACTGTCTCTGTGGCTACAGTGTGGTGCAACAGACACAGCCAGTGTCCGTAAAACCAGAGGGTCTCAGGGTCTAATCCGCGCTGGGGGTCCTGCCCACCCAGTCCCCATAGCTTTACCCCCACTAAACATTGATAGTAAAGACACACCTTTATTGCAGAGAACATACACATGGCCTATATTTTACCACACCAGAAACAGGCACATTACCGTAAGCAGAGTTTCGCAAATGTAGTCCTGGAGGGCCCCACAACATTCCGGTTTCATGCTGCCTCCAATAAAGATGCCTGTGCTGCATAGCTATGCACCACCCCCATGTTATGCAGATGTAGCTCATGCATATTTATGAGGGACAGCATGAAAACCCGAACAGTGTTTGGAACACCAGGACTGGAGTTGGGGAACGCTGCCGTAAAGCAGCAGCCAACAGGGCCACACACCCACAGGCCCCATTGGCCAGTGCCACCTGGAGAGGCAAGAAATTGGGTCCTGCCTGTATCTCCCAATACTAGCAGTTGCATACCTTAGCAATGCCACCCTACACCTGGGTATATGGTACACAGCTATCAAACGTTTGCTATGTGAACTGGCAGATATCAATTCCTCTGTTAAGCACATTTTGCTCATTGAGCTCCACCATAACAATCATTCTGATGTCTGCAGTGTGTGTACTGCAGGTCTGGTCTCTGACAGTGTTCCCCACCCTGGGGAGTGACCCCCCAACAGTCTTGTGTACCATATCCATGCCTGTACTATGCCCAGGACTGGTGTGGTGTGTATGGCTGCTGACCACCTCTATAGTAGCACAATGCTGACATCGGTGTGGGGGTGGTTGTCTGTCTATCCAGTGTGTGGTGGCTGCAAACACCTTCCACAGGCCACAATGCCAGCAATGTTGCCAGAATTGGGCTGCCAATGTGCATAATGAGGAGCAAGGTACCATGGGTAGAGGCCGGACAGGTTGGCCTGGCCAGGGCGCATCTGCACAGGGCATAGGGCAGTGACAGGCACATTGTAGTGGCCGGCCACCACCTACACAGACAGGGTGACCTCAGTATGTGCTGCTGAGAGATCACTCTCACCCTGACTGTGCAGTGACCACAGCATGGCTAGGCACCCCCATAGTGCTATCTAGTATTTCTCTCATGTGATGTATATGGGTTGCCTTTTGGGGCCCTGTCACTGATTTAACTGTGTATGCTGACATCCCAGTTCTGGGTGCAGGCATCTCCACTGGGCACTAGCAGACTATTTGCAGCTGGTATGTGTTGTGTGATGGAGTGGCTTGCAGGGTGCAGTGGCTGATGGCTTGCACCAGGGGAATATCAGATAGTGGTGGGGTGCAGCATGCCATATCTAGGCCTAATGTCTGTCTGCTCTTGTGTTCTGGATGTGTACAGAGCTGCATTGACTGCTCTGTGGGGTGTGTGTCCCTCAGCAGGACCGGGGGAGATGTTCCCCCTCAATGTCCAACTTGCAGGGAGGTAGATGTAGAATCTTTTGAAAGGAGACCCTGTTTGCTGCCCTGGGGGAGG
This sequence comes from Ichthyophis bannanicus, assembly GCA_033557465.1. NCBI lineage: Eukaryota > Metazoa > Chordata > Amphibia > Gymnophiona > Ichthyophiidae > Ichthyophis > Ichthyophis bannanicus. Next base: position 1,060,025,450 of record CM066031.1, on the reverse strand, counting down.
GGGTGGTGGTGGTGGTGGTCCATGGGGGCTACACCTGACTGATACAGACAGAGATGTCCAAGGTGTTTCTGCAGAAACTACCTCTCACACTATAACACTGCTGTGGACCTGCACCATGGCCTCTTTCAGCCAGGGACGGTGCTGTGGACCTAGTGCTGGGCGCCTCACTGCACCCTCAGGGTGAGCACAGTACCCGCACAATGTGACGGTGTGTAGCTACTCTGTGCCAGTACAACACACGGTCGGTACCCCCTATCAGGCCGAGGTGCTGTGGGGGTGTATTCCCCATGGTGTGTATGTGTGGACAGCTGATTTGCATGTGCAGTGCATCATGGGTGTGACTGCCCCAATCCAACCCTGTGAAACACCAGCACCTGCTCACAGGCTCTGCTAAACCATAGGCCATCACACGTACATCTGTTAGCATACTGCATAGGTGCAGGACACCCTACAAAGTCTGTAATATAATATGCCCACACTGGTAAAAACACACGTACCCACGCACGTAAACAAACACGTACCCACGCACGCATGTACGCACGCGGCTACGCACTTACCAATGCACGCACCAACGTACGTGGCTAGGCACACTCCGAGGGTGTTTTTCTGACACCAATACTCAGCGTAACGAAAAACATGCCTCCTCTTTCCTTCTGTAATGTACAGGATGATGCCTGAGACAGCCTTTTGCGTTAGGCACACTGGGGGCTCGAACCCATGCTGCCTGTAACAGAGGTCAGTACCGTAACCATTGTGCTACAGCTCTGTTTCAGTGCTTTGTGTCTGTACGTCTTCTTACGATTGACGCGCAGTAACGTGGCACGGCGCCCGGTAACGCTCGTTACGTTTTCTAACGCGCGGTAGTGGTAACGATGTACCGCCCATGTCCTTATTTGGCGTTTCTTTCACTACCGCGGCTCCTAACGCGAACTGCACTAACGCGATTTAGTAAACAGACCCCATAGTGTGCCATGAGCTGCTAAAATTTTGACTCTATAAATCTCTGTTTTTTTTCATAAAGATAACATAACTGAGTCTATAACTAGGTAATTGAGAGGGGGTGGGGGTCAATGATGGTGATGTTGAGACTTGGAGAAGGAGGGCAATGCTGTGTCAGGGACTGGAAAATTGTGTTTTTTGTCATCAAATGGGGTCCACTTGGAATCCACCTAAAAAGCTGCTACATTTTTTTATTTTGCATTGTAAATATGCCAATATACCCCTATGTTTCTGAACCTGGAAAATGACCTAATTGCCTCAAAAATAAACCCCTAAAATCCCAAATGATAAGCCCCTAAGAATGGAAGCCCTAATTGTACGCTAGGAAAGGCGGATCGATGAAACAGTTAATAAGAAGAGAAGCAGAGAAAGCACATGATGTCCAATATTCTATCAGGAAAGCCAAAGCAGAGATTTATCTGGGATAAAATAGTGAAATTACATCTTTATTTTCGTTCTGTAAATTAAAAATATCAAATCGCTGCTGTTTGCAATGCTCAGATTCAACAATGTTGGGTCTAAACTCAGTGCTACACTTTGGGGATGGTTAAGGATCTTCTGAGCATAGGAGATTAATATTAGGCACAAAAGCAGTTTGAGCAGTAATCAGAAGCTAAGTAGAAATGTTTGACTGTTTTAATCAGATTTCCCAGACCTCGTTGAATTTAGAATATTAACATAATTGTTTAGTCTTTGGGCTCTCAGGGGTATGTTTACTAAAGTTTCCTAACGTGCGCGCCGCGTTAGTCTGCAGGATGCCATATAAGGAGTGGGCGGTCCGGCCAAAAATAGAGCAAAACGGGATTAGTGCGCGCCGTGCGCTCTTGTGCGCCGTGCACAGTAGCGCACGAGGAACGCACGCAGGAAGCATAAGCAGGCACGCTGATATGCAAACAGAGGAACAGGGCTGCAGTACAATGGTAAAGGCACTGACAGATGGTGCAGGGGACATGGGTTCAATCCCCCACTGTGCCCAATGAAAAAGGGTGGCTGAGGCACTACCATTTATGTGTAATATTGCATTATGAGGCTTTTTAATTTTATTTTAAGTACTGCTGCTAGCAAAGGCACTTCCAAAGCGCTGTAACATAAGGTGCTGCATAAGGCACCCCATAAGGTACCCCAGAGGGCACATTTTAAAGTGCACTGTCCGCCATGGCACCCTACAATGTTGCTGAAAGGGTGGCCTATAGGGTGCCATATAGGGTGCCCTATGAGGCACAGCAAGGTCATAGCACTGTTTTTGATGGCAGCACTGTGCATTTAAACGCATGAAAATCTTAAGTAGGTGTGCTGACATGTAATGAGGAACAGCAGTGTAGCACAATGGTTAAGGCACTGACTGATAATACAGGGGTCATGGGTTCAATCCCCAGTGTGCCTAATGTGTAAGGCTGGTTGAGGCATCAGCTTTGACATGTAAGTATTGTTTCCTGCTGCACTTTATTTGTATTTTATTAATTGCTGCCAGCAAACACACCCTCATGTGCCATAACATAAGGTGCGGCATAAGGCACCCTATAATGCACTCCATAGGGCACATTATAAAGTGCACTATCCGCCATGGCACCCTATAATGTCCCCATAGGGCACCCTATCAGTCGCTCCATAGCATACTGTATAGTGCAACCTATATGGAAGGTAATCATAAGGTGCCCTATAGGGTGCCCTATAAAGCGCCCTCTGAGGCACCTTATGGGTACAGTACGCTGAGGGTGTTTTTGCTGGCAGCACTAATGTACATTAAAAATAGATAATGCATTGAACAGCCCTATCAAATAACCTCACTGTGGGTTTGAACCCATAACCTCTGGCTTCACTAGCAGTGAAGTAACCAGTGGGCTACAGCTCTATAACTGCTGACAAATCCCTGGCTGGCTGCAGAAGGACTGCAAGTCACCACACAAACAGTCTGCTGTGGTCACCAGGATAGGGTTAACCCACTTATACCCATGATGCACTGCACATGCAAATCAGCAGTCTACAGATGATCACAAGATGGGGTATGCACCTCCCACAGCACCTCGGCCTGCTAGGGGGAACTGACCGTGTGTGGTACTGGTACAGAGTAGCTACACACCGTCACATTGTGCAGGTACTGCACTCACCCTGAGGGTGAGGTGGGGTGCCCAGACCCAGGTCCCCAGCAGTGCTAATGTGTGAGATAGGTAGTTTCTGCACACACACCTTGTATATATCTGTATGTCTCAATCAGGTGTAGCCCCTATGGACTCCTAGGAGGATTATGTACTACCACCACCACCCTCCTCCATGGCTGAGCGTAGTAAACAGGGTCTCCCACCAACAGATCCACATTCTACCTCCCTGCAATGGTGGCAGTAGAGGGGACCATCAACCCCAGTCCTGCTGGGGAACAGGCACCTACAGGGCAGTCAATACAGCTCTGTACACATCCATAACACAATAGCAGACAGACATTAGGCCTGGATATGCTAAGCTGCACCCCACCACTATCTGATATTCTCCTGCAGCAAGCCTTCAGCTGCTGCACCCTGCAAGGCACTCAATCAAGACACATACCAGCTGCAGACAGTCTGCTGCTAGTCCATAGTGCATGTTCCTGGTGGAAATGCGTGCACCCAGAACTGGGATGTCAGCATACACACCAAGCAGATAAGTCAGTGACTGGGCCCCAAAAAGAAACCCATAAATATTACATGAGAGAAATACTGTATAGCACTAGGGGGGTGTCTAGCCATGCCTTGGTCACTGCTCTGTCAGGGTGAGAGAGATCTCCCAGCAGAACATGCTGTGGCCACCCTGTCTGTGTAGGTGTTGGCCGGGCACTACAATGTCCCAGCCAGTGCCCTATGCCCTGTGCAGATGCATCCTGGCCAGGCCACCCTGTCCGGGCTATACCCATGGTACCTTGCTCCTCATTATGCACATTGGCAGGCCAATACTGGCAACAGTGCTGGCAGTGTGGGCTGTGGAGGGTGTTTGCAGCCACCACACACTGGATAGACAGACACACACTCCCACACCTATGCCAGCATTGTGCTACTATAGAGGAGTTTAGCAGCCCTGGCCACCACACCAGTCCTGGGCACAGTGCAGGCATGGATATGGTACGCAATACTGTTGGGGGTCACTCCCTAGGGTGGTAAACACTGTCAGAGACCAGACCTGAAGCACACTCCACAGACATCAGAAAGGTTGCTATGATGGAGCTCAATCAGCAAAATGTGCTTAACGTAGGAATTGCTATCTGCCAGTAATCATAGCAAACGTTTGATAGCTGTGTACCGTATTCCCAGGTGTAGGGTAGCATTGCTAAGGTATGCAAGTGCTAGTATTGGGAGATGCACGCAGGGCCCAATGTCCTGCCTCTCCAGGAGGCATTGGCTAATGGAGCCTGTGGGTGTGGGTGTGGGTGTGTCTACCCCTGTTGGCTGCTGCTTTACGGCAGAGGTTCCCAACTCCAGTCCTGGTGTGCCAAACACTGTTCGGGTTTTCATGCTGTCCCTCATGAATATGCATGAGATACATCTGCATACCATGGGGGTGGTGCATAGATATGCAGCACAGGCAGCTTTATTAGAGGCAGCATGGAACCTGAATGGTGTTTGGCCCTCCAGGACTGCATTTGGGAGACTCTGCTCTAGGTAATGCGCCTGTTTATGGTGTCTTTGCTCTAGGTAATGCGCCTGTTTATGGTATCTTTGCTCTGTAGGGTAAAATGTAGGTGTTTTGGGCATGTTTACGTCATCTGCAATAAACGTTCTGTCTGTAGTAGCATGTTTCAGTTGTGGGTAAAACATGGGGACTGGGTTGGCAGACACCTTAGCTGGGATTTGAACCTGTGACCTTCTGCCTCCTAACACACTGGTTGTGTGCACTGCACCACCATGTTGCCACAGAGACAGTGCATTCCTTGGTGATACCATGACTGTTTGTTCGGCAGGGCCTGTCTGTTGCAGTGCATGGCACCCACCTACACAGGGCTAGGCCATGGTCGGCTCTGGGCAGCTGCCACTGCCCCCTCCTCCACCAGTACCCCTCCACCACCATGCAGACATGGCCTTATATTGGAGACAGTATAAAACCTGAATGATTTGTGGCCCTCCAGGACTGCATTTGGGGGACTCTGCTCTAGGTAATGCGCATGTTTCTGGTGTCTTTGCTCAGTGGGGTAAAATATAGGCGTTTGAACCATGCGTATGTTCTCTGCAATAAAGGTTTGTCCTTACTATCACGGTTTAGTAGCAGGTAAAATATGGGGACTGGATTGGCAGTAGCCCCAGCTGGGACTTGAACTTGTGACCTTCTGCTCTTGAACATACTGGCTGTGTTCACTACACCACACTGTGCTTCCTGAGACAGTGCAGTCCCTGGAGATACCATGGTTGTTTGTCAGACAGAGCCTGTCTGTTGCAGTGCATGGCAACCACCTACACAGGGCTAGGCCATAGTCGGCTCTGGGCAGCTGCCACTGCCCCCCTCCACCACCAGTACCCTTCTGCCATCATGCTGACATGCCCTTCTGCTGGTGGTGCTGGTGGTGTGCAGTCTCAAACCATCCAGTGTGCAGGTAGGCAGCTGCCTATGGTGCGTGTTCTGGGGTAGGGGTGCCTGCATAGGCGTCCACGCTTCCCCCCAACACCGCCTGCCAATGTTCTGTGCCCTTGGGGGTACCTGCTGGGTACTATCCCCTGTGACACTGTGATAGACACTCTCGTGCCCATGTTCGGCCCTCATCAGTTGCTGTCTGGCTGCTGTTCAGTTTCAGCATTCCTAAGTGCCATCTAGGCATCTGCCTAGTCCGCACTGTGCCCCAGCTGCACCACAGCATGTGCCACCTGCAGCCCTCTGTATCCCCTTTCCCAGCATCTGTCCAGTTGCCCATTCCGACATGCCCGCCCTGCTGTTGTGGAACATGTGCATGCCATAGGTAATCTGTCCAATGGAGAGGGAAACCCTGATCAGTGCTATTTCACTGTGGGATCATTCACCTTGTTTGGGGACGGAGCGTAGACCCTTCCAAAATTCATATTTATATTTTGGGGCTTTCTTGGGAGTGTGTTTTGATGTTTCCCATTACTATCACTATTGCCCAGCTTGATTATGATTTTTTTTAATTTTGTTGGGGTCCTTTTCAATGTTTATTTGTACTTTTGTTCTGTGCACATGTATCACACTTATCACTTTTTTGTAGGTTTCCCTGGTTTTGCTGTACATTACTGACAGAAATGGTTTCTCTTCCCTTTAAATCGGCTCTAACATGAGGTTTTCACTCGCATTATTTTTGGCCTCGAATTTCACCTCGCTAGTGTGCGGGGACCCTCTCCCCTCCCACTCTCCACCCATTGACCCCTTCTCTCCACCCCTGGGGAGCCTTCCTCCGCCCTCCGGGAGCCTTTCCCTGCTTTCAGCGCTCGTGTGCGCCGCTGCGTGCATGAGCGCGCACTAAAGCGCATTTTTGCCCCATAAAGCATCATTAGCATGCGCTAAGGTACCTTAGCGCGCGCTCATACGTGCCACGCACGTTAAGAAACTTTAGTAAACATACCCCTTAGTCTACTGATTCAAATTCAAAGTCCTTGAAATTGCTGAGCTCCAAAATAAAATAAAATAAAATACTGGACAGGAATGAACATGCTTAAATATCCAGAGAGTAGCAAAGTTACCCTGCACGAAGCATAACAGTAGCATAGTTCAGAGAGTTTTGAGAGCAACTCTCGAGGATGGGAGTGGAGGGTTACTTACTTCCTGATCTGCATCTACTGCATTTTAGTAGTAAACTAGGGGGACGATATTCAGGGGCAGCGATCAGCATTTTAAAAGCACCTGGCCAACACCACTTTAATTAGAACTGGATATTTAGCACCAGAGTTTTTATAGCATCTGGTGCTGAATATCTGTTTTGGGTTTATTTTCAGACAGAGCACTTGCTATCTGGTTAACGACAATATTCAGCAGCTAACCAGATAGCAAAGATCACATAAAGTTAGGAGAGCCATTGACATGTCCTAACTTAATGCAGTTTAGCTGTCTGGTTAGAGGCTGAATATCATTGCTAACTGAATAGAGCTGCTGGGACTGTCCCCACTCCACTCACAGACCACCCTGGTTTTAACTGGGCATCTTTTCTGCGATATGTGGGGATATGTATTGCCATTATCTGCAGAATATCGGGATTGCCGTGGTTTAGCTAGTTAGCAGGTCCTGCTAATTGGTTAAACCTTTCTGAACATTCAGCCTATCCACATGGAGCTTGATTCCATAAAGTGCATGTCCACCCGCGGACACTTGTAAATTAAAAATGGGCCCCATTTGAACCTAATTCTGCATCCATGGGTTTGGACATGCCCGTGGGTCCGTAATCAGGGAGATAGATGTGTTCAGCGTGGCACGTGCAAGCGTTATTCAGCCGGCCTGTGCACATATCCGGGGCGTGGCCCACGCATGGGTGCAGGCACAACACATGCAATCCAATGGAGAAACATGTCCGCATCAATATTATTGGAAGCAGGTAAACATTTTGGACGTCCCCATGCCCATCGTATTCTGAAAAGTTACACGTTTCGGATGCTGCCCGTCCCTGCGATGTACCCTTAGACCACACACCCCTTGGGAAAAACGTGCATCTCCTAAGCTGCTCGTCAGTTAGTAGTTTGCTGATGCAAACTAGACATAAATACCAATGAGAAATGACTGCTGCTGCAACCTAGACCACATACCAGTCCTCCTCATGCCCTGAAAAGTGCTAGGTAATCCAAGTGCACCCCAATATGCAATTCAAGAATGTAAATATGAACATGTATGTCGGGATATGCCTTGTATCAAATAGTACGTGGTATTAGGAGCTGGCCCCATTGATTCCTGCCCTGGTCATCGCTACAAATATGCTTTAAACTACTAAGGATGGACCCTTATCAAGTGCACAAAACCCAGAACTAACCTTGCAGTTCCCCAAAGGATGCATAATAAGAACATAAGAACATAAGATATGCCATACTGGGTCAGACCAAGGTCCATCAAACCCAGCATCCTGTTTCCAACAGTGGCCAATCTAGGTCATAAGTACCTAGCAGTCTCCCCAAAAGACACAGGTTCCTCAATGCTTGTATTGGCAGTGGTATCCTGGGTACCTTTTTAATAATGGTCTGTGGACCTTTCCTACAGCAACTTGTCCAAACCTTTTTTACACCCAGCTACACTAACAGCTTTTACTACATCCTCCGGTAACAAATTCCAGAGTTTGATTACACATTAAGTGAAAAAATATTTTTTCTTATTAGTCTTAAATAGGTTACCCTGTAGCTTCATTGCATGTCCCTAGTCTTTTTATATTCTGATGATGTAACCAATCGATCTACGTTTACCCGTTCCACTCCATTCATTAATTTATAGGCCTCTATCATATCTCCCCTCAGCTGTCTCTTTTCCAGGTTGAAGAGCCCTAACCTTTTTAGCCTCTCTTCATAGGAGTATCCTTCCATCGCCTTTACCATTTTGGTGGCTCTTCTCTGTACCTTTTCTAATAACACTATATCCTTTTTAAGATACGGCAACAAGAATTGCACACATTATTCAAGGTGCGGTTGCACCATGGAACGATACAGAGGCATTATAATATCCTTTGTTTTATTTTCCATTCCTTTCCTTATGATACCTAGTATTCTATTTGCTCTCTTGGCTGCCGCTGCACACTGGGCGGAGGGTTTTTAACAAGTTATCCACGATGACGCCTAAATCTTTTTCCTGAGTGGTGGTTCTTCTTCTCTGACCTTGAGCTCCCAGAGGATGTCTCACAGGTCTTGCTAGCTTCCAGAAAGGACTCTACTAATGCAAATTCTCTTTTAAATGGTACAGATTCTCCCTCTGGTGCTCTGAAAAGGTTCTCAATCCATTTTCTTGTGCAGTGGAGTATTTGCTACCATATCTCCTGCATCTGTCTTCATCTGGTACCTAGACAAATTTTGTCTGAGTCCACCTGAGTGCAATCTCTGCCTCTCACTGCCCAATTGCGGACCACCCAATTGCTTCTCATCTGCTAGTTGCACGCTTCATGCTGGGGCTTTTGTTAATATTGCTGAGAAACAAATGTATGCCCTTTTCATGCCTATGGCCTATAAATGCACTCATTCTGCTGCTCCACACTACCATTCCTCTCCCTACACCCCTCTCTGGGAGCTCTGCTCTGTCAGATTGCTTCTATCTATGCCCTTCTCTTCTCCTGCCAAATCCAGACATTGCTCCTTTCACCTTGTTATCCCTTAGGCTGGGATAAACTACCTGAGTCTGTACATCAGGCTTCATCTCTGGCCCCTCTCAAATCCAAGGGTGCTCACCTCGTCACTGCTGCTGTTGGATCTGATCCACCTAAGCTTCCTTGTATTTCCTGACCATTCCCCTGGATGTATCCTGTCCACAGCTGCTGTGTTGTCTGTCTTGACTAGATTGTCAGCTCCACTGAGCAGGGACTATCTTTTATGTGGGTCTGTGCAGCACTGTGTTCACCTTGTAGCCTTATACAAATGACCAGTAGTAGTGGTAGTAAGGCCTTCTGGCTATGGCATCTGAGGCTCTCTTATCTGAGTACTGGTACTGGGTTCTCACAGCAGCTACATCTGTCCTATCATAGCACATGTCGGTCTGTGCAATGTGTGCCTTTGAGTCAGTCCTGACTCTTAGCAACCCAGAAGCTCCTGGGTTTTCTTGGCAGTGTCACTGGAAGTAGATTGCCAGGCCTTTCTTCTGAGGAAATGGAGGGTTAAGTGACTTGCCCAAGGCCACAAGAAGTGCTAGTGGGAATTGAACCCTGGTTGCTTGGTTACCAAGCCAGTGTTCTAACCACTAGGCTACTCCTCCACTGCTCTGTATACATCCACTATCTGTGGGGCAACCCTGTCTGCCTTCCCACAGTCTGCTTTGTGGCACTGTTCCCTTAGTCAGGCCTCTGTGGGCATGGGATGGGAGATCTCTGTGCCATCACACCAAGTAGCCAGACTCTAGCTATATCACCACTCTTGCAGCTCTCATAGATCCTGGCCTGGGTAGGGATGTAGGCCACATGGTACAATCTGGGGAATGTTGGCACAATATCAGTCATGTCTCCCAGTTCCTGGCAGTGCCTGGTGGATGTATGGCTGCCCATCACACTGCCAGCAATATCTGATCTTATTATAGTGTCCTATGAAAAATAATCTAGAAGGAAACTGCTTAGGTACCCTATGGCTAAATATCAAAACATATAGTTGTGGTCAACATTATTGGCATCCTTGCAGTTCAACCTCTTAATGTCCAATATCTCCTATAAAGAGTAACCAATGAAATGGCTTTGGACTATATATGCACACATATTTGCAACATAAAAGAATGAAATAAAACCAGACCATTTAAAAAGCAAATAGTAGGAAATAGTATAAAAACTGGGACATTGTCAGGACATGATTATTGACACCCTTATAACCAATCCAGCCTAGGAGCGGAGAGAAACCACACCAGATGTATCTTCACACAACCAAACAATTTATTAAAGGGACCTGACCTGGCCAAGTTTTATTCCAAAGACCCACATCAGGGGTCTAAAAATATAAAACCATGTATAAATATATATATAGAAATAGATAAAAAATACACGAAATATCATAGAAAACATCTCAAAAAGGATGTTCATACTTAGAAAGAGGTACTAGTGGTTCTCCTGTAGCAAGTCTTTTTATTGATTGGATTGTGACAATTATAAATGACATATTTTCCTATTTTGTAGGCTATAGTTAACTTTCGATTGTAATTCATTAGCACTGTGAATTGCAAGTGGAGAATTCCAGTATATTAGATTGCTAAATTGTTTTGTACTATTCCCGTTCAATGTTTCCCATAGTAACATAGTAACATAGTATATGACGTCAGATAAAAACCAGCATGGTCCATCTAGTCTGCCCCACAAGGTGGCAAGAGTAGGTGCACCTGCCGCTCCGTGCAGGTCACCCCTCCCTTTTCCTTTGTTTAGGGGTGTACCCACCGCTCCTTGTAGGGCACCCCTGTTTGTTGAGATATAAGAGATAGTTATGTTTATTTTGATTTTATCCTGTTGCTGTAAAGGGATCCGCTGTGTCTGTCCCATGCCATTTTGAATTCTGTCACTGTATTTGCCCCCATCACTTCTATTGGGAGGGCATTACAAGCATCAACCACCCTTTCAGTGAAAAAGTATTTCCTGACATTGCCTTTCAATTTACTGTTTTGCAGGTTCATGTTATGCACTCAAGTTTTACAGCTTCCCCATCTTTGGAAGAGGTTTGTTTGTTCATTAATACTCTTTAAGTATTTAAAGGTCTGAATCATATCTCTCCTGCAGGGCTGTACCGAGAGTGAAATGCGCCCTGTGCGACTTGCACATCGCGTGCGTGCCCCCCCTCCCGCACCTCCATCTAGCCAATTTATGGGGGCGGGAGAGAAGAGGTGCGCACCCGATGTGCAAGTCACTGGCACACTAAGCAGGTCTGGTCCCTCCCGGAGAGACCAAACCTGCTTAGTGTGCCGGCGAGAAGACTTAAGGGGCGCATTTCGGCTCTCTGCTGCTGCCTGCCGCCAAAAAAGTGGCAGCAGCAGCGGCAGGCAATGGCAGAGAGCCAAAATGCGCCCCTTAAGTCTTAGCGCCCTGTGCGGCCGCACCGCTCGCACAGGGCTCAGTATGGTCCTGCTCTCCTATCCCTCCTCTCCTCCAGGGTGTACATATTTAGGTCTTCAAGTCTCTTCTCATAAGTCTTTTGACACAGGCTCCAAATCATTTTGGTCGCCTTCCTATGAACCGTTTCCAGTCTTTTTATATCCTTTGCAAGATATGGTCTCCAAAACTGAACACAGTATTCCAAGTGAGGCCTCACGAATAACTTATACAGTGGCATTATTACCTCTTCCTTTCTGCTGGTAATTCCTCTTTGTATGCAACCCAGCATCCTCCAGGCTTTTGCCACCACCTTGTCGCACTGTTTTGTCACCTTGAGATCCTCAGAAATAATCACACCAAGGTCCTTCTCCTGGTCCGTGCTCACCAACCTCTCACCCCCTATCGCATACATTTCCCATTTTTCCTTCTTAATATTTTTATGCTTACTGTCTGTCCATGCTTTATATTTATTTGTATTATATCTGTGTGAAATTCTTCTTTTCCTTTATTGTAATTTATTTTAATTAATTATCCTTTTTGGGATGTCTTGTATGGTATTTCATGTATTTTTTCATATATATAATATATTTATACAAGGTGGCCCAAAAAAGTGAGAACATCTCGTAGCATATAAATTATTTAAAAATTCAAAAAGACAGATGTAAACAATTGACAAATTTTAAAAAAAAGATGGCGACCAGAAATTGTCAAAATAAAGACGTTATATAGCTAAAAAAGGCAAATAAGTAAACTAAGCTTTTAATTTACGAGATGTTCTCACTTTGTTTGGGCTACCCTATATATGTTTTTATGTTTTTAGACCCCTGATGCAGGCCTTTGTGTCAAATAACAACACTCTGAACATCCCCATGCACAAGAGGAAAGCCAAGCAAACCACATTTAAGAGAGCATTCTCCTTATATGCGCCCTCCTTATGAAATGACCTACCTAACTCAATAAGAGCCACCAAGGACATATCAGACTTCAGAAAAGCAATAAAGACCTTCCTATTTACAGAATACTATGGGAACACCCTATAAACAATAGATACATACTGAAGCACCTCAGTATACAGACCCATATCCTTCCAACTGTCTGCCCCCCATATCCTCCCGTCTGCCCCATTCCTCTCCTCAACCCAACCTACCTCTCTTTCATCCAACCAGTTCCACCCTCCAAAGAACATACTCCCTCTCTGCTGTAATGTGTCACCCACAACACTGATATGTGAATTATCTGTAACTCCATATAATCTACCAAGTTTAATCACCCTTGTTCAATGTAATTTTTATTTGATTGTTGGTTCATGATATATGTAAACTGCTCTGAATCCTATGATAGGGTGGTATAGAAAAACTGTTAGATAAATAAATAAATGCAAGTTGGCCAAGTCGAGTCTCTTTAATAAATTGTTTGTTTGTGTGAAGATATACCTGGTGTGGCCGTGGTGTCTCTCCACTCCTAGGCTGGACTGTGTTGGTTGCGGAGTTTTCTTCTTCCCTTTCTCTGTGTTTTGCTTGTTGAGAATATACCATGCCCCACACCCAGTGGGACAATGTATTCAGCTACACCGAGGAACATTTGAATAACCTGTTACAAGAACCACTGCTTGTGGATGAAGAACCTGAGGAGGTCAGCTATCGGTGCATTGATCTTGTGTGTACCAAGAAAGCTGTTTTCTGTTATGAACTTCATTATGCAGGGCTCCTGCAATATTGTAGAGTCAAGTGCATCCCTAGGGGACTTAGGATTCCTAAGGAGCCCAACATGTTTTGTGATGATAAAGCCTTTATTGATAGATGCTATGCGATTCCTAACAAATTCTTAATTGATCTCCTGATGAGATATCTTTCTTAGATATTTTCATTAAGAAAACCATGTACTGTTTCCATACTACCATTTTCCGTAAACTAACAGATCAGAATAAATTACTCAGATTTGATAGTTTTCACGCTAGTAGTTTGAAAAGGAATTTACCTGTTTCTCAGTTTTTGAGATTGCACAGATTATACAGACATCACAGAATTTGACACACAGTCTAAAGATATGAGTTGGAGATTTGCTGACCGTGGCTAGCCAGCAGGTTGTATTGTAGAAGGTTACCAAAGAACTAGATCTTCTTGCAGAGAGGATTTATGTAGCAAAGAAAAAACAAATGACAGCAAGTATATTTGTACTCTTCAGTTTTTGTATCTTTCATCGCACATACAGAAAATAATGAAGAGGCACTGGCGTATTTTATAGACCCACCTCTCTTTCTCTGATTGGAGGCTGGTAATTGCCTTTAACAGGGAGAAGAATCTAGTGGATTTACTAGTATCATCCTATCTACCTGATGCTGTCAATGTCCCTTCGTAGCGTCTTGGGCATTTTAAATGTGACAAGTGCTCTGTTTGCTCTCACACTATTATTTTGGATGTTTTCAAACATCTGGGCACTATAAGCAATATAAGTTACTTCGTAAGTCTGATTGTCAATCCACACATGTAGTTTATGGGATCATATACCCATGTAGCCTCCTTTATGTTGGCAAGACTGTGCATTCCGTAAAAACATAAATACAGGAGCATAAGCTGTATTAGGTATAGAATACCAACAGCACCTCTGGTCCAGCATTGGCTGATCAGTAACCATACTCTTGAAGACTTAAAATTCTTTGCCATCAAAAAAATGTATCAATCTCCATGTGTTGGAGATTTTGAATGTATTTTGACGGGGGAAGAACAGCGATATATTTTTGAATTAGACACAGTTTCTCCAAAGTACCTTAATAAAGAGATTGAATTTCAAGTGTTTTTGTGACATTTCTTTGCTGCCCTCCTTTCCTTCCTTATTCTCCCTCCCCTTCCCCCCACTTCCTCCTCTGTTCTATGGGCATTGTTCTATTACTGCTGTTTTGCTTATATGCACTGTGATGTAGCTATTGTGACTTCTTATTTATGTTTGCTGACAATCCCCTGGATGAAAGGAAGGATTTCTTTTCTGTATAACACACACGCGATGCTTACAAATCTGACCCATGACTGATAAAGGTCAGCTTACTATCCATTTTTGCTCCTGTTTTTAAATTCTTTTTTTTACATTTTTAATTTTTATGAGTGAGGAAAAGGAACCTTTGTTTTAGTATTTTAAATCAGTACATGTGCAGTGTTTCCATGCTTGACCTGCACTTTATGTTTGATGAAGGCATGCCTCTAAGGCATGCTAATTTTAGAAAAGGATAGTTCCTTTACTCTTAAAAGTGTCTTTACAGATCCAATTTGTGCAGTAGTTGCTGGCTTAGTTGACTGTGTTTCTAGTTTCTAATGACATTGTAGGCGTTATATGACATTTGCAGCTACAGTAGAAGTGGCTTCAATGGGCTGACATGTTTTGATTATCATTTTTTGATTAATATTCAGCCTACTGATTGGCATTTCATAAGGTATTATTTATTTATTTATTTATTTTTATTTATCTTTTTAAGCATTTACAACCAAAAGACAACAACAATTCCAACACATTCCAGCATACAATAGAAATAACCATCAGAACATCAAAAACATAAAAAACCAGTGAATTAATACCTCTTCCCCCACCCCGCACCTTACAAACCTCTTGGAGCATTCCTCAGCATACCACAGCTTCTGAAAATCGATCTAAGTTGGACCATTTATTCTGCTTGACCTCTTTCCCTCTAAAAATAGCAACCTTGTCTTGAGCCTTTTCATATTTGCTATAAATACACACATGGTTCCACCATATATGCCAGTGCAACTTCGTGGGGTCCTTTCAGTGCGATAAGATCAGTTTTATAGCAACAGCAATCATGAAATTTAACACAAAAAAAATACTCTTTTGCCAATAATGGGATCCCCGCTAGAGATCTTAATACTATTACACGCCATGTCAAAGGGAAAGAGAAACCCAACACCAGTTGTATCCTTCCCCAAACAGCAGACCAAAACCCCTGAATGAGAAGGCAGTCCAGGAACATATGCTTCATTGTGCCTGGAGTTTCCTGACAGGACCAGCAACAGATAGACCTATCCTTGCTCCACTTAGCCAGCTTGATTGGAGTGATAAAGGCCCGGTGCGCAAAAAAGAACATAGATTGCGTGAGCGCTGCTGATCTCAAAGTGCGGACTATAGGTCCCCAAAAAAGATTCCACGATTCTTGGACCAAGTTAGACTCCGTTTCTTCTTCCCATATCTGGCGCAGGCCCATAGTTTGCCTGGAGTTATTAGTTCTGAAATAGGAATATATAATTGAGATACCCCCCTTCTTGGTGCTAATGTCCTCCATAATCCTCGCCAAACCCCAGGAGCTCGTGTATTCACTGGGCTTTCTTTTTAACTGGGACACACAATGTCTAAGCTGAAGCCATTGAAAAACCTTCTGGGCGGCAGCCCAAACTCCACCTGTATCGCATTGAACGACTTCCAGCCATCTCCATCCATCAGTTGACCCACTGTCCAGATACCACATTTCTGCCAGGTTGCCCATGCGAAGGAGACTTTGTTAATTTTAAAAGCCGGGTTGTGCCATACCGGCATTTGTCGAGAGGGGGGATTCTCCTTTGTTATCGTCGGCAGCAAATTCTGGAACGCTCCTTGCGTAGCCATAATTGCACGCCCCAGATTAGAGGCCTCGGAATACCTCATCCCCATAGCAAGGCTAATTGGACAAGGATGCATCAGTTGTTCCTCGAGTTCCAACCAGATTGGTTTCTGCGGGAGGTGTGCCCCAGTCGACCAAAGGCTCCCTTGCTTAAGCACCGCCGCATGATGATACCACTGAAAGTCTGGGAAGTGAACACCCCCTTCACCTTTGCACGCCTTCAGCTTCTTCAGGGCTATCCTGGGCGATTTCCCTCCCCATAGAAAAGCACTCAAAGTGCGCTCAATTCCTTTGTACACTGGCACTGGAAACAGAATTGGTATCATCCCTAGTATATAGTTTAATTTCGGCATAAGTGACATTTTGATAGACTCCATCCGACCCCACCACATGAGGTGTAGCGGGGACCACTTCAGAGTAAAAGACCGGGCAATCTCTTTTATCTTTTCCACATTCAATCAGAGCGTTTCCTCCAACGGGGCAGCAAACTGAACTCCCAGATATTTTATCGTTCCTGGTTCCCATTGAAAAGGGAATTGCTGCACCATCTTGATGTTTGCCAATTTATTAAGAGGGAAAACCACCGATTTTGTCCAATTCACTTTGTATCCTGACAGCCGAGCATAACCATCAATCAGCTGCAATAAAGGAGATATTGATGCTGGTCATAGGAAAAACAGAAGATCATCCGCATAGGCTGACAATTTAATGTGTAAATATGCAACTCTGACACCTTTAATATCAGTCGATTGACGAACAAGCAAGGCCAGAGGCTCCAGCGCCAGATTAAACAATAGGGGCGACATCGGACATCCTTGACGAGTGCTCCTGTGCAAGGAAAAGGACCTGGAGAGCTCTTGATTGGCAAGAATCCGAGCCGTAGGGCTGGAGTACAGCACCTGGATCATCTTCACAAAACTCCTTGGGAAGCCGAACCATTCTAATACTAAGAATAGGAAAGGCCACTCCATCCTATCGAAGGCCTTTTCAGCATCCAAAGACAGACCAATAAGAGGTGCATCCATATGCTCTGTCAAATCCAACAGGTTGCAGAGCAGCTGAGAATTATCTGTGGTGGATCTGCCAGACACAAAACCACACT
Source organism: Ichthyophis bannanicus (assembly GCA_033557465.1). NCBI lineage: Eukaryota > Metazoa > Chordata > Amphibia > Gymnophiona > Ichthyophiidae > Ichthyophis > Ichthyophis bannanicus. The sequence goes on along the minus strand of CM066031.1, from coordinate 1,060,008,110 downwards.
GGTCTGGGTGTATGAGCCGGTGTAGCACTTTATTGAGACGATTAGCCAACATGGCCGAGTACAACTTGTAGTCAGTGTTCAGAAGTGAAATGGGTCTGTAGTTACCCATCAAACCCGGATCTCTTCCAGGCTTTTCAAGCACTACAATTGTGGCCTCAGCAAAAGCCCCTGGATCATTGATGTGCTCCTGGAGTTGTTGATAGTACTTCATTAAATAAGGAGTCACATCCTTTGCAAACGTCTGGTAAAATTCAATCGGAATTCCATCTGGGCCCGCTGCTTTCCCGCTCTTCATTCTTGAGAGTACTTCCTTTAGCTGCTCCTGCCCCAAAGCCTTGCTGAGCAGGCCCACTTGATCGGCGTCCAGCATAGGATGTTCAATTCGATCCAGAAATGTTCTCATGACGGAAGCATCACACACCCCTTCAGACGAATACAACTTCATGTAGAAACTTCTAAAGGCCTCCACTATCTCATCGTTTTCATCTCGGGGCATTCCATGCTCATCCTGTACAGACATAATGTGTGTTTTGACTCAACGTGCCTTTAAACTTGAGGCTAGCAATTTACCAGCCTTATTCATCTCGGTGTAATAACGCGCTTGCTGATCAAAAGCATTTTGCTCCACTTCCCTACTAAGTATAGTATTATACTGGTACCTTAACTTTTGTAAGCATGTAAGCACCAAGGAGCTAAATTGCCATTGTATGATTCTCTCCCCTGCCCTAATCTGCTTGTCCAGGGCCTTAAGTACGCCCTTCGCCTTCCTGTTAGCGACGATGACATAGCTAGTTATCTTTGCCCTAATTGAAGCTTTGAACGCCTCCCACCATGCCCATATAGATGTATCTTCTGGGTGATTAGTAGTAAAAAAATCTTTAATGGCTTGCTGGACATACTGTCTAAAAGGTTTTTCAGCAAACAAAGCCCTAGGAAAAAAACAGCCGCCGTTCTTAACATGGTCATCTGGCAGCCCAAGTTCTAACGTTATTGCCACATGATCTGAGTTATGTGTGCTTAGAATCTCTGCACGCTGGATTTCTTTAGCATAATTCCTGGACACCAGAAAAAAATCAATCCATGAGTGGGAGCCATGAGGGTGTGAAAAGAAGGTGTAATCCCTTTCCGAGGGGTGGAGCACTCTCCAAATGTCAACCATGCCCATATCTTCCATGATAGATTCTAAAACCTCTAACGCTCTGCCCCTCCTATTTAGCCTATTGGGTTGACAGTCTATTAGCGGGTCCAAAACCATATTGAAATCCCCCCCTAGGACAATAGGGAGGGAGGGGTACTCCAGGAGCACTTCTGCGAGAGATTGAAAAAATCTGGGATTATCGCAGTTGGGTGCATAAACATTTACCAAAAGCATTTACCTTTTTCCTATAACTATCTGTGTACTGGCCCACCTCCCCTCCAGGTCAGCTCTAGAGGATAGTGTTTGTGTCTTGCAAGAGCTTTTAATCAAGGTAGCCACCCCGTTTTTCTTACCCACCGCAGGTGCGTGGGACACTAAGCAATATTTCCCCCCAGCTAATTTTGTAGTCTCTTTAGTAGTGAGATGTGTTTCCTGGAGCATCACTATATCAGCTCCCTGCTTCTGGCAATATGTTAGAGTGTGGGTGCTCCTGAGAGCGATTGGGGGTTCCCCAACATGTCCGGTGGCAGCCCTGGAGGCCTACCTGTGGGCGAGGCCATGGGGGGACGGCTATCCATTTGTGCACAAGGATGCAGGCTAGCTGACGCGGTTTCAGTTCTCAGCGGTTCTGCGGATGATGCCGCGGCAGTTGGGCTTGGATCCTAGCAATTTTGCTCCTCATTCATTTCAAATTGATGCAGTTACTAGTGCTGCGGAGGCAGGGTTAACTGAACAGAAGATTCAGCGGATAGGCAGATGGCGGTCAAGAGCATTCCAGGGGTATGTGGAGGAGTGGCCTAGTGGTTGGGGCAAGGTACTTCAGGCCGGAAGGTCGGGGGTTCAAATCCCACTAGAGGACAGCAACATTGGGCCGGAAGGACTGGGGTTTCTAGTCCCACAGGTACTCCTTGTGGTCTTGGGCAAGCCACTTAACCCTCCATAGCCCATGTTCCCTGTAAAATAGTTCTCTGTGTGCTGTGCTTTCCTGTCTAATCAATGTGTTTATACCTCAAAAAAAAAAAAAATTTCCTGTCATGATTTGACAATTTCCAATCTGTAATCAAACCGCTGCTGATCACTGGAAGTAGCAGTATACAAATGTATACTAAATAAATAAATAAATAAATATGATGGGAAGAGTTCATGATAGTTGCTAACTGTCTATTTTCTTTTCGATGTCGGGCGGATTCCAGGTCAATGCTGGATGATCGGCTATTGGCTCGTGTACTGGGCTGGTCAGCGAGCAGCAACAAGGCCAGTGGGGCCAAATATCAGACTGGACGCCTCTGAGGTGACCGTCTTATGTCTGGGCGAGCGCGGTCTTCACTGGATGCAGCTCTTGCCTTTGCTTCGGCACCACGAGTGCAAAAAGGGGGTGGTGGCGTTTCTATTGCTGCACTTGGGAGGCAACGACCTGGGGTCCTGGACGTGTAAGCAGCTGATCAGAGCGGCCAGAAGGGATTTGGCTGAAGTGCTGTTGATGTTTAACAATGTTGTTTTATTATGGTCTGATAAAATTCCAAGGCCTGCTTGCTGGGGCCACCAGAGGTGGTCTAGGGGGTTGATCAAAATTAATCGGCAAATTGGCCGATGGGTGTGTGAAAAGGGAGGATGGCAAATTTTACATCCCTGGGTTGAAGTGGATTGCGCCGGTATATATCGGCAGGATGGAGTGCATTTATCCCCGGTGGGAGCAGATTTGCTCCTGAATGACTGGCAAGAGGCTTTGGAGTATGTGCTGAAAGGGAGGTTAGCTGGTCACAGCTTGGATTTGGGGGGCGGCACAGGGACGAGGGTCTCCTGAGCCGGTGGCGGGATCCCGGAGGTTTCCGGGGTCCAGAGCCGTTGGCAATACGTAGGGTGGGGGTGGGGTACCCACGACCCGGACAACCCCTAGGGGCTTTTGCTAATAATATGTTAAAGCCGGAAGAGGTGGGGGGGGGGGGGATGGAATAGCTTTGGGCCGGTTGACAGCGGAAGCGGGAATGAAGTCACCTTGCTACTCACACAGCAGGTGAGGTATCGTTCCGCTGCCGGAACCCGAATGATGAGGGTTTTTTTGTTGATAGCTTGTTATTGGATAATGTTATATGGTTAATAAAGCTGTGACCAGTTTAATTACCAAAGTGTTTGTAATGTTGTTATTTAAAGGGGGGGAGGGGAGAGGTGGTTGGGAGGGGCAAGGCAGAGACAGGCGCACCATGTCCGCCGTACCCCGGTTACAAAAAGGCTGCGGGGGGGGGGGGGCAGGGGGCAGCGTGGTGCATGGTCCCGGCCCTCGAGGAGGGAAAGAGGGAGGCTACCGCGATGGGAGAGGCGTGGTTTAAACCCATTGGCTCCTGCGGGTGAAGGAGGAGCGCAGGAGCCAATGGGGTGTGATGAGGCGGGCAGGAGGTGGTCCGGGGAGGAGCGAGCTGGCAGTCGCCGGGATAGCGGGGGAAAGGTGACTGGCGTCCCACCTTCCCATCCCTTGGGTTGGGCAGGAGTGGGGGAGGGGGGTTGCAGCTGGAGGGGGAAGGCGGGATCTCGGAGGTTTCTGGGGTCCGGAGCCATTGGCAATATGCAGGGCGGGGTGGGGTACCCCCGACCCGGACAACCTCTTGGGGCTTTTGCTAATAATATGGCGAAGCTGGAAGAGGGTGGGGGGGGGGGATGGAATAGCCTAGGGCCGGTTGACGGCGGAAGCGGGAATGAAGTCACCTTGCTACTCACACGGCTGGTGAGGTATCATTCCGCTGCCGGAACCCGAATGATGAAGGTTTTGTTGTTGGTAGTTTGTTATTGGATAATGTTATATGGTTAATAAAGCTGCGACCAGTTTAATTTCTAAAGTGTTTGTAATGTTGTTATTTAAAGGTGGGGAGGGGAGAGGTGGTTGGGGGGGGCAAGGTGGAGATGGGCGCATCGCGTCCGCCGTACCCCGGTTACCTCCGGTTGATAAACTTTCCCAGGTTTCCCGTTAAATTTCCAATTGATATGGTTAAAAAGCATCTGGTTGAGGTGCTTGGGATGGGCTCTGGGAATTTGCCACCTATTGTTAGGGTCATACAGAATAGTCTCAGGTCAATTCGTAGAGTAATAGAAGTGACCAAAATAATAAAGATTACTCTATTAGCAACAGCATCTATTGAAAAACAATAATGTAGGAGCAAGTAGAATTCACCATCTATAAAAATAGCTCAGGGATGTCTCAGACCACCGGCTTAAAACAGAGACACATAAGTGTCTAAGAGTGCTGTAATAGCATCAAGGACTGTCCACTGAGCATTGAGTTAACATATTCAAACTCCTACTAGAGATATTCAAAAACAGTGCAAAAAGAGCTACAATACTGAAAAGCAGTACTTAACTTCAGGTACCCCAACGCCAGCTATCATAGCGCTAGTCAATGCGTTTCACTCAATAAGACTGAGTTTCTTCAGGGGGATTTAGAACTGAAAAAAAACAAAAGTTAAGTATAAAAACACTGTTCCAATGAAATCTTCATACTGATGCATAAAATCAAAAGATCACATCTAACTTTTTAAAACAGCCCCAACCAAATGTCATACATGAAAGTATAAACCGCTGCTGCCCACGTTTTGCAACAAAGAGCTTAACTTGGATACTATCAGTGCTCAAAAAAACGCCACGCATGCGGGCTGAAAACTAGGAGCACCCTTTAAATACTGAGCGTAACGTGAACCAGCAACATCACAACTATAACCCGCACCTAAAGTCCTTGTTGAAAATATAAAATTTTATAATATATATTTCAAAAATTTATTGAAAAATATGTTGGCAGAAACCAGTGATACAATATTCAAATAAAAACGCATAAACAATAGTGGACCCGGATTTATATCTTCAAAACGATTTAAAGACAAGCACCCCAATCGATAGCTGCATTAAGCCCACCAGGAGATACAGATCGCAATATAAAAATCCACCATTGTTCACGATATAATAAAAATTCTTCTTGTGATTTTCCATTCGCACCTTTCATAACATCTTCTATGCAAAAACACTGTAAACTTTCAAAAGCGTGTCCCTGCAATTTGCAATGATGAACAATCGGCGCTGTCAGTACTCCATGTTTCAACCGGCTTTTATGTTCTTGTATTCTGACCTTTAAGGGCCGAGTCGTTTTCCCGATATACAAAAGATTGCAACTAGTTGCACAGAAGGTCTGTCCTTTCAACAGGTATGTATGTCCATTATAAATGAAATGATCCGTCTCCCAAGTGATGGCACAGATATTACATCGGCCACACTTCTTATGGCCAGTCAATTTTCAAGACTCAACAGAAGAGTCTATAGAACGCAAAACAGCAGGGCTCAATCGCTCTTTAAGATTTCGTCCACGTTTCCATACACATCGAATTCTCTTAGTGGCTAGCCCTCGTATAGAGCTAAGTACATTCATATGTTTTGAGACGATCTTCTGGATTCTAAAACTCAAAGGCGAGTAGCCAGTGATAAGATTAATGCAGTCAGTATCAGTAGTCAAAGTCTCACTAGCACCACGAGATTGTAGTAATTGTGATCGATCATTATACAGGGCACGTTGATATGCCTGATTTACAACCCTTGTGGGGTAACCTGCCACACACCCGCTCCCGGGACCTTGGGGTTTCAGGAGGGGGTGGCCTTGGATGCCCTTCAGGGTTGAGAATTGTAGTTGTGTGTGCTCAAGTAGTAAGGCAGGCAAAGAAAATTTCTTTGATGAGGTTTATTTCCGCATTGCAGTTCAAGTGCAAACAGACGCAAGTAAAGTATAATAGCACAAAACAAGAGTGAGAAACCAAAACAAGGTATTGCACTGCTAGGCTAAATGTCCATTATCTTCTGTGGTCACATTCAGTTGTCATGTGACCCTTTTTCTAACGGAAGAAACAAACTCTGGTAAACAGCAATGCTCCTGGTATGCAGACAATTATGCTTTAACTTATTCCTTTCTGATAAGCTCCTCAGCATAGGAATCAATACAGCAACTTCTTGTTATATTTCTTCATATAACTTTGTACAGCATTTCAAATTAAATGTCCTTCTCAATGACACAAGCTGAACAGTCCATGGGCATGTCTGGCTCTGTGAACGGTAGAGAAGAAACTAAAGGCATTTCCTCTTCACAGCTTTTTGTGGGCTGTGCTACATTAGAGGAAGAAATTGCCCTGCTTTCAAGGAACTCTCTGAAGTCTTTAAGAAGCAATTCAGCCTGCGTTCTTCCTGGGCTAAGCTGATAATGTCTTACTCCTTCAGGTAACTGTTTGTTTAAACTGCTTATCTCTTGATAATTAGCAATGCTGCTTTTACTAGGACAACAGTTCCATGTGTTAGGATTATCCTTCCCCCACTTATCACTAAACGTTAGTGCTGGGTTTAAAACTTCAACTGTGAGAGGAGAGCTTTTCAACAGAGTGTTTAAAGTAGAACCTTCAGACTTCTCTTGGCCCACGTCCCTATAATAGGAGTCAGCTGTTCTCCTACCATAGGTTTCTGCTGGCTTATGACTATAGCCTAGGCTGCTTAAATGCTTTTCAGACTGCAACCAATTGCTACGATGTTGTCTGACTTTGTCCTGGCTCTTAACGTTAGCCTTTACTCTTTCTGGCTTCCCAATGTTAAACTTGCTAGCTGTTTCAAACCCACTGTGTACCTTGTGCTGTGGCTTTCTCCAGGGTAATTCCCTGTCCCTCTGCCTTTGGTTCCAAGGTTCCACTTGATCCTTTAGAAGCTTGTGCTGTATCCTTGGATCTCTCTGTGCTCCTGAATCCTTCTGGTCACAGAAGATTCTTCCTGCCTCTGAGTCTCCTGGGTACCTGCTCCGTGAGTCCAATCTTCTCCTTAGTGGATCACAGCTGCTTAACTGCTCTCTCTCTAACTCTTCCTGGTCCTGTCCTTCCAAAACCAAATCGTTCTCTTCCTCTCCCTCTTCCTGTTCTCCTTTCCCTAACTCTCTCTGTTTCTGAGTGCTTAACAAGGTGCCTGTGTACGGCACTGCCCGCCTCCTGCTTGGGCGTGCCCAATCAGGGACTTGGCTTCTCTCCTTCCTTGAGGTGAGGTGTGGTTCCTGATTAGCTCTGTGTTTTTTTCTCTCTGAAGAGAAAATCCTGCATTCTCCTGCAGTACCGGTTCTCTCCACCGGATCACTACCTGTTTCCATAGCTTCTTGAGAGGCTTCTACGTCACAAATCCCCCCCCCCTTAAGATATCATGGGCTGGCTTAGGCTCGTCCGCACAGCACGTGATACGACTCAACGACTCTGCATTTTTTTTTTTTTAATTTTTTATTTATGAAAATTTTTACAAATAAATCAAGAAAGTTAACAATAGACTGTCTTGGAGAAATTGGAGGATACATAAAGAAAAATAAATCAGAGAAAATAAACATATGAAGCAAAAACGACTCTGCATTTTGATGGAGTTTTCCAGCTCTGTGCTCTACCTGGAACTCAAAAGCCTGTAGGGCCATAAACCAGCGCGTTAGCCGGGAATTATGGTTATGCATTTGATTTAACCATTTCAATGGTGCGTGGTCCGTGACAAGGATGAACTTCCTCCCCACTAGGTAGAAGTGTAGCGCATCAATAGCCCACTTGATGGCTAAACACTCGCGCTCAATAGTGGAGTAATTTTTCTCTGCCGGTGCCAATTTCCTACTAAGGAATAAGACTGGGTGTTCTGTATCCTCATGTCGCTGAGACAAGACAGCGCCCAGGCCCGTATCAGATGCGTCTGTCTGTACTATGAAGATTTTTGCGAAATCCACCCCCTTCAAAACCGGTGCTTCACACAGTTGCTTCTTTAAAAAAGGTCAAGCACTCTTTCAGCTTCTTCACTCCACTTGAGTTTATTGGGTGCATTTTTCCGAAGCATGTCAGTTAGCAAGGCGGTCTTCTCTGAAAAATGTGGGATAAATCTTCGGTAATAACCTACCAGACCCAAAAAGCTGCGCAATTGTTTTTTATTGGCAGGTTTTGGGAAGGCCTGTACGCTTGCAATTTTACTGACCAACGGTCTTACAACTCCATGGCCCACGATATGACCCAAATATTTAACTTCTTGTCCCCCAAGAAAGACACTTGGCAGTGTTCAATGTGAGGCCCGCATCCCGGATTGCTAGTAGAACAGCTTCGACTCTTTGTAAATGCTGAGTCCATGTCTCGCTATGAATGATAACGTCGTCCATATAGGTGACTGCATAGGCCTGATGTGGATGAAGAACCATGTCCATGAGTCGTTGGCAAGTGGCCGCGGCCCCATGTAGGCCAAAGGGCATTCTCCTGAATTGATAGAGGCCAATAGGTGTACTGAAGACGGTCTTTGGCCTGGCCTCTCTGGTAAGGGGAACTTGACAATACCCTTTTGACATGTCGAGCGTCGTAAGATACTTAGCTTGTGCAAGTCGATCAGGAGTTCCTCAATCCGAGGCATGGGATATGAGTCAAATCGGGATATTGAATTTATTTTCCGAAAGTCAATACAAAATCGGATTGAACCATCCGGTTTCGGCACCATGACGATGGGACTATTCCATGGACTCCGGGATTCTTCGATTATTCCCATGGCTAACATCTCTCCCACCTGTCGTATTACCTCATTCTTTTTCGCCTCCGGTAGTCGGTAAGGACGCTGCCTTACCACTTCGCCCGGGGGTGTTATTATTTCATGGGCTATCAATCTTGTTTCTCCGGGTACAGGTGTGAGAACATCTCTGTATCTTGATAGCACTTGTGTCAGTTCCTGTCTTTGGGCCCATGAGAGTCCCTCATCCAGCCGGGGTTCAGGATTTTTCTTGCACTCGGTCAGTTGGGGTCCGAGGTCCTCTTCTTCGGCCTCCTCCCTCTCCACTGAAGCTGATAACCCTTGCAGGCTATTGGTCCCTGTAGAACCGAAGCCTTGCGTGCCCCGCATTGTTGTGGACAAGACAGGCACTTCTTCCAAAGGGGGAAGTCCGACGCGTTCACAAATCAATTGTGCTATGCGGTCTCCCATCTTCACTCTAAAGTCATTTTTCCCAAAGTTGAAAATGAGCACTTTTACAGAACCACGGTAGTCTGGGTCTATTACACCAGCACCGATATCTATAAAATGTTTCAGCGCTAGGCCTGACCATGGAGCTAGACGTCCATAACACCCAGCAGGTAATTCTATTTGTAGAGCAGTGTCTACCAGTTCCTTTCCGCCGGCTGGAACTACAATATCTTCTGCACTGGTGAGGTCAAATCCTGCTGCATTAGGCGTGGCTCTCTTGGGTGCCTGAGCACTAGGGGTCATTCTGCAGAACCTCAGGACAAACCTGGGTTTTCCTGCATTATCGTCCTTTGGAATTTCTTTCCTCTGGCCACCTTTGCTGGCCCGGGCCAATAAGGGTCGAGGGACTGACTTCACCCTCTCCGTTGCCAGAGCTTGCGCTTCCTTAGGGACCTTTCCTACGTGGGAATCCTCTCTCTCCTGTAAGCCTTGTACTAGCCCTTTGTGAAACTGCGGCCAATCCTTACCTAGGATTACTGACTGGGGAAGTCCTGGGACAACTGCTAATGGGATAGTCCTTCGTGAACCTAGCCCTGTTATGTGTAGGTTATACACTGGATAGGTGGAAGTTCCTCCGTGAACACATCTTATTTTAACTGAACTCACAGGCTGAATTACTTCTCCTCCCTGCATGGCTTCTATTCTCTGCCACAACTCTTCAGAGAGCATGCTTAACTCAGCTCCTGAGTCTAGCAAAGCTTGAGTGGTAATTCCCTGTACTTCAACAGAAAGAAGAAATCCTTGTCTGTCTTTCATAGAACTATCCGCTATCAAGGCAGTTTTAACAAAAGAATGTTTTTGCAAATGTCCCTCTTGCCCACATTTGTAACACCTTGGCTTACTTTTAGAATTCTTCCACAATGGCATTCCCCTTTTTATAGGATCCTCCTGCACCCTCCGGTTCCTTTCTGATCCGCGGCTGCCTGTCTCCTGGGAAGTAGTGCCAGCTCTCTGGGCAGTTAGCTCTGCCTCTATGTATCTTTCCGAGAGTGCAGCAGCTTCTTGGGGAGTTTTGCAGTTTTGCAAGATCAGGAAGGTGCGGACTCCCTGGGGTAGAGCGTTCATGTATTGCTCTAGTACCAAGTCATCAAGTATTGACTCCACAGACCTCCCTTCTGGAGTTAACCACTTGTCAATCAAGCTATGAATCCTGTGACACAAGGACTTAGGGGTCTCACTCGGCCTCAGTTTTACACTCCTCAAGCGCGTGTGGTAAACCAAAGGAGTGAGCCCTAATCTCTCTCTTATCGCTTTCTTTAACTCATCATAGCTTCCGGCCAGTGCAGCAGGCATGGCGCCTGTAAGTGGCCATCGCTTCCCCAGTAAGGGATGCTGCTAAGCTTAGTGCCCAGTGCTCCCTAGGCCAGGCGCTAAGGCGAGCTACTCTCTCGAAGCTCTCGAGAAAGTCATCTACATCATCCTGATTAGTAAGTTGACCAAAGTTAAACAAAGTTCCTGTGTGTAAACTAACAGGGTGTACAGAGTCTGTTAGAGTGCAACCTGTTGTAGATGCTGGTGGTACAGTCGCCTGCTTCCTCTCCTTTAGCCATTCCTCCATCATGGTAAGTAGAGGTTGCTGCTGTTCACGGAAACTCACGTTGGCTCTTTCCTGTGCCTCTAGCGAAAGATCTCTCTGGTGCTCCAGGTGTGTCGCCATCCATTGGAAGATGTCCTTGGCCTCCATCGCCATCTTGGAATTCCTGGAATAAAGCAAAAATACAGACCCAAGTGCGGTATCACAGTACACTTGTCTATCTGTGCTTTAATTTCTCCTTTTTTTTTTTCCTTCCCTAGTCACCACTAGGCTGCACCCTTGCCCTGGTATCCTGGTTACCTGGGGTGGATACCCTTTACCTGGCTCAGGTGGTCTGCATGCACATCAGCAACAGCAGATCCTGCAGCCTCCTGCAGTCCCCTTCCTCGACTGGGCTCATCAGCTCTTCAACTGGGCTCTTCTGGAAGTTGGCTTCTGCAGCTCCTGATGTGGCTACTTCTTGCGCCTGCGCAGTATCCTGCCAAGTATGCCATTTTGCCACACACCCTCTCCCGGGACCTTGGGGTTTCAGGAGGGGGTGGCCTTGGATGCCCTTCAGGGTTGAGAATTGTAGTTGTGTGTGCTCAAGTAGTAAGGCAGGCAAAGAAAATTTCTTTGATGAGGTTTATTTCCGCATTGCAGTTCAAGTGCAAACAGACGCAAGTAAAGTATAATAGCACAAAACAAGAGTGAGAAACCAAAACAAGGTATTGCACTGCTAGGCTAAATGTCCATTATCTTCTGTGGTCACATTCAGTTGTCATGTGACCCTTTTTCTAACGGAAGAAACAAACTCTGGTAAACAGCAATGCTCCTGGTATGCAGACAATTATGCTTTAACTTATTCCCTTCTGATAAGCTCCTCAGCATAGGAATCAATACAGCAACTTCTTGTTATATTTCTTCATATAACTTTGTACAGCATTTCAAATTAAATGTCCTTCTCAATGACACAAGCTGAACAGTCCATGGGCATGTCTGGCTCTGTGAACGGTAGAGAAGAAACTAAAGGCATTTCCTCTTCACAGCTTTTTGTGGGCTGTGCTACATTAGAGGAAGAAATTGCCCTGCTTTCAAGGAACTCTCTGAAGTCTTTAAGAAGCAATTCAGCCTGCGTTCTTCCTGGGCTAAACTGATAATGTCTTCCTCCTTCAGGTAACTGTTTGTTTAAACTGCTTATCTCTTGATAATTAGCAATGCTGCTTTTACTAGGACAACAGTTCCATGTTTTAGGATTATCCTTCCCCCACTTATCACTAAACGTTAGTGCTGGGTTTAAAACTTCAACTGTGAGAGGAGAGCTTTTCAACAGAGTGTTTAAAGTAGAACCTTCAGACTTCTCTTGGCCCACGTCCCTATAATAGGAGTCAGCTGTTCTCCTACCATAGGTTTCTGCTGGCTTATGACTATAGCCTAAGCTGCTTAAATGCTTTTCAGACTGCAACCAATTGCTACGATGTTGTCTGACGTTGTCCTGGCTCTTAACATTAGCCTTTACTCTTTCTGGCTTCCCAATGTTAAACTTGCTAGCTGTTTCAAACCCACTGTGTACCTTGTGCTGTGGCTTTCTCCAGGGTAATTCTCTGTCCCTCTGCCTTTGGTTCCAAGGTTCCACTTGATCCTTTAGAAGCTTGTGCTGTATCCTTGGGACTCTCAGTGCTCCTGAATCCTTCTGGTCACAGAAGATTCTTCCTGCCTCTGAGTCTCCCGGGTACCTGCTCCGTGAGTCCAATCTTATCCTTAATGGATCACAGCTGCTTAACTGCTCTCTCTCTAACTCTTCCTGGTCCTGTCCTTCCAAAACCAAATTGTTCTCTTCCTCTCCTTCACCTTCTTCCTGTTCTTATTTCCCTAACTCTCTCTGTTTCTGAGTGCTTAACAAGGTGCCTGTGTATGGCACTGCCCACCTCCTGCTTGGGCGTGCCCAATCAGGGACTTGGCTTCTCTTCTTCCTTGAGGTGAGGTGTGGTTCCTGACAGGGCCGGATTTACCTTGAGTGAGGCCCTACGCCAACAAAAATTGTGGGCCCCCAGCAGGGGGGGCCCAAGGGGGGTGCGGGGCCTCATTTGCATAAGGGACCTCATTTGCATAAATATTTGCATAATGTTACCATATACTAACTTTTAGTAAACGCGCCTCTTAATGAGTGTATGGATAAAGAAAGACTAAAAGATTTCTACATTACTATAATCCAGTGCCAACTGCCAGACACATTAGGAACTACTACAAACACTGCCCATTTAGAACCCATAGCAAACCCGCCGTATCCTAACAGCACTACCAGGACTCACAAAGCACCATACTCTACCAATCAAAAGGCAACACTGCAAATATTAAACCAATACATTTCAGAGAACAACAATACATGACCTACTGGGGAAAGAGAACAAGTGGCAATGTCAAATAGGAATTATATAAACAGAACACCTCAGCTCAGTTACACATGCAGAACATAGACCATCACCAAACAAGTAATCACAATTTAGAAACAGGAAGACAATAATTAAACTGGGAATCCCAAAAGCCAAACTTGGAATGTACAGCACTGTAGAAATAAAACTATACATTAATTTGCTCTTGTACTAAACAAAGCGCAGACGTTAATGATGCACATTTACCAGAGCTGACATATTCCAATTAATAAATTCAAAATAAAGAGATATTTTTCTACCTTTTGTGCATTTTTTTCAGCTGCAATTGCTCCAGACACTTTCTTCTGGTTTCTTCGTGTCTTCTGCTAACTCTCCATCGTCTGCTGTCCATTTGTCCTTTCTTCTCTCTTCTAGTTTTTTTCCATTCTCTCTCTACATCTGCTTTAACATACTAATCTTTCTCCTTTTGCTCTTTCCTCATTCCTATTTCATCCACTCAAATTTTACCCCTCCATCCTCAATCCCCACTTACTCTCCCAATACCCAGCCAATTGTAGATTTTTTATCCCTCCCACACAAAATATTTTTCCCTTCTCAATTTTACTCTTCCAGCCCCATCCCATTCTAATCCTCCCCCAACATCAGCTCCCTTCTAGTTCCAGCCTCACCCAGCATCCATTCCCTTCTAGTCCCTGCATCAGCCCTTTTCCAGTCCTAGCCACCCATCAGCCCATTTCCAGTCCTAGCAACCCCCCAACCCAATACCAGTCCTAGCCCCCCATCAACCCACTTACAGTCCTAACCCCCCATCACCCCATTTTCAGTTTAAGCCCCCTATAACCCATTACCAGTCCTAACCCTCCATCAGCCCACTTCCAGTCCTCACCCCATCAACCCATTTCCAGTCAGCCCCCCATAGCCCATTGCCAGTCCTAACCCCCCCATCAGCCCACAGCCCATTACCAGTCCTAACCCCATCAGCCCACCTCCAGTCTTAACCCCCCCAACCCATTTCCAGTCCTAGCCCCCCCATTAGCCCATTACCAGACAGCCCCCATCAGCCCACAGCCCATTACCAGTCTTAACCCCCCCAAAGCCCATTACCAGTTCTAAACCCCCCCAACAGCCCATTACCAGTCCTAACCCCATCAGCCCACCTCCAGTCTTAACCCCCCAGCCCCTTTCCAGTCCTAGCCCCCCATAGCCCATTACCAGACAGCCCCCATCAGCCCACAGCCCATTACCAGTCTTAACCCCCCAAGCCCATTACCAGTTCTAAACCCCCCAACAGCCCATTACCAGTCCTAACCCCATCAGCCCACCTCCAGTCTTAACCCCCCCAACCCATTTCCAGTCCTAGCCCCCCCATAGCCCATTACCAGACAGCCCCCATCAGCCCACAGCACATTAACACTCTTAACCCCCCCAAAGCCCATTTCCAGTTATACCCCCCCCTACATCCCATTACCAGTCCTAACCCCATCAGTCCACCTCCAGTCTTAACCCCCCCAGCCCCTTTCCAGTCCTAGCCCCCCATAGCCCATTACCAGACAGCCCCCATCAGCCCACAGCCCATTACCAGTCTTAACCCCCCCAAGCCCATTACCAGTTCTAAACCCCCCCAACAGCCCATTACCAGTCCTAACCCCATCAACCCACCTCCAGTATTAACCCCCCCAGCCCATTTCCAGTCCTAGCCCCCCCATAGCCCATTACCAGACAGCCCCCATCAGCCCCCATCCTATTACCAGTCTTAACCCCCCCCAAAACCCATTTCAAGTTCTAAACCCCCCCAACAGCCCACAGCCCATTACCAGTCCTAACCTCATCAGCCCACTTCCAGCCTTAACCCCCCCAGCCCATTTCCAGTCCCAGCCCCAGCCCCCCCAATAGCCCATTACCATTCCTACCCCCCCGGCCTAAAGTAAAATTTAATTAAAAAAAAACACCTGCTGGCTGCCGCCGCGGGGCCCCCTCTGCTGCCGCGGCAGCATGGACTGACCCGCGGGGGCCCCCTCTGCAAGCTTGATCCGTCGGTCGGTCGGTCGGTCGGTCCGTCCCTCCCTCCCTCCGTGCAGGCTGTGAGAGGCGCGAAGGGAGACTGTCTCCCTCGCATCTCTGTTAAGCCCGCAGGGGCTGATGGGAAACAGTGCGGAACAGTGATATCAATGGGCAACCTGAAATACACTCCCAGGAAAGCTCCATTACAATGCAGTGCTTTTGAAAGAGTCTACGGAGCGTAGACCCTTTCAAAAAAGCATTCATATTTTTGGGGGCTTTCCTGGGAGTGTTTTTTATGGTTACCCATTAAGATAACTGTTGCCCAGATGGATTATCATTTTCTTATAATTTGTTGTGACCATTTTCATATTATATTTGCGATTTTGTTCTGTGCACATGTATCACACTGCTCACGTTCTTAGGTTTCCCCGCTTTTGCTGTACATTGCTGACGGAAATGGTTTCTCTTCCCTTTAAATGCGCTCTACCGTGAGTGTTTCACTCGCGGTAGTTTTTACATGTAAATTCGGCCCCGCTCCTGTGCGGGGAGCCTCTCCCCTCCCACTCTCCACCCATTGACCCCGTCTCACCGCCCCTCGGGGGCCTTCCTCCGCCCTCCGTTAGCCTTTCCCCGCCTCTATCGCACATGGGCGCACCGCAAACGTGCGCGTTTTCGGCGCACGTGTGCGGGGCCCGTTAATGTGACACGCACGCGTGCGGGGCACTTAAGAGCACTTAAATGCATCATTTTAGAGCGCTCAAGTGCGCCCCGCACAAGTGCGCAGTTTAGTAAACATACCCCTAAATGTTCTTGGTGCTGCACCCCAGAGGTTAGTGTTTATGCTACATTTTTCTTGTGTATTTTGGTTCAATGTGAGGGTAAGGATCATGTTTTCTTTGAGCTGAGTCAGCTTGCTGATTTTATTGTAGCAAAGGAGGAGGGTAAGATACAGGTAGTAGTTTTATCTATACTACTGTGAGTCACTGGGTTGGTTCATTGCAGGATGTGTCCTTTTGTAATCTTTGTTTGTTTGTTTGTTTTTTGCATTTTATTGATGTTTGACCCTCTTGTTTCTTGGGCTGATGCTTGGCATTATGGGTGGAACTGTTCTTACTGTTCTTTGGATGCCATTTTCCTTCTTTTCCTTCTCTCACTTTGTTGTGAAGTGAGTGTAAAATGAATAAATAAAAAAAAACAACCATAACTTTAAAATGGTTTTTTTTTGTATGTACCGGGATTTTGCCCGATAGTTTTGCTGATTCTTATGCCAGAATATATACAATTTGGCTTTCAGGTCTCTTGGCTAGATATTTGCAGATGGCCTCTTCTATTTGAAGGATGTAGATCATGGTCTTGATCCAATTTTCTTACTTACAGTTTTAAATTTTGTTTTGTTTTTCTCCACCCTTTTTTCAGTTGTGGTTATTGGGACTCTACTCCTTTCATAGTCAATACTGAAACACAGATCCATCTTTATTTGAAATTTGCTTCTTAATAGTCCCTCTGTAATTACAATCGGGTTTTGAGATTCTTTTGTATTTTCTAAATATATATTTTTTATACTTCATTGCTGGTTATTTTTATTATTGCCCCTTCTTACATGTGGCACCTCAGATTTTTGGTCACACTGTTCTTGTTTCCCCCTTTACATCCAAATGGTGGTTTGAAGCTCCGTTTGAAAAGATTACACTAACTTATTTATGTCCACGCTTTATATTTATTTGTAATATATCTGTGCACAATTCTTCTTTTTCTTTATTGTAATTTATTTTAATTAATTACCCTTTTTTGGGATTTTTTGTATGATATTTCATGTATTTTTTTTATATATTTATATATATATATATATATATATATATTTATATATTTATATGTTTTTATGTTTTTAGACCCCTGATTCAAGCCTTTGTGCCAAAACCTGGCCAAGTCGGGTCCCTTTAATAAACTGTTTGGTTGTGTGAAGGTACACCTGTGTGAAGATACATGGTGTAGCCATGGTTTCTCTCTACTCCTAGGCTGGACTGTGCTGGTTGCAGAGTTTTCTTCTCCCTTTCTCTGTGTTACCCTTATAAATAATTCAAATCAGTTTGAACAGAAGAACCACATTCCCATTGCAGTAAAATTAGATGCAACTGTGATCAATTGTCAGTACTCAGATGACTTGAATCAACCAATAAATGATGGTTCTAATGCTTAAATGGCCACATTCACTCCCTGTTCCATTTTCACAATGGTGAAGACAAGAAAGATGCCTGAGTCCATTAGAAAAGCCATTATCACCAAACATCAAAATTCAAAGGGGTACAAGGCCATCTCCAAAGACCTTGGGATTCCTGTGTCTAGTCTGCAATGTTATTAAGAGGTTTTCTGCTCATGGAACTGTCAAGAACCTCCTAGGATGTGGTGGGAAGAAGAAAATTAATCCAAGAAGTCTTTGAAGGTTAGTGCGAACTTTTGGAAAAACTCCATGTACAACATCTAAAGAGCTTAAGGCTGACCTGAAGCAATCTAGAGTGGTGGTTTCAACTCACACCATACACAAAGCACAAAACAAATAAGGGCTTCATGGGTGAAAGTCAAGAAGGACCCCACTGCTCAAAGACAGGCATAAAAAGGCATACCTGATCTTTGCCCAAGCTTACCTTGAGAAACTACAATCCCTCTGGGAAAATTTTCTGTGAACAGATGAAACCAAATATGAGCTCTTTGGCAATGCAGATCAGCGATACATTTACAGGTGAAGAAATGAAGCATATAAAGAAAAATAAAACCATTTCTACAGTTAAATATGGTGGAGGTTTCATAATATTGTGGAGCTGTTTTGCTGCCTCATGAACTCAAGGCCTGGAACGTATTCAAGAAATCATGAAGTCAGAGGACTACCGAGGTATTTTGGAGTGAAATGTGCTACCTAGCGTCAGAAAGCTAGGTCTGGGTGAAAGATCATGGGTCCTCCAGCAGGACAATGACCCAAAATATACATCCAAAAGTACAAAAGAATGGTTAAAAAGGAACACATTGATTGTTTTAAATTGGCCAGCAATGAGTCCTGATCTCACTCTAATCAAGAACCTTTGGAAAAAGTTGAAATCTGCCATTGGTAAAAGGAATTCTGGAAACATTCATGAGCTGGAACAAATCATAGTTGAACAGTGGGAGAAACTATCAGCAGACAGATGTACAAAACTTTTAGATGTCTACAAGAAATATTTGGAGGCTGTCATCACTGCCAAGGATTGTGCAACCAAATATTAGTGAAGCATACCATTAATCCTGTCCAGGCCATATTTTTTTTTTCTCAGATACTACATCTAAGTTGCACAGACATCTTTTTTTTTGTTGTATACCTTTGAACATACTATTAAAATATTGTGATGACATACAGTTGTAATATTTCCAATTATTTCTCAAGATATTGTGCACAGCATACCTAAAATACAAGGATGCCAATAATGTTGACCGCAGCTGTATCATTATCAATAATAAGGGACACTCAGAATAAGAGCATACAGCACTATTACATACTCAATGGCAACATCATTGGTCTCACAAAATGTGCATTATGGGCATGCATTAGTGCTGTTATTCTGAGAGTCTCTTATTATTGACAGGGATATGTTGTGACATTAAGCTATAGCGAAGCCTCTCTGATTTTGACTGCCTGATCACACTGGCACCTGGTGGCACCGCAGTCATCCATATGGTCCAGGTACTGGCCAGGCTTTCATATCCCCCTGAATTGCAGATGAGCACACCAGATCCCCCCCCCCCCCCACGCACCCCTCAAACCACACACACACATACACACACACACACACACACACACTCTCGCTTTCTGGCACAAAAACATATTTCTGCCAAAAATATGCCCTGAACCTATACATAACAGCTATGACATAACATTATAGCATGAAGTACCAGAACTGAAAATATGATCTCCGTTTCTTACCCAAACAAGATTCCTTTCCCTGCTCACACCCATACTATCCCTGCATCAGCAGTCACATTTTTCAGAACATGGGCATTGTTAGGATCCCCTAGATTGGCTCCTTTAGCACAAACAGCACATTTATGCATAGCCAGAATAAACACTATTGCTCGTCTTAATATTTCTGAGAGGGTGCTTCTTAATGTGTCTGTACCTTACAACATTCCCTCACCTCTTCTCTCTGTACTTTAAAACTGCATCTTGTGTTTTTCCAGATTGCAGTCACAGCAGTTCAAAACATAACTTGTCACAACCATTCTTCAATATGGGATGCATTGCAGAGAACAGCAGAATTTTTTCTAATTACTGGCCTTAATCAAAATTTCAGCAGTAATAACATGGACATTTCTGGGAAACACTTAATACGTACATGGGCCTTTCCTGAATATGGTTGATACGTCTCCACAGCTGATCACGCCCCCGTTCTGCCTCTTCTGGGCACATTTTGAGATCTCTGTGCTAGCACTGTGGACATGCATGTCAGCAATGTTTCAGAATATGGTTGGAGACATTTTTGGCACATAAACGTCCCTGCCGCAAGTACAACCCCTTATTCATGTTCTGGAATGACCCCCTAATTGCCCTACCTTTCAATAAGAATGTTACTGAGCACAGGGTATCAATGCACCATAGTTGTGTAAATGAAGTCCAATAGGAGGAGTAGCCTAATAGAGCAGTGGTTTGGGAAGCAAAGATTCAAATTCTATTTCATCCAGTAACACTCCTCATGACCTTGAACAAGTTAGTTCACTCTCCACTGGCTGAGCTATAAGCTTAAGGGAATGTTTATTATGCCTCAGGCTAGTAACACAGGTTTGGGTCACATTAACCTGCACTAGATGCAGAGGGGTGGAGACAGCCATCCCCCTATGTTTAGCACAGTTTGCAGCATTAAGACTGTTGCGGGGTGCAACTATTGCCACCCATTGTGCTGGCAGTAGTTGTTCCCCGCCTTGCATCGGCAGCGTGGGCTTCCAAGTTCTGCACTAACAGCGCTGCTGTGGGAATGCACATGGCCTGCCCAGGCAGCGCCCAGACATGCGCCGCCCAGGCTGCACAGGGCCCCATACTACTTTATAGCGTAGCACAAAAATGCATGCTAACCCCCATGCCATGAGTAGCGCATTTTAGTGTACATGCCCCTTAGATTATAAGTCTTATTAACCGGGGACATGCCATTGGAAATGTAACTTGAGCTAAGGTTTGGAAATCCTAAAGAAAAGCAAAAGGATTATTAATTCATCACACTCTCACAGAGTAAATAATAGAAACAGTTTTAGTGTAGTTATAAGCTTTGAATGCATTACAGAAGTGGCATACAATGCTGAATCTTTCATTGTGGGCGTGTTCTCTCTGAGAATATTGAGTCAATATTCAGTCAGAATGGTCAGTATTATTTTAAATCAGCCACAGCATTTTAAAACATTCATATATCCAGTGCTGCCACACAGGTAGCCAGCAGCGCTGAATATACATGTAGACCACTGACTGTTGGTAGTTATGTATAATAATGATATTCAGAAACGTATAGGGGGCTTGTTTACAAAGCCGTGGTAGCGGTTTCCGATCGTTATCGGAGCCGCGGCCCCATTGATTTCAGAAACCGCTACCGTGGCTTTGTAAACAAGCCCCATAGCAAGTGAGAGTGGATAAAGTCTCCCCGGTAATGTGATCAGGATTCTAACTGCTGCTTTGGACAGGTTGCCCGCCTTCTACCCATTGTTTAGGGTTCTAATTGCCACTCCATGCAGGTTACCACCTCCCATCCTCCCCCCAACACACACACACAAAGCCTTGTGTCTTTAATAGAGCTCAGAAAGTTATTTAACGTTTGCTTTGAGTAGAAATGCTCTACAATCAGATTTCATTTTCTTGCTCCTTAGGGATCCTCTGTATTTATCCCACACATTTTTGAATTTCATCAGTTTTTGCTTCTACCACCTCCTTCAGGAAATTAATCTAGACACATATCACTCTTTCTTTGAAAACACATTTCCTGATGTTGCCATTGAATCTACCTCCTTGTAGCTTCATATTATGTCCTCTTGTTCTACAGCTTCCTCTCATTTGGAGAAAATTAATTTTTTCACTAATACCTTAAAAGTCTCTATCACATTTCCCCTGTCCCTCTTCTCTTCTAGGTTATACGTATTTAGGATCTCTAGTCTCTTCTCATATGTCTTCTGATGCTGACCACTCACCATTTTGTTCATGTTCCTATAGACCGCCTCCAGGCTTTTTATATCCTTAATGAGATACAGCCTCTAAAATGGAACACAGTATTCCAGGTGAGGCCACAGCAATGACATAAGAACATAAGATATGCCATACTGGGTCAGACCAAGGTTCATCAAGCCCAGTATCCTGTTTCCAACAGTGGCCAATCTAGGTCATATGTACCTAGCAGTTTCCCCAAAAGACACAGGTTCCACAATGCTTGTATTGTGTCAAGCATTGATATCCTGTGCCCATTTTTAATAATGGTTTATGGACCTTTCCTCCAGGAACTTGTCCAAACCTTTTTTTTTTTTTTAAACTTTTATTTTCATTTTGCAACAAACAAAAGAAACAACACACCAAAGGAGACAAAACAAGAATACATTAAAGAAAAGTAAACCCAATTACCCCCCACCCCCACGCTTCTTCTCTAGCTGATTATGTCAGCATGTGAGCGCTTCCAAACAACAGTGATTATACATCAAAACAATCAAAAGAGTATCTGCGATACAGAATAATCATGGGACAAAGATATATACAAATTTAGACAGTCAGATGAGAGCATTGAGCAGAATGTACATAGTCATTGAGCATCTTCCATTTAGACCGATGATGAGGAGTCTGAATGGGGGAAGCAAACATACGAGGTATTTGTTCATATTTACTGTAGAGACAGACATGATTCCACCATTCATTGGGGCTCAGATGGGAGCTATTTTTCCAGTATTTCGTAATTAGGGAAATAGCAATGCCAAGCATAAAGTCCAAAAGGAAGTAAGCCGTTTTTGGAAGAGAGGGGATCCCCGCAGCTGAGCGAAGTCCCACTATCCTCCAAGAAAGGGGCTCTTGAAAGTGCAAAATAGACTGGATACGACCCCAGACCCGACGCCAGTAATACTGTAGTGCGGGACATTCATACATAACATGAGGTAGTGAACCAATGGCCGCATGACATGTCCAACAACTATTGCCCTGAGTAGTGTTCCATTTGGCTAATCTGTCAGGAGTGTAAAAACACCGGTGGGCTAGAAAGAAGAGTGTCTGAGTGAGTGAGGCGGATCGGGAGACCCGTGTCACTCTACTCCAGACAAGGCTCCATTGCTCCGGGGTCAAAGTCACATGCAATTCTCTCTCCCATGCTTTCTGCGCTATAGGGGTATCTCTCGTTATAGCATTACATAAGGTTTTGTAAAAATTGGATGCTACACCCGGTGAACTACCGATAGATCGGATAGTCTCCAACCAACCTTGTGTAGGGGAGGCCGATGGCGGGAGCACCTTAGCACTCCGAAGGCAATGCTGAAGTTGCACCAACTGAAAGTAGTGTTTCGCTGGGAGACCAAATTCAATTTGCAATTCACTAAAAGTTTTCCAGCGACCTTCATGGAACAACTGACTAGGAATCCAAATGCCCCTAGTGTACCAGGGGCTCCACGCCATCGGCTTATTTTGTATTCGAAATCGAGTATTGTACCAAAGTGGGAGCTTGTCTAACGGACAGAGTCGGGAGTCTAAAGATTGCATAAGATTATTAAAAGCACCTAAGGTGTCTAAAAGCATTGGTGGAAAGTGGGAGTCTGATGGGAGAGTCATACCAGGAAGAAAAGTAAGAGGAATCGGTTTGCAAAGGTCCTCTTCTATGTCTAGCCACACAGGTCTACTCGGTACTGGATCTTCTAGCCAACGAGCGCCTTGTTTGAGAAGAAAAGATTGATGATACTTCAGGAAATCAGGGAATCTGACACCCCCATTTTCCTTATCTGCTTGCAGCTTATGTTTCGCTATCCTAGGTGTCTTGTTTTGCCACAAGTATCTAGTCAGAAGGCCCTCTATATCTTTATATATACGTCGAGGTAAAAGACAGGGCAACATTTCTAAGATATAATTCACTTTCGGAACAATCATCATTTTTATGGTTTCTAATCGACCCCACCAGGTAAGTGTTAAAGGAGTCCAGCGATGAGTAAGCGCCCGGACTTTAGAGGTTAAGTCTTTGGCATTGAAGGAGATAGTGTCTTCCAAAGGAGAACAATAGTGAACCCCAAGGTATTTGACCATGCGAGGTTGCCATAAAAAGGGGAAGGATTGCATATCTGCCTGATGAAGCAAAGGATTTAATGGAAAGGCTACCGACTTGGTCCAATTTATCTTATAACCGGACAGTTGTGAGTATTTACCAATTTGCTCTAGGACAGCCGGTACTGAGTCTAAAGAGACAAAAAGCATAAGGTCATCAGCATACGCTGAAATTTTGATTTCCCTATGGGTGAAGGGGACTCCATGAATCTCCTCCGATTGCCGGATTAGTAAAGCCAAGGGTTCGAGTGCAAGATCGAAGAGAAGTGGAGACAGTGGGCATCCCTGGCGAGTGCCGCGTTGAAGAGGAAAAGGCTGAGACTTTAAAGCATTGGCACATATACTGGCTGTAGGCTGTGCGTACATGGTGCGAAGACAACGGAGAAAACCTTCCCCGAATCCGTACCAGCGGAGGACTGCAAATAGGAAGGGCCACTCTAAGCGATCAAAGGCCTTCTCAGCATCAAGTGAGAGGCCAACAAATGGGCGATCAAGATTAACTGCGGTAGTCAGTACATGGCATAGAGTCCGAGCATTGTCAGCAGTTGATCTACCAGGAATGAAACCGCATTGATCTGGGTGTATTAAGGTAGGCATCCTATCAGAGAGCCGGGTAGAGAGAATGGTGGCAAATATTTTATAGTCCGCGTTTAGGAGGGAAATTGGACGATAATTAGCTGTTAGTTGCGGGTCTCTCCCCTCTTTCTCAAAAACTACTACATTTGCCATTGAAAAGGACCCAGAAGGAGAACCCTCCTCGGCCAGAGCAGAAAAATAAAGTTTCAAAACTGGAGCTAAGTCAGCGTGAAAGGTTTTGTAGAATTCAGCAGGGAGACCGTCTGGGCCTGCGGCTCGACCTGAGGCACATTTCTTGATAGCAGAATGAATTTCTGATACAGTAAATGGTGTGTCCAAGGCCACTCTATCTTCGTCAGATAGGGTCGGTCTTTGTACCCCTGAAAGTAAGCGTTCAAATACATCTGGCTCAAAATCACATTCAGATTGATAAAGCCGAGTATAAAAATCACGAAAGAGTTCTAAGATTTCGGTATCTTTAGTGACCAAACCCCCCCCCGACGGATTACGGAGGGCGGTAACACGCTTGGCTTCTTTTTGACCTTTTAGGGCATTTGCTAATAATTTGCCAGCACGATTATTTTCCCGATAATATAGCCCTTGTTGTGATTCAATAGTTTTAACAGCAGCAGTGTACAAAAGCTGATTGTATTGAAAACGCAAGCGTTGTAAACGGAGTAAAATACATGGGTCAGTACGGGACGTGAGGAGACGCTCCCCAGCTTGTATCTGCTGCTCTAGAATCAGTAAATGCTGCTTTCTTTGTTTCCCCTGCCAAATTTGATAGCTAGTTATAGTTGCGCGGATAGATGCTTTAAAACCCTCCCACCAAGCCCAGCTCGCTGTGTCATGGGGTGAGTTAAAATGAAAATAATCTTGGATAGCGGCCTTTATATCAACCTGAAAATCTTTTTGACCCAGTAGGAATCTATCAAAAAACCAAGCTCGGGGAGAATCGTCCCGCGCAGTGACATGTAATGATAAAGATATGGCAGCATGATCTGAAATATGGAGAGGATGAGTCCTAGTCGTGTCTACTTGAGAAATCAGTGCTTTGGAAATGAGAAAGAAATCTATTCTAGATTGGGAGTGATGGGGGGCAGAAAAGAAAGTGAACTCTAAGTCGGAGGGGTGAAGCAGCCTCCATATATCTACCAGCGCAAGATCTTGCATCAGAGCTGTAAGGGTAGCAAGACTCTTGGGTGGACTACTCGTTCTAGGCGGCTGTCTATCTATCAGAGGGTCTAACACTTGATTAAAATCACCACCAAGTATTAATGGAGTATTGGCAGAGGCCTGTGCCAACTGCGCAATACTTGCATAGTAAGCAGGGTTGTCCACATTCGGGGCATAAATACAAATACATGTAAATTCACTATCTCCAACCTTAAGATGTACTCGGGCCCATCTACCCTCCTTGTCAGCGCTAGTATCAATTACAGTAGCTTGCAAAGATTTCTTAACCAGAATGGCTACCCCGCACCGTTTGGAAACGGCGGGAGAATAGGCAGCCACCATGTAAGGCTTAACATTGAGTTTCAGTGTTTCAGCAGAGTTTAAGTGCGTTTCCTGAAGAAACGCTAAATCAGCATGCTCATGGCTAAGATAGCTAAGGATTTTCTTTCTTTTGATTGGACTATTAATGCCCTTTACGTTGAGTGATAAGATTTTACATAAGGCCATTCAGACAAGTTAAAAATTCTGAGCATGATAGCGCACATAATTTCACAATGTCCCTCATATTGACTGTATCTGGCTGTACATATGGCATAAAAGAAAATAAGCTTAGATAATACAATGAAGCGCCCCACATTAAAAAAGAAAAACCGCAGCGCGGTAGAGAAGAAGCAGAACCCCAAAAATTACTGGCGACCATGTGTCTGCGGGGAGAAGCCCCAGAGAAGGCCGAAATTGAAAAAACACATAACCTGTAGGACTGTGCGTGCTCCGAATCCGACCGAGGCACACATCATGGAGGGATAGGAGACCAAAAACAAAAGTCATAGAAAGAAAGAAAGAAAGTCCAGGTAGTCTCTGTGCTTGACTATGACCGCCGCATCGGGCCCTTCAAAATGGCGGACAGAGCCGGCAAATAAAAGTCCAAGTCGTTGGATTAGCGCATCTGCTCTGCTTCTTTGGAGTCTAAAAATGTTGATAGTAGATCAGGATCTTCGAATGTCCTGGTTTGGTTGTGGAGAGTCACTCGGAGCTTCGCGGGATACAACAGGCCAAAGCGAGCCTGTAGCTGTTGAAGTCGAGGGCGAAAAGCAAGGAGTTTCTTCCGTCGGTCAACGGTAGGCTTTGCCAAATCAGGGAAGAAGGAGACTTTGTGACCTTCAAATTCCAAATGATGGTTCGCCCGGGCAGCATTTAAAATTTGTTCCACTTGTTGATATCGTAGCAAGCGAAAGATAATAGGCCGGGGGGTCGTTCGGTTGAGCGCCATGTGGGTAGGAACACGGTGTGCACGATCGATTTCCAGTTCTTTATGAAAGGTGATCTTCAGCAAGGAGGGAAGAGTTTTGAGCAGGAATTCTCTCATATCTCCCGCTTCCACCCCCTCCGGTATTCCAATGAGCCTCACATTGTTGCGACGGGCTCGATTATTGCTATCTTCTAACTCCTTTTGAAGATTCTGTATCTGGCGCTCAGCCTTGTCCAGTGTGCCCAAGCGCACCGCGTGCGAGTCGAGGACCCCCGCCATATTGTCCTGCCGTAATGAGAGACTTTCAAGTCGGTCCTGGAGTACTCCAAAGTCTTCTCGCATGGCTCTAAGCGCTTCTCCATTGGACTGCACCAATTCCTTCACGCCGCGTATTTCCTCTAAAATCTCCAGGTGCATTTCGGGGTTTTCCCGAAATGGAGCCATCTTCTGTGGGGAGGACACCTCTGTTTTGGAGCGTTTTCCGTGAGAAGAAGAAGGAGACCCGAAGTCCAAGCGCGCTGGTTTATGGGCCGCCATCCCCCCCGAGGTACCCCGGTCAGCCCGGAGCGAAATAGTAAGTTTGTATAGGTATTAAGTCAGGATTCTAAGTAGGCCTCTCGGGAGCTTCAGCGCGAAGCGTCTTACCCGCTGGACATCAGGCTCCGCCCCGTCCAAACCTTTTTTAAACTCAGCTACACTAACAGCCTTTACTACATCCTCCGGTAACCTGTACAAGAGCATCAGCTCCTCCTCCTTTCTGCTGGTTATGCCCTTCCCTGTGCAGCCTAGCATCCTTCTGACTTTGGCCACCACCTTGTTACATTGAGATTCTCAGACACTTTCACACTGAGATTCCCTCTTGGTCCATCAGCTTCTTGCCTCCTATCACATACAGCTCCTTTGGATTTCTGCCCCTCAAATGCATCACTGTATTTCTTCACATCAAAGCTTATCTGCAAAGCATTAGGGCATGCTTCTACTTTTTGCAGATGACTTCTGATGTTGTGTTCTCCCTCTGGAGTATCTGCTTTATTGCAAATATTTGTGTCATCTGCAAAAAAGCAAACCTTTCCTTCTAACCCTTCAGCAATATCACTCACAAAGATATTGAACAAAATAGGTTCCAGGACCAATCTCTGAGGCACTTCACTACTCACCTTTCTTTCTTCTGAGTGAATTCCATTTACCATCATCCTTTGTCATCTGTTGATCACCTGATTTTCAGCTGTGCGGTACTATGCGCTGCATCAGTGCATAGCCTGCTGCCCCCTTCCACCTAACCCGAATTTTCAATGCCGGGGTTATATGCGGCCCCAGCATTGAAAATCCAGGTCTCTCCGCACTCCCTGGAAATCACAGGAGCTAGCCGGATAGCACCGATTTTCGATGCTACCCATTTAGCCCCTGTGCCTGAAAGACAGGCAAGGAAAAACCTTGCCTATCTGTAAGACACAGAGGGCTAAGTGGGTAGCATTGAAAATCGGTGCGACCCAGTTAGCCCTTTCCTCAGCCCTGGAATGCCCCTAACACGCCCTGATGCTAACTGCATAGCATCTGGGGTGTTAGTGACATATCCTGGATTTCCGAAGGGCACTCCCAGTGTAGGTACTCTTTGAAAATCCCAGATATGACATTTACATGGGTAACTAAGGCAGTTACCCATGTAAATGCCTTCGAAAATTTGGCCCCCAATTTCTAATCCAGTTCCCTACCTTGTGCCCCAACCTCAAGCTGGTCGGTTTGTTCATGAACCTCCTATGAGAAACATTATTAAAGGCTTTGCTGAAAGCTAAGTAGCCTACATTCCCTAGAGAGCATGCCATCAATAAATCTGGCTTGACAAGTTCCATCAGCTCAAATTATATGGATACTGTATTCTGTGCCATTTCTACTCAGACAAAATCCAGCTAAATATCCAGACAAAGCTTTCTGGTTAACTTTACTATTCACCAGCTCTATATTGGGCTTTCTGCTGCTGAATCTGTATAGTGGAGTCAGATGGTGTGTGTGTGTGGGGGGGGGGGGGGGGGAGGTTTCCTTGAAGTCATTTAAAACCAAGCCAAAAAGAGATAATTTCAATATAAGGTTATTACTCTGGTTCATCATGTTATCCACACTTATACCCCTCAATACTTGTCTGACCTCGTCCACCTTCACACCTCCTCTCTCCCCCTCCATCAGATTCTTTCCAATTGCCTCTCTCTCTCTCCCCTCCTCTTCACTTGCTCATCTGGAATCCATCCAATACTCTGCCTTCTTTTTCTTGGGTCCCCCCCTATGGAACTCACTCCCATCTGACCTTCTCCTTGAACGCTTCTTTCCCCACTTTAAGGCAATGTTAAAAACTCATCTCTTCTCCCTTGCCTTTAACCTTCCCCCCTCTCTTTCCTAATGTCCTGCCTTGCTGCCCTTGCCCTCTGTAGTCTAGCACTCTATTACTTTTTCTACCTGCTCTTCTCATTTTTGTCTTTACAATAGTGTTCCTTTTCCTTTTCCTTGTTTCTTGTAGCAACTTGATTTATATCGTAAACTGTTCTGATGCCTTGGCATTGGGCAGTATATCAAGTGCCACAATAAAGATAAAGAGATTCCAGTAAAGACAAACGTAACCCAAATGTCCTTAAATACAGAGCAGACAGAGCTTAAAGATTCCAAATTACCTCTGTCTACTGATAACCAGATTAATATGAATAAAATACAACCTCTAAAATGCTTGTATGTAAATGCTAGAATTCTAAAATATAAGACGGGAGAGTTAGAATATATAGCACTAAATGAGAGGTTAGATATGATTGGTATCTCAGAGACATGGTGGAAGGAGGACAACCAGTGGGTCACTATGATACCTGGGTACAAATTATATTGCAATGATAGAGCAGATCAAATTGGTGGAGGGGTTGCACTTTGTGTTAGAGGGAGCATTGAGTCTCACAGGATTAAAGTGTTGCAGGAAACAAAATACACAGTAGAATCTCTATGGAGTGAAATTCCATGTAAAAAGGTGAAGGCAGTGGCAGTGGGCGGGGGGAGGGGAGGGGGGTACTACCAACCGCTTGGCCAGATGAACAAATGGATGATGAAATGCTCAAAGAAATCAGGGAAGCTAACAAAAGTTACAATACAATATGGATGATTTCAATTACCCCAGTATTGACTGGGTCAGTGTCATGGCAGAACATGTTAGGGAGATAAAGGGGCATGTATACTAAACTGCGGTAATCATGAATAACGCGCGTAATGTAACGTTAACGATCGTTCGCACGTCAGAACATGCGTTATTACGTGCGAACGATCGCTAACGTTACATTACGCTCGTTAACCGTAGTTAACGATCGTAAACTCCCGCGGCGCGTTAAAACACCGCAGAAGGTGGAGAGTGGGCGGAGAGAAGGGGTCAATGGGCAGAGAGTGTGTGGGGAGAGGCTCCCCTCACACTAACGCACTGATTTTCAGAGCTGAATTCCAACGCTGAATGAAAACCTGCTGTTAACTGCAAATGACAAGGGAGAGAAACTATTTAAGTGTCAGCAATGTACAGCCCAGGCAGGGAAAAAAAAAAGTGATAAGTGTGATATATGTGCACAGAACAAAAGGGCACAGAAACACTGAAAATGACCCCAACAAACTGGAAAAAAACAATAACCAAGCTGGTCAATAGTGGTATCAATGAGAAACATCAACCCCTCCCCCCCCCCCGAGTAAGCTCCATAGAACAGATATAAATCGTGGAAGGGTCTATACTCCATCCCCATACAAGGTGAATGAGCCCACAGTGAAATAGCGCTGCTCAGGGTTTTCCCCACAATCGGACAGGGTTCCTATGGCGTGCACATGTCCCGCAACAGCAGGGCAGGCATGTTGGAATGGCAACTGGACAGATGCCGGAGAAGGGGATACAGAGGGCCGCAGGCGGCACATGGTGTGGTGCAGCTGTGCCACAGTGCGGACTAGGGTGATGCCTAGGTGGCCCATACGAATGCTGAAACAGCGGAGCAGCCAGACAACAACTGCTGAAGGCCCAACATGGGCACGAGTGTGTTTCCCAAAGAGTCACAGGGGATAGTACCCAACAGCTACCCCCAAGGGCACGGAACATTGGCAGGCGGAGCTGGGGGGGGAGCATGGACATCTATGCAGGCACCCCTACCCCAGAACCTGCACCATAGGCAGCCGCCTACCTGCACACTGGATGGCCTGAGACTGCGCACCACCAGCACCACCAGCAGAAGGGCATGTCAGCATGGTGGCAGAGGGATACTGGTGGTGGAGGGGGCAGTGGCAGCTGCCCAGAGCATACCATGGCCTAGCCCTGTGTAGGTGGGTGCCATGCACTGCAACAGACAAGCCCTGTCTGACCAACAGTCATGGTATCACCAGGGAACGCACCATCTCCGTGATAACATGGTGGTGCAGTGCACAAAACCAGTGCATTCAGAAGGTCACAGGTTCAAGTCCCAGCTGTGGCTTCCGCCAACCCAATCCTCACATTTTACCCACTACTATAACGTGCTAATACAGACAGAACCGTTTTTGCAGATGACGTAAACATGCCCAAAATACCTACATTTTACCCTACAGAGCACAGCCACCATAAACATGCACATTACCTAGAGCAGAGCCTCCCAAATGCAGTCCTGGAGGGCCAAACACCATTCCAGTTCCATGCTGCCTCTAATAAAGATGCCTGTGCTGCAGTTCTATGCGCCACCCCCATGCTATTCAGATGTATCTCATACATATTCATGAGGGACAGCATGAAAACCTGAACAGTGTTTTGCACCGCAGGACTGGAGTTGGGAACCTCTGCCGTAAAGAAGCAGCCAACAGGGGCAGACACACCCGCACCCACAGGCCCCATGATCCAAAGCCTCCTGGAAAGGCAGGACTTCGGGCTCTGCGTGCATCTCCCAATACTAGCATCTGCATACCTTAGTAATGCCACCCTAAACCTGGGAATATGGTACACAGCTATCAAAAGGTTGCTATGATTACTGGCAGATAGCAATTCCTAGGTTAAGTACAAATCTCTGAGTGAGCTGCATCATAGCAACCTTTCTGAGGTCTCTGGAGTGTGCTACAGGTCTTGTGTCTGACAGTGTTTACCAACCTGGGGAGTGACTCCTACAGTATTGCATACCATAGCCATGCTTGCACTGTGCCCAGGACTGGTGTGGTGGCCAGGGCTGCCCAACACCTCTATAGCTGCACAATGCTGGCATAGGTGTGGGGAGTGTGTGTCTGTCTATCAAGTGTGTGGTGGCTGCCAACACCCTCCACAGCCCACAGTGCTAGCACTGTTGCTTGTATTGGCCTGCCAATGTGCATAATGAGGAGCAAGGTACTGTGGGAATAGCCTGGATAGGGTGGCCTGATCTGGCTGCATCTGCACAAGGCATAGGGCAATGGCTCGGACATTGTAGTGCCCAGCCACCACCTGCACGGACAGGGTGGCCATAGCATGTCCTGCTGTGAGGTCACTCTCACCCTGACTGTGCAGTGACCATTGCATGGCTAGGTTCCCCCATAGTGCTATATGGCATTTCTCTCATGTGATATCTCTGGGTTCCCTTTTGGGGCCCAATCACTGACTTATCTGCTTGGTGTGTATGCTGATGTCCCTGTTCTGGGTGCCTGCATCTCCTCCAGGACCATGCACTATGGACTAGCTGGCGGACTGTCTGGAGCTAGTATGTGTCTTGCTAGAACACCTTGCATGGTGCAGTGGCTGGAGGCGTGCTGCTGGAGAATGTCAGATAATGTTGGGGGGCAGCTGTGCATTCCCAGGCCTGCCATCTGTTTGCCTTTGTGTTATGGATGTGTAGCGCTCTGTCTGTTCCCCAACAGGACTGGGGATGATGGTCCCCTCTACTGCTACTATTGCAGGGAGGTAGACTGTGGATCTATTGGTGGGTGCTCCTGTTCTGCACCCTGAGACCCAAAGGGTGGGTTGTGTGGTGGTACATAATCTGCCTATGGGTCCATAAACACCCCCCCCCTCCTCCTCCCTTCACCAACAGCAGATAACCATGGCACCAATACCGGATATGCACTTTTCTGGGTGCATCATCGCCCATAGGGACTAGACATGACCGAGACATACAGAAGGACACAGATGTATCCTAGGTGTGTCTAACGGAACTACCTACAACACACTAATGGGGATCTGCAGCATGGCATATCTCAGCTATGAAAGGTGCTGGGCGCCCCACCTCAACCTCAGTGTGGGCACAGTACCTGCACAATGTGACTGTCTGTGGCTACTCTGTGGCAGTGTCACACACAGTCTGTTCCCCCTACCATGCCGAGGTGCTGTGGGGCTGCACATGGTCAGGACCCCCACCAGTCCTAGGTGATGGGGGGGGCACACCTCAACATATGACCATCTGTACACAGCTGATTTGCATGTGCAGTGCATCATGGGTGTGACTGCTCCAATCCAACCCTATGCACCACTGCAGATGGACTGTGTGGTGAACTGACGTCCCTCTGTAGCCAGCCAGGCATGTAGAAGGAGCTACAGAGATGTAGTCCACTGGCAAATGCACTGACTGTGGAGCCAGAGGTTATGGGTTTGAAGCCACTGTGGTGATACGTGGCAGGGCTGCCAGGTGCATTTCCATCTGGAGCAGTGGTGTCTGCAACCAAATAATACCAGAGGTAAAGTACAGAATCCAAGCCTATGTTTTCTGCCAAAAACCCAGAGAGGAACGAGTCCAAAGGTGAATGAGCACGCTTGAACAGGAGCAAATTCATGCTATACATTTCCAAACAGTCAAATACACACAAGCTCTCCATTGGTCCCAATGCCACCCCTACATTTATCCAATCAGGGACTCTCTCTGTGCCTTTGTCTCCACACACCCTCCTCAATTCTTCTAAACAAAAGGGACATTAGAAATGTGAGATACATCTCCACATCAAGGACATCTCTAGCCAAAGGAATGTGAATGTATCCTAATGTGAGATGTGTGAAGCAGAAGGTGTTATAAAACATTATGCAGACTCTGCAATATGTAGCAGCAGTACTAAAAAGTGAGGGTTTTAAAATCCAGCTCTTGCTCACAGGCTCTGATAAGCCATAGGCCATCACAATTATAGATGGTAGCATTAATGTGAGGTGCAATACACCCTCAAGGGTCTGTAATCTAAAGTGCCCACGCCGGAACCAACGCACGTATCCACACACGTAGTTACACCCGCACCAACGCACGTATCCACGCAGGCTGTTACGCCGGCAGCAACGCACATATCCACGCGCGTTGTGTGGGGCCCTGTATCCCACAACAAATGTGAAGTTTGTCTTGAGTAATTTGTTTCTGCTTCAGCAGTGGACAGTAACAGATCATCCACATATTGCAAAAGTGATGCTTTAGTGGGTAGTTCAGCTTGAAATGGTTGCAAATCTGCCACCAGCGCTTGGGGCCCTGTATCCCACCAGAAATGTTTTTCTTTTAGATATCACCAATTACCAATTAGCAACAGATTACTCAAGACAAACTTCTTCTACCCCTCAGTGTTGGAATTGTGGTGGCTATGGCCATATCCAGCGCACATGCCGTGTCCCACGTAGGTCTGAAAATCCTGACAGAAAGCATTTCCCCTTGTGGACACCCCCTCAGGGTTCTGGACCCCCTTCACAACAATGACTGAGAATTTATCTTTTACAGGCTAGGCTCACCTATCAATAAAGAAGCTTTGTATTTGAGCAGAAGTTTGTCTTGAGTAATTTGTTGCTAATTGGTAATTGGTGATATCTAAAAGAAAAACATTTGTTGTGGGATACAGGGCCCCACAATTGTTACGCCCGTACCAACATATGTATTCATGCACGTGGCTACGCCCTCACCAATGCACGTGGCTACGCACCAGAGATACATTCTGAGCAGATGGCTGCCATGTCCAGGAAGCCTGCGTTCACCCACAGAGAGCTCTACATGCTCACAGAGCTGTTCTGCCTCCGCCAGCAGCGCCTCTTTCCTGGCTCATCCAGGAGGCAGAACCTATCAAGGGTCAGGAGGGCCTGGGGGCGCCTCTCAAATAGATATAACAGGAGCTCTGATTACCCACGTGAGGTAAGTGCATGGGGACAGGCACCCCAACTGAGGATGTGGGGAAGAACACCCTGTAACCAAAGCACCAAGAAACTATGCACTGCCAGGGAATGTCAGGTGTTGCCGCGTCCAGCTGGTAGTTAAGTCTGCCACACACCCAAAATCAGAACCCCCCAGCCCCTAGGGGGTAGCTGCAACCATGGCAGAGGTGCACTACAGACCACATTGGTATGGTATGGGGCACTGTTGCAGCCTCAGTGATGTGCCCTATCCACAGGAAACCACAGGCCCACCACTAAGGCCAAGAGACACACAGGTGTCTGTCTCTTGCCCTTGTCAGCTATCACAAAGCCCGAATACATCCCAGGATGCTGCAGGCCCCAAAAGAGGGGTCCATCCCCCATCCTGGTGCTATGGAATCAGGCCCTGTTTGTGATTACAAGAGACAGACCATAGCCCCAGGATGCTGCAGGCCCCAAGAGAGGGGTCCATCCCCCGTCCTGGTGCTATGGAATCAGGCCCTGTTTGTGATTACAAGAGACAGACCATAGCCCCAGGATGCTGCAGGCCCCAAAAGAGGGGTCCATCCCCCGTCCTGGTGCTATGGAATTGTAGCAGCAAAGCGCAGACAAACCAATGATACCAGGAGTCTGTTCAGAAGGTCCAAATCATTTATTTGTGCACAAGTCTCGAACCAATCAATTCCAAAATGGCTGAGCAAAGTTTTCAAGCATTACAACAACTTTTATAGACTTCTGTTCCATTCTAGGTATAGAAAAACATTTCATTGGTCCCGGTAATCTCCCGTACCTCCCGTACCTCTTCTATTGGTCCCGGTACTGATAAGTTTATCCAGTTATGTCCCTCCAGTGGGCATGACACCTGCATACCCCCCTTCTAGTCCCAATTACAATGGTCAGTTCATCAACTTGTTACTTTCACACTTTCAAGGTTATAGAACCAATTTGTACGTGCAGAGGAGCTGGGCTCTGCAACTCATCTGTCAGCAGTCCCAATTATTTCTTTGCAGATGTACTTTTTCTTATCAGTAACTTTTAAACATGTTTTTCTGTATTTTTCCATCTTTCAATACTGCAGTTCTGCTTACCTAAGCTAATTCAATACTTCTACTGAGTTCTATCTTACAATAGCAGCATATTGGGGGATGTGCAATCCTATATGCCTCTCCACAGGCCTCATTTACAGGTCAAGCTAGCCATGCTGGCCTGCTTATGTTTGGACACTGTGGGTCACAGGCCTGCACCTGCCACATTCCCCCCTTTGATTAATCTCACCCTATTACTTAATAAGGTGTGAGAATTAAATCACTTTCTGAAGAATCACATCCTGGCTAAAGGATTTCTACCAGGACTGGCTGTATATAAAGCCATGATTTTTGTTGCGGTCTTCCGCTCTACTGTACTATCAATAGTGTTATGAATGGAACGCATACAACATGGGATTAAACATGGTAATAAGAAGATAACAGCAATAAGGATTAGTACCAATACGATGAAAGTCTTAAATCCTCCCACCCATGAAAAGAGGTTAGCAAACCAATTAGGAAACTGCAATGAGTGCCACGTCTGTACTGGCACATAAGCATGTCTTTGCATATCTTTAGCAATTTCTTCAACTACTTGACCTTTATCATCTATTTTCAAACAGCAATTAGTTAAATTCAGCTTACCACATACTCCTCCTTCAGCTGCCAGCAAATAATCAAGTGCTAAGCGATTCTGGTATATGGCAGTGCGCATCTGTGTACTTTGTCTAGCTAAAAGTGTAAGAGCATGACTAGTTTCGTTAGTTATTATTTCAACTACTGCTTGTAAGCGAATAATACGATTAATCATATAAATTGGGGTACGATAACCATACATACCGTCATCATTCCAAGTGGCGGGTCCATAATATTCAATGATTCTTTCTGGTGGCCAATCATCACCTTGCCATTTCTCCCACTTGCCTATCTGTAAGGCCTCTCTCTTTTGTCTTAGTGCTCTTTTGTGTCGGTGGGTAGTGTATACTGGGTATCCTAATTGTTCTCCATATTCAGTGTTTAACAGGAAGAAAGAAGGTCTGATGGTTCCTAAGACACATGCTCCTCCCCAGTGTGGTGGGAGTTGCGCATATGCTCGATTTCCACAGATCCAATATAGGCCAGGTGGGGCTTGCCAGGCTTGGACTTTGGCAAGGTTAGTCCATAGACCTGCAAGTTCAGGAAATCTGGCTAATGGGTTAGGAGGTTCAGGATGTCCAATTCCTGACCACCATGCTGTCTTTTTGGTCGTGGCATTATAGTATTTCTGGCTAAGACAGACCAGCTGTCCTACCTTTTGGGTGAACTGGAGTCCAGTTCTGGCATAGCAAAGACGTCCAACGATTGAGTGCGCTAACACCCATTCACTGGTAGTCTTGTGTAATTCAGTCTGATTGTAAATCATGGAATAATTCAATTCTTGGGCTTCCCATGGCCATTGGTCTCCCATTTGGGTTCCGCCACAGAAATAACAATCTGTGATCTTAAGACTAGATACTACTGCTTCGGCTAATTCTAGAAATAAATTCTGTGAGGGGTGAGGGATCTCAAACTTATTTACATGCATGGCTTCATAAAAAGTATTATGAAGATGATATTTAGATGACTTGTGGGCTTGGGTATTCAATCTGATATACACAATGGTCCCTGGATCTATTGCTCCTCCAGCAATACGTAAACCAAACTTATATCCTTGTTTCCATGCATGGGGATTGTGTATACGTAAGTGTAAGGGGTTACAAGCATCTTTCTGACATTTATCATTTGTGGTTGGCTTGGTTAAAGTAGCCATTCGTTTATCTATTTTCTCATCAGTTATACCAGTGTTCCAGGTAGCATAAAAAACACATCCCCAATACGGGCAATAGTAGTCTGCTGCTGGGGCAGTACTATAGCCTGGTTCCTTTTTCCCTGTACACTTTCTCCAACCTGTGGCACCTTCTGGACACATGTACTTATGGTCATTTCGATACGCTTTCTCCCATGTACCACAGGTGGACTGACTATCTCTATTAATAGCATTGCATGCATCAAAATTCAAAACAGCAGGTTTAGTAATGTCCTTAAGTGGTGGCGTTGCAGCTAATATAGGTCCATCTGCATCCTTCCATCTTATTTCCATCGTGTAATAGGATGGATTCTGATGCGGATTATAACATGTCTTAATTTTCCCATGAGTGCAAACATTTAGTTCAGTGGTGTTATAGATACACCGAGTTACTGTTCCCTCGCAGGTATAGTAAGAATGATAAAGCAAAGTCTGAGTTACTTTCAGTCCAATTCTAGTAGAAGTAATGCAGGCAGTGCATGGAGGTAAAGCATAAGTCTGTTCAAAACCTCCAAAGAAGGCAACCAAAGTAAAGCAAAAGTAAAGATGCATGTCGATGTTGATTGGAGTTCTTCTGAATCCTCAGCTTGCTGATCTTGATCACGACGATCTATTATTCTTCGTCCCGTTTGCTAATGAAGCAATTTAACGGGTGCTGAGTGTTGATTGAAGATCCTCAAGTTGTCCAGTACACATTAACCAACTTAGCAATTCAGTTGGCTTGTGGAGTCTGGCTTAGTCAGTGTAGTCTCAAAGTAGTGTGTCAAATCACACACAAATTGGGTTCGTTGAAACAAAACTGTTGCTGCATGGAAAACAGCAATCCTCTTCGAAAGACTTGGCTACTGCAAAGCACTTGTGCTGAAGTGTCTATGCTGCTGGTTGCCGTCTCAGAGTAACTCGCAAGGGTACATCAGGGTGCTGTTCTGCTGTCCACTGCTCTGGTTCAGGATCGGCGGCGGGCTTGACTCTGCTGTGGTGGATCCAGGCGTCGATCTCGGCTACCTTTACTGCAGTTGGGGTAGACAGGATGACGGTGTACGGTCCCTTCCAATGGGGTTCCAACGGTGTCTTCTTCCAATCTTTGATCCACACCGAAGTACCAGGCTGGTAGGGATGCAAGGGTTCCGTCAAGTTGATAGGCAACTGGTCTTGGATCCACGTATGGAGAGTCTGCAGAACAAAACTTAGAGCTAGAAGTTCTTGTCTGGTTATTTCCGAACCAATTTGGGCTAGACTTCCTTTGATTCCCTGCACTATTGGTGGGGGTTTACCATACAAAACTTCAAAAGGGGAAAATCCTGTTGACTTTACAGGAGCTGAGCGTATTCTGAATAAAGCTATGGGGAGCACTTGGGGCCACTTCAATTGTGTCTCCTGACAAAGCTTAGACATTTGGGCTTTCAAGGTACGATTCATGCGCTCAACTTTCCCTGAACTCTGGGGTCTGTATGCAGTGTGGAGTTTCCATTGTATCTGCAAAGCTTTTGCTAACTGCTGAGTAACTTGGGAGACAAATGAGGGTCCATTATCTGACCCTATTACTGCTGGAATTCCGAATCTGGGGACAATCTCTCTCATTAAGACTTTGGTAACTTCTCGGGCTTTCTCAGTTCTGGTTGGGAAAGCTTCTACCCACCCAGAGAAAGTACAAACTAATACTAGTAGATAATGATATCCATTGGCTTTTGGCATTTCGGTGAAATCAACTTGGAGGTTGTGCATGGGGGTCACACCTCTTGACTGAACTCGGGGTGCTGTAATAAGGCCTTGCTTGGCATTATTCTTGGCACAAGTTTGACATTGTCGTGCTACTGAAGCTGATATGGTTGTCATCAGAGGGATGTAGAAATGTGGTCTGAGTGCTTTTTCCATAGCACTCTTCCCATAGTGGGTGGCTTCGTGGAAAGCTTTGACAAAGGGTGGTCCTAACAGTTCAGGAATTACTATTCGTCCTGGAGGTTGACTGCCCTCTTCTGGTGGCAGCTCAATCCATCCGTCTTTCAATACTCCATTTTCTTTGTCACAATAGTAATCCAATTCTTTGGTGGTATATCGTGGGGTCCATAGATTCAAAGGTACTGGAAACAATGCTGCTTGCATTGGCATAGCTTGTGGGGCAATTTGTCCTGTCATAGCTGCTTGTCGTGCTGAGGCATCTGCAAATCTATTTCCTCGGGCAACTTCTCCTTTTCCTGCTTGATGTCCTCTGCAATGCATGACAGCTACACGTGTTGGGGCCCAAACGGCATCAAGTAACATCAATATTTCGGGACCATATTTGACTGATTTTCCTCCGGATGTGATGAGTCCTCTTTCTTTATAGAGAGCTCCATGGGCATGCAGGGTAGTGAAGGCATATTTGGAATCTGTATATACATTCAGTATAAGTTTTTCTCCTAACAACAATGCTCTGGTGAGTGCTATCAATTCGGCTTTCTGGGCTGATGTGCCTGAGGCTAGGGCTGATGATTCAACTACTTCGTGTTGAGTGACGACTGCATATCCGGCACAGCGTCGTCCATCAAGGATGAGACTGCTCCCATCAACATAATAGGTTTGGTCAGGATTGTCTATGGGCACATCTGTCAAGTCGGGTCGGCTGGAGAACACAGTCTCCATGACTTCGATACAGTCATGTTCTGGGAGTTCTTCACTGATGGGTATCAAGGTGGCTGGATTCAGGGCGTGGCTCACTTCAAGTTGTATCTGTGGGTTTTCACATAACATGCTCTGGTACTTCAACATTCGGGAATTGGTGAGCCAATAATTTGCTTTTTGTTCCATAAGGGCAAGGACTGCATGTGGCACAGTGACTCGTATGTTCTGTCCTAGTGTGAGTTTGTCTGCTTCACTCACTAGTAGTGCTGTAGCTGCAACTGCTCTCAAGCAAGGTGGCCATCCTTTGGCCACAGGGTCCAATTGTTTCGATAGGTAGGCTACAGGTCGTTCCCAATTTCCCAATTTCTGAGTCAACATGCCTAGGGCATTTCCCTGTGCTTCATGTACAAACAAGTGGAAAGGTTTGTGGACGTCTGGTAGTCCAAGTGCTGGTGATGACATCAATTCTTCTTTTAACTTCTGGAAGGCTGTGTCCTGCTCAAGTCCCCACTCCAGTGGTGACTTTTCTTCTCCTTTTGTGGCTTCATACAATGGTTTGGCAATTTGGGCAAAGTTGGGTATCCAAATTCGGCAATATCCTGCCGCTCCCAGAAAGGCTCTGACTTGCTTTCTGGTTGTTGGAGTTGGAATTCTACATACTGCTTCTTTTCTTTCTCTGCCTAATCTCCTGCTTCCTTGGGTGATACGAAAACCCAAGTATTTCACTTCTTTTTGGCATAGCTGTGCTTTGGCTCTGGAAACTTTGTATCCAGCTTCCTCTAGTAACTGCAAGAGATCTTTGGTGGCTAATATACATTCACTTTCTGATACGGCAGCTATCAACAGATCATCCACGTATTGGAGAAGCACTCTCTTCCCCGGGGCTACTGGATAGCTTGAAAGGTCTTGATTTAGTGCGGCACTAAAGATGGTAGGCGAATTCTTGAATCCTTGGGGCAATCTTGTCCAGGTAAGTTGGCCCCCTCTTCCAGAGATGGGGTCCTGCCATTCGAATGCAAACAATATTTGGCTTACAGGGGCTAATCTTATGCATAAGAATGCATCTTTCAAATCCAGTACAGTGAAATGGGTAGCTTCAGCAGGTATCAGTCCTAGGAGGGTGTAAGGATTGGGTACGACTGGATGTATGGTCTCAGCTGCATCATTTACTCTTCTCAAATCTTGCACTGGGCGATAATCATCTGTCCCAGGCTTCTTTACTGGCAAAAGTGGAGTGTTCCATGGGGATTGGCATACTTTTAGTAGGCCATACTCAAGCAATCTTTGTAGGTGGCGATGAATGCCTTCAATT
Organism: Ichthyophis bannanicus; assembly: GCA_033557465.1. Lineage (NCBI taxonomy): Eukaryota > Metazoa > Chordata > Amphibia > Gymnophiona > Ichthyophiidae > Ichthyophis > Ichthyophis bannanicus. Next base: position 1,059,966,933 of record CM066031.1, on the reverse strand, counting down.
GCGGCTCTTGGGAGAGGGTACTGTTTGACGTGCACTGGTGTAGCACTAGGCTTGAGGGTTACAATCACTGGAGCTATATGTTTAGCTAGGCCTGGGGGGCTGCCTTCTGCCCATACTCCAGGTGGTGCATCAATACTTTTCAAAGTTTGTTCAAAATAGGTATCTTGTATCGAATCATCAATGTAATACCTCCATTCTTCTTCTCGGGGAACTGTCAGCAGCATTACTCCTGCTGGTTTGGTTTGGGGATTTACTGTCATTTGCATTTCTCCTTGCTCAGAGAAAGATATCTGTGCTTGAAGTTTGGCTAGCATATCTCGTCCCAGTAGTGGCACTGGACATTCGGGCATGTAAAGGAATTGATGAGTTATTTGCTGTCCTCCCAGACTGCATATTCGGTTTTGAAGAAAAGACTTTGTGGCTCTGGCACCAGTTGCTCCTATGATAGTGACTGCTTTTGTAGTGAATGGGGCTATCTTTTTGTCTATTACTGAATGTTGTGCTCCAGTATCAACCATAAAGTCCATAATTTGGTCTCCTATTTGTATTCCGACCATAGGCTCCTGGAGACCTAAAGCAAACTTGGAGCCCGGTCTGTCCTAATCCACGTCATTCTCATCATGGGCTGGTGTGGCCAATGCTTGAATGGTTCCTCCTCTCTCTCGCTGGAATTGTTCTCGATTGGCTCCTCCTCGGCTTCGGGGATAGCTTCGTCTTTCTTCTCGCCACTGATGGCTGCTGTCGTCATCATGCTGGGCGTCTTCGAGTTGCGGGCACGTATCTCTCCAATGTCCTTCCTCTCTGCAATAGGCGCATTGGTTCACGCCTAGTCTCTGGGTCCGGCCTCCGCCTTGACCCCGCCCTCTTCCTCTGCTCCTTCGACTAGGGACACCTCCCCTTTTCTGTTCCACTATGGCCGCAGCCAAAAAATCAGATTTCTTCTTCTTAATCTTTCTATCACATTCTCTCTGTCTTTCAGTATCACGATTCACATACACTTTATGAGCGACTTCCAATAACTGTGTTGCATTCATGCCCGCAAACCCTTCTAACTTCTGTAATTTGCGTCTAATGTCTGGTTGAGACTGGTTTACAAAAGCAGAATTCACCATACATAAACTTCCTGGTGCCTCGGGATCATAGGGAGTATACATTCTGTATGCTTCAGTTAATCTTTCATAAAAATCTGCTGGGCTCTCATCTATCCCTTGGATAACTCCTGTAACTTTGGAAAGGTTCATAGCTTTCTGGCCCCCCCTTCTCAGGCCTTGTAAAAAGCCTTGGCGAAAACGGGCTAGGGCTGTGGATCCTTCATCTGTATTTGGATCCCATTGGGGGTCTTCATTCGGGAATTCTCTCTGAGCTGCTTCCCTACGGTCTATTATATTCTGCCCCTGTGCCGGAGCTGCAGGGTTTTCTGCCATCCATTCAATAGCTGCTTTTCTAATTCTTGCTCGTTCTTCTGTAGTGAATAGGGTGGTCAGGAGCTGACGGCAATCTGGCCAAGTGGGTTGGTGAGTTTCCATAATACTAGTTACTAATTCTGTCAGCTCCTGGGGCTTACTAGTATAGGAGGCATAATGCGACCTCCAATTTAATAAATCAGTTGTAGAGAAAGGGATATACACATAAGTTAGGGGTCCCGCTACCACTTCATCATTATCATTCTTTACGGGCACTCCCGGGACTTGCCGTAAGGGAAACAGTTTAGCTGCCATGGGTGTCTTTTGGGATCTAAGGGTTATTGTCGTTGCCTTTGCAGGAGTCACTTTCTTTTTCTCAACAGGTTTTACTTTGGGTTTCTCTGTCACTGGCATGCTAGTGCTAGTGCTGACTTTCTCAATTATTTGTTCACTTTCCTCATCTGGGGGATTCTCTCTTTCTCCTTCTTCAGTCTCCACTTCTGACTCGCTTTTTAGGTCCTCCTCTTCTTTTCCCGCTAATTCTTCCTCTTTCTCTTCTCCAGGAGGAGGGGGGTCAGGGGTTGGGTCCTGCCTCGGTTCTGGCCGTCTCTGGGGTTCTGGGGCAGGACGCCGGGCTACTCTTACTGGACCTGGGGTTCGGGGCTGCCTAAGAATTATTTCTGGGGAATCAGGATCTGCCAGGATGGGCTTCTTTCTGGCTTTCTTATCCTGCTCTTTCATTCTAGGCTGTTCCGTTTTCTGTCTAGAATCTGCTTTAGCTAACATTATTCTGCACTGTTCCTCATAACAGCGCTGCGCCCAGGGGGGCGGATCTTCACAAATACTTAACCAGGAATCTATATAGGGGTACTGGTCGGGGTGCGCTATCCGCACTCTACGGTGTATTGACTGAATAATCTCTACTTTGAACGTTCCCTCTCGGGGCCAGATGGGGTCTAGATCGGGCCACTCCCTAGTACACAAAATCTGCAAACGGGCTGCTGTCATTTTAATAACATAATCTCCTGAATATCCCTCTTTAAAATGGGCGATCATACATTCTAATGGAGTGTTTCTAGTAGACCCCGCCCCTTCCATTTCGATGTGTGCGCGCAACAACAGACAGAAGGGAAAAGGAGGGCGGACCGTGGGTAAGGGGTCCTCACGGCCCTGGAAACGTATAGGAAATACAAATAACAAGACAAGACGACAATCGCTTCCCCCTTTTCGCGACCTGAACGCGGTCGCCCGGTCAGGAAATGCGCTAATCAGGGGTCCGCCTTCACTTGGTCCGTGTTGCCAGACCTCTCATTCACACTTCGTTCACACAATCATGCTAGCAACGTATCTCAGAATGCATTCGTTTCTATCTATTCTGACTAGTCTTTTCCAATTTCCCAATTACAAAAAGGATGGGGGTTTCACCCGGCGAATTCCCATGCGGGGTTACTCGGCCCTTCCTTGAGAGGTGATCATGCTCTCTTACCAATTCCCAATATCTCGAGATTACAAATTCCAAAGTTCCAAGTTCCAATGGCAGTACTGCGCTTTCTATTTCTGTCTAGACCCAAAATCAAAACTATACTCACCGGATCCGGTCCTCAAACTTCCCAAGCAGGCGCATGAGTTGGACCTCGGACTCCCCTCACTCGGGTTCGAGGCGTTGACTCCAGCCGGGCTCGTCACCCGCCGAGGTCCGACCAGCTCCCTCCGATACAAGGGACCGGTGGCGCCAGGGAGCAGCCCTCGTCGGAAGGGCGCGATCCCGGCAGGACCAAGCCTATAGAGGCGGAAAGTCGTGGTATATTGCCCTATATACACTTTGATTCCACAACTTCCCGGCCAACGCACCAAGGAATATGTAGCAGCAAAGCGCAGACAAACCAATGATACCAGGAGTCTGTTCAGAAGGTCCAAATCATTTATTTGTGCACAAGTCTCGAACCAATCAATTCCAAAATGGCTGAGCAAAGTTTTCAAGCATTACAACAACTTTTATAGACTTCTGTTCCATTCTAGGTATAGAAAAACATTTCATTGGTCCCGGTAATCTCCCGTACCTCCCGTACCTCTTCTATTGGTCCCGGTACTGATAAGTTTATCCAGTTATGTCCCTCCAGTGGGCATGACACCTGCATACCCCCCTTCTAGTCCCAATTACAATGGTCAGTTCATCAACTTGTTACTTTCACACTTTCAAGGTTATAGAACCAATTTGTACGTGCAGAGGAGCTGGGCTCTGCAACTCATCTGTCAGCAGTCCCAATTATTTCTTTGCAGATGTACTTTTTCTTATCAGTAACTTTTAAACATGTTTTTCTGTATTTTTCCATCTTTCAATACTGCAGTTCTGCTTACCTAAGCTAATTCAATACTTCTACTGAGTTCTATCTTACAATAGCAGCATATTGGGGGATGTGCAATCCTATATGCCTCTCCACAGGCCTCATTTACAGGTCAAGCTAGCCATGCTGGCCTGCTTATGTTTGGACACTGTGGGTCACAGGCCTGCACCTGCCACAGAATCAGGCCCTGTTTGTGATTACAAGAGACAAACCATAGCCCCAGGATGCTGCAGGCCCCAAAAGAGGGGTCCATCCCCCGTCCTGGTGCTATGGAATCAGGCCCTGTTTGTGATTACAAGAGACAGACCATAGCCCCAGGATGCTGCAGGCCCCAAAAGAGGGGTCCATCCCCCGTCCTGGTGCTATGGAATCAGGCCCTGTTTGTGATTACAAGAGACAAGCCATAGTTCCAGGATGCAGCAGGCCTCACCTCAGGGCTCCATACCCCATCCTGGTGCTATGGTGGATGCCCCTGTTTGTGATCACAAGGGCGAACTATATCCCCAGGATGCAGTAGGCCTCACCTCAGAGCCCTACCCCCCATCCTGCTGCTATGGGGAATGCTCCCGTTTGTGATCACAAGGGCGAACTATATCCCCAGGATGCAGTAGCCCTCACCTCAGAGCCCTACCCCCCATCCTGGTGCTGTGGGGAATGCCCCCGTTTGTGATCACAAGGGCGAACTATATCCCCAGGATGCAGCAGGCCTCACCTCAGGGCTCCATACCCCATCCTGGTGCTATGGGGAATGCCCCCGTTTGTGATCACAAGGGCGAACTATATCCCCAGGATGCAGTAGGCCTCACCTCAGAGCCCTACCCCCCATCCTGGTGCTATGGGGAATGCCCCCGTTTGTGATCACAAGGGCAAACTATATCCCCAGGATGCAGTAGGCCTCACCTCAGAACCCTACCCCCCATCCTGGTGCTATGGGGAATGCCCCTGTTTGTGATCACAAGGGCGAACTATATCCCCAGGATGCAGCAGGCCTCACCTCAGGGCTCCATACCCCCCATCCTGGTGCTATGGGGAATGCCCCTGTTTGTGATCACAAGGGCGAACTATATTGCACACAGAGATATATATGTATTGCGGCAGAGGCCCCTAAAGGGTGTCTGTCCGCTAATGTCAATATGTGTTGTCACTCCAATAGGTGGAGGATCTCCGTAAGAAGGCGCGGGAGCTACGGGCACGATACCCCCGCTTTGTCGCACGGGTACAGAGGGAGCGGATGGCCCAACGAGACGGTGAGTTATGTGACATGGCCCTGTGGGGCATTGGCTGTCAGAACCACAGGATGCATGTGACTACCGTGGCTTATGTGTGACCATGGAGATGACACGTGTTCCCCTCTCCCACAGTGGATGCACGTGCTGACGTGGAGCCTGTGGAGCCAGATGCTGCAGCGGGGCCAGAGGAGATGCATGGCGACAGCGGCCAGGAGGTGGAGGATGCCCCGGTGCCCATGGAGGCAGACAACGGCGGGGCGCAAGATGCTGTGGATGCTGCAGCCGACACCGAGGGGGAGGAGGAGGACGGGGAGGAGGAGGGGGAGGTGGGAGCGGGGGAGATGGAGGTGTTTGGGGTGGATGGAGCGGGGGAGGAGGTGGGGAAGGGGGAGATGGCGGGAGGGCAGGGGGTGGAGGGACGGGTGCAGGTGGAGGGGGAGGGGAGGGGCTCTGTGGTGGGGGGCCAGGGGCCGGAGGGGGGAGAGGTGGTCGGGCCGGACCTGGAGGGGGATGGGGCGGGGGCGGGGAAGGGTTTGCCGGCTGTGGCATGTACCCATCGGCATGGGCTGCCACAGGGCTACAGGGGCACCAGCCACCTGCTCCATGGTGCTGGCGATGCATCCCCCCTGGACGTGGGCCTGCCACACATAGCCACTGACAGGCGCACCATGCATGCAGCCACACAGACATGGGGAGATCTGTGTCTGTGCGGCTGCATGTGCAGGCTGCGCGTGGCTGCGGCTGTGCGTGCCCAGGCACACGCCCAGAGGCAGCACACACTCATCACGGGGCAGGTCCTGGTGACCCTGACCATGGTGGCTGACCGGCTGCGTGTGCTGGAGGAGCATGTAGCCGGTGGCGCGCCTGGCCAGCCACCATGTGACGGGGGTCCGGGGTGTGTAGTGTGCGGATGCGCATGGCACACCCGCCCTGTGACAGCCCATGCCATGGCCTGCCACACTCACCAGGGACAGTAGGCATGGCACATAGAAATGTTGGCATGAGCAGCCATGTGCCAGTGGAGAATCTAAATAAAGTTGAACATTACTTTCAGATAACTATGGTGGCCAGATGTCCCTCATTGCTATGTGTCAGTGTTGTGTGAATGACACATGTGGGCACCCACATGCGTGTCTGTGTGAGCTACAACGGGAGGATGCAGGGTACTGTACCCATGTCAGGGGTGGGGTGATATTAGGGGCATCACATGGGGCAGTGCCACACATGGCCAAACCCACACACATGAAACAGTGGGTATGGGGCAGCTGTGGTGGACCATGCAAGGGTATGTGCAGCAGTGGCGATGGGCACAGACCAGGGTTGACGCTGGCATGGACAAAGCAAGGGGGCTAATGGACACAGAGCCAGCCAGTGCACAGGGCTAGGGGTGGACCGAGTGGCCATGGCCGCAGGGGGACAGGGGAAGGGTTTTTTATTGGGCCTAGTGTTTGTTTCTTTCTTTTGTTTGGAGGTATTTAGTTTTGAGGCTCAGGGGGTTCCTCAGCATTAAGGGGGACTGCTGTCAATCCTCTTTATAGAATAAATAAGAATAAACTTAAAAGCAGGACAGCAGTTTTGTCATTGATCCCTGATACCACATGGTCTTTCCCTCCTAATCATGTCTTTGAGGAGCATCTGTTAAGGCCCAGGATATTAGGCAAATTGCCAGCTTTTAGGTTCAAGGGCAGAGCCCTAACCTGTAGTTGGCAGGTGGGAAAGCCTAGACGTGTGCTTTTATGTATTATATAGTGAAAGTTGCCCAAAATTCACAGGGACAGGTTTAGGAAACCTTAGGATATATAAAAGAATAGACTGGCAGTTAGACTGTCAACCAAGACGTGCCTGTGCTACGGTCTATAGCCATCAGAGTGCAGCTGGTACACTAAGTAGTGCCGTTCTATGACTGTGGGTATGCAACCATTATCTGTAGGTCAGGAAAGAGCTCACCACAGAGCCTCGGTGATGTGATGTAAGGTCTGTGAATCCAGTTTTTATGACCAGGATCTAAAGCTCATAATTCCTGTATAATTGGTCAGGCTCTGCTGCCCTAAAGGCCACCGAATGACAGCGCTGCTCATGAATCACATATAGTATTCAGTGCCCACATTCCTGGGGGGTGAGCAGTACTATACAAAATCATATTACTCATTAGGTTCACACAGGCAACAGCCTCTCAGACCTCCATTTGCAATGTGGTCAGTGTATTCCACTGCTATTTTTCTGACTGCAGGAAGGCCTGGGGAGGTGCTTGTGTGTTTCATAGCAACACTTCGCAGGCCCTTCCCAGGAACCTCTCATCTATTACTAGAGCAGGGTTTCATTTCATTTCATTTTTCTGGTTGTGGTTAATGCACAGCGTCAGGGGCTGTGTTCGAAAGCTTGGGTCCCACGGACTTTGGTGGGATTTCACACAGAAAAAGAAACTCGCTTTAGTGAGAGATAGCTAAAAATGATCAAGGCTAACACTGTTGATTTCACTTTTGATGTCTACCTTTTGCGCCTGAATCCCAAGGACGGGCCACTGTTAGCTTCCAAGGGTTCTACTTTCTATTTTGCTCTTCAGATCCCTGGCAGATGTAGTAGGCTGGCAGGGGGTGGGCAACGCCTCCTGCCAATGCAGAATCCCCCAGGATAAGGGGGGAAGGACAACTGGGTGCAGCGGGGGCTGGTAACTTATTGCAAAGCTATAGTAGCAGTAAAGGTAATTTTAGCTGATCTGCTTTGATTTAATTGGAGTTGGCGGAAACCTGGTTTTTGGAGTCCTATCCTTTTAAAATAAAAGAAGGAACACCAAAGAAAAAGGGCATAGCCATCCCATTCCTGTCCGAGTCCCCTCATCTGCCCTATCTGCACCTGTACTATTCATAATGATTATATCCCACATAACTTGTATATGTATTTAATAATATAATGTTAATGTACATAATGTATATAGTGTTGCACTGTTCAGTGCTATCTGTTCAACATTTCTGTTTACTGTACATTGTTTATAGTTATATGACGTTATATGTAAAACAAATCCATGATTTGTTGCCTGTTGTTAATTGTGAACCGCAGCTGATCTTAGGAAGCTGCGGTATATAAGAGATTGTTAAATAAATAATAAATCAGCTCATTTCCATTCCCAGCCCCCCATCAGGCCATATCTAGTCATTTCCTAGCACCACCATTGGCCCATGCCATATCCTAGCTCCCCTCCACTCAGCAACATACCAGTCCAACCCCCCCCATGAGCCCATGTACCGTTCCAGCCCCTCCATGGGTCCACTGTATTCCAGGCCCCCACCACAGCCCATGTCCAATCCAAGCTCCCCCCAACAGCCCATTTCCAGTCCTATCCTGGCTGCTCCACCAGCCCATTTCCAGTCCTAGCAAACCCCTAACCCATTACCGGTCCTAGCCCCCCATCAACTCACCTCCAGTTCTAACACTCCATCACCCCATCCTATGTTTCGGAACCCCCATAACCCATTTCCAGTCCAAGCCCCCATCAGCCCAATTCCAGTCCTAACCCCATCAGCCCATTTCCGGTCAGCATCCCAATAGCCCATTGCCAGTCCTACCCCCCCCCCCTCCATCAGGCCACAGCCCATTACCAGTCCTACCCCCCCCCATCACCCACAGCCCACCTCATGTCCGGCCCTAGCCCTCTCTATAGCCCATTACCAGTCCTAACCCCCCCACCTCGACTCACGGGGAACGTATAAGGAAAACAGATGCCGGCTGCAGCTGCTGGGTAGTGTGTGCCTGTGGGTGGCTGCGCAATGGCAGGTGGGGCATCCCATGCTGACCACAGCTGGGTCGGTGAGTACACCGGCTGGCTGCATAAGTGGCACGGGGTTGGCCCCTGGTGCGGACATGGGTGGGCTGTGCATAATATGGCCCCCCCACAAGCAACACAGGACACATGACATCAGCTTGGCTTCATGTACACCTATTTATTTTGCATGCCCTCGGCCATGCCTTGTGCGGACCCTCCCACCCCGTGGTGCTGCTGGCATGCCCGGTGCAGCTGTTGCTGCTTCTGCCTCCGCTGGTGGTGGTGGTGGCGGCGGTGGCCCCTGCAGCCCTGTTGGGGCCCCCCTGCCTGCCACTAGGAGCTCCAGGCTTGCAGCTATGGAATGTGCTGAGGTCGCCAGGTCATCCATCCGTGCCGTCATCCTCGTTATGGCATGTTGCATGCGGCGTGACTCATGCCTTCGCCTCCGCTGCTCGTGGGCGACCACACGCAGTACATGCTGTACACCTGAGGGGGGCAGGATGGACACTGTGAGACGGAGACCCACCTGGCAGCTGTAAATAGGCATACACACACCAACGTGGTTGGCCACTCACCCTCGGCATCCCTCTGTGCCGCCTGGGAGTGCGCCCGCATCTCCCCAATGACCCCTGCAATTGCGGACATTGCCTCCTGCCTCTCCTGATGTGGGTCAGCTGCAGACACCTCCGGTGGCGTGCCGGCCACTGCCTGCTGTAGGCCCTGCCCGCCGCCCAACTCCAGGGGTGGGGCTTGACCCCCCGCTTGCACCGATGTGGCCCCCATTGGTGACGCCTCTGGCACAGCGTCCTCAAAGCCCCCAGGCCCAGGGTCAGTGTGTTCGCTCACCTCATCTGGCCCCTCAATGGATGGGATGTTACCTGTAGGGCGAAATGATACATGGGTTATGTGGGGCGTGACTGCCTGTTCGCCCCCGACACACCCTGTATAGGCATCATCCCCTGGATCCCCGTCGGCCATGTACTGCCCCTCCACCCCCTAGCCTACCCCTGCAGACGTGTGTGTATGGTCCCCCACCAGTACAGCTCACATAGACCTACCGGCACTTGGGTGCGCCGTGTCCAATGCAGGGGGCAAGCCAAGTATGTAGATGGGCCTGAGACGGTCCGCCAGATGCTGCTCGAGCTCCGTCAGCTTGGCCATCTGTACTGGGCCTCCTCCAGTGCCCTGTGCTGCACGTCGCTCCCTGTCCAGCTCCATCCTGATGTTCCTTTTAATATCGCAATACCTCTTCCTGAGGCTTTCCGTGTCACGGTGGGGTCTCCCTTCTGCCGCCACCGCTGTCTGTACCTCGGCCCATGCTCTGTTGAATGTTGCACTGGTCGTGGTTGCGCTCTGCTGACCAAACAGCACCTCAAAATGCTCTAGGATGCTAGCCAGGAGTAGCTCATTTTCCTCCTGGCTAAACCTCATCGCCCTTTTTCTGGCCTCCTCTGCCACAGGGGTCCTACGGCGCTTCTGGCATGTTGCAACAGTGGCCTGTTGGCTGGGGTGGTGTTGAGCCCCAGATGGCCCTGACCTCTCGCTGTCCTCTGTGCCAGCAGGTGTGGACACTGGTGGCTCTGCGCTGTGTCCCTCTGCAGTCCTCTAGTTCACTGCATCACTGTCCACCATGCTGTGGTTGGGTCTGTGTGCTGAGGTGTATTGCGGTACCTACCTGCCATATTTGTATGTGTAACGTGGGCGTGGGTCTACGAGCGTTACGCCGCGCGTTACTTCGCGCGTTACGTCACGTCACGCTGGCATGTTTGACGTTCATTAGTATAGATGGCACGCAGCGTTGTATCCATTTTCCCCTAGGATACTTTCATATCAGCAAAGTCGGGGTACACTGCAGGTTATGCGCACTCATTGGTGTCCATCGTGAATCCTACTAGATGCACGCACGTCACTTGTGCAGTCAGTGTTTGGTGTGTACGTGCGCGTTGCCACGCGCGTTGGAGGATCCTGCAATGTCTTGAAAATGGTATGTCGCACGTACGCACCACGCTACGTCAACACACGTGGGTGCGCATCTTGCGTTTCACTCAAACCTAGTTCTATGGGTGAGGTACGAGATGTAGAGCGCTGTATATTTGCACCATGCTGCAACAGGGGGCCACGCCAGCCCTTACCCCGCTAGCATCCAACATATAGATATGGGTTGGTACATTCTGGTGATGCGCATTCCCGTGTGCGCTGTGTCATTCATGTGCCCTGTTGCATTCTGGGGTCGCATGTTCCCACGTGCGCTGCATCATTCCTGGCTCATCAGGTGCATCTTGTTTCTCTGAATTCTGACCCCACCCCACACCCTATTTCCCAGCCACCTGTCCTCCATTCCATGTCTATCATGGCTCAAACTGTGAATGCAGGGTGTGCGGTGGTTGCGTTACTAGAGCTGGCTGGGCTACGCGTTCCGGGGGAGGGAGATGATGTCCCTGAGGCTGCGGCACTGGGCATGGGTGCTATCCCGCTGCAACTCCAGCCTGCAGCTGTGGGGGGTCCACAGGCGGATGGGGGAGGGCACCAACGCCATAGATGCGCTGAGGCACGGCCCTGCTGCTGACGCCTCTACAGGCCCAGACCCATGCTCCAGGACATAAGGGAGGACCACGTGATCTCCCTCTACCGGCTGGACACAGGGGCCATTAGGGAGCTCTGTGAGGATCTTAGACCTGACCTTGAGCCCCAGACTGCCCGGTCACATGCTATACCGGGATTGGTCAAGCTCCTGGCTGCCCTACATTTCTTTGCCTCTGGCTGTTTCCAATCCTCAGTAGCCGCAGTGGGTGGAATGAGTAGGCCAACATTCTCTCGCTGTCTCCACCAGGTACTGCGGGCCATGGTCAGCTGGGTTGGGAATTACATTGCAATTCCCAACAGTAGGCAACATTGGGGGGCCCTGGGACAGGCATTCCAGTGGATTGCAGGGATACCACACGTGATGGGAGCAATAGATTGCACACATGTTGCCCTGGTCCCACCCCGCGACAGGGAGGTTGTGTACCGCAACCGCAAACACTTCCATTCCCTGAATGTGCAGGTGGTTTGTGATGCAAGTATGCGGATTCTGAATGTGGTTCCACGGTTCCCAGGGTCTGCCCATGACTCCTATATCCTGCAGCACTCGGCACTGTTCGGCCAGTTTGAGACCGGACAATATGAGGACTACGTCCTGCTGGGTAGGTATCCACCATATCTATTATTATTATTATTATTATTACAATTTCTTATATACCGCGCTATTTAGCATCAGTGCGGTTTACATTATAACATTAACGACCATAACAACAAGCTATCAGGTTTACATCGAACAGGAGTATAAACTTGGAAAACAGGGCTAACTATATACATAATCTATTTACATTGGAAGGATAGATAAAAGTCAGATAATGCATGTAGGTCTTTTCTAACTAAATTGGGTCAATTCCTGGAGGGTATGTCTAGGATCAATTGCTGTCAGGTAAGTGTTGGAGGAACAAGTGGGTTTTGAGGGCCTTCCTGAACTGATATAGGCTGGCTATGGCCCTAATGTCAGGGGGTAGAGCATTCCAGCATTTGGGTACGTAACAGCTGAAAGTTCTGTTTGTGGTTGACAAGTTGTACTTTGTCGAAGCCTTTGGTATTGCAAGCAAGTTTACAGCTGTTGATCTTCTGGATCTGTTGGGAGGGACAAAGTGGATAAGATGAGTGAGTGAGGAGGCTGAAATACCTTTGATTGCTTTGAAAGCTAATAGAAGGGTTTTGAAGGTGATTCTCCCATTGATTGGTAGCCAGTGCAGCTGTTTGAGAATGGGGGTCACGTGGTCGTATCTGGATGCTCCGTAGAGGATCCTAGCTGCGGTGTTCATGGCCAACTGTAAGGGGGTTAATGTGGATTGGGGGAGACCTTGTAAGATGGCATTTGCAAAATCAAAGTGCGGCAGTATCAGCGCTTGATATATGGTTCGGAAGTCATCTGGGTCCAATAGGGAGCGTAGGTGCTTGAGAGAGCGTATTTTGAAGTAGACGGCTTTGACTATGTTGCTTATGTGGCTTTTCATGTTAAGATGTTGATCCAAAGTAACTCCCAAATATTTTATTGCATCTTTGGTTTGCAAATCAGCTTCATTGACACTGACATGGGATGGGGGGGTAAAGTAGGTGTCTCTGGTGATGAATAGCACTTCCGTTTTTTTATGTTGGATGCGAAGGTTCTGTGTTTGGAGCCAAGTTGAAACTGCGTTGAAGCAGTCTGTGAGGGGGGTCAGGTCCATGTGAGTTGTGGAGAAGGGCATGTATAATAGGATATCGTCTGCATATATCAAACAATTCACGTTGAATGATCTTATGATATTGCAGATGGGCTGCATGTAGATATTGAAAAGTAATGAGGATAACGATGAGCCCTGGGGTACTCCTTGCTTTTGATGGAAATGTGTTGACTCCTCTGATCCTGATTTCACATATTGCCATCTGTCGTCAAGGTAAGATTTGCACCAGTCTAGTGCACTGTTGCAGACTCCCTTCTCCTTCAGTCTTCCGAGGAGAATTTCGTGACTCACGGAGTCGAACGCCGCGGCAATGTCTAGAAATATGAGCACAAAACCTTGACGGATGTTGTCAATTCCAGTGATGATTTCATTGAAAAGACCAGTGAGTAGTGTCTCTACCCCATGATATTCTCTGAATCCGTGTTGGCAGCTATCTAAGGGGGAAGCAGCATCGATGTGATCTTGAATTTGCCGTTGTGCTTCTTTCTCAATTATTTTGGCCAAGAGGGGGATACTGGCTATTGGTCGGTAAGAGTCAGTTCTTTGTGGATCAAGCTTGGGGTTCTTCAATAGTGGTCTAATGGAAGTCTGCTTAAGTGAAGTGGGGAAATATGATGTAGTGAAGGATAGTTTCATTATTTTTGCGATGACCGGGCTGAACACATCACGTAGCTCCTTGATCCAAAAAGCTGGACATGGGTCAGTTTGTGCGGTGGAGGTGTTGAGAGATGCTATGGTGTCCTCGATGCATTTAGTGGATGGTGTAGAAAATATGTTAAGTGGTGATAGGCCCGTTGGTTCTTGATATGGTGCTGCTACCACCTTATTGGTTTGCACGATCTTGGATTGTAGATAATCCGCAAATTCCTGCGGGTGAATTTCGCTGTGCTGTATCGGGGAAGGTTCTTTTGAGAGGGATTTTACTAGATTGAAAAGATCACGTGGCTTGTTCAAGGACCTCTTTAAGGTGTCAGTGTGATATTGTTTCATTTTGGTAGTGATTGATTCTCGGTGTATTGCAAGGTGGGTTCGGTAAGCGGTCTGATCTTCAGTTGAATGCGATCTGCGCCATCGGCGTTCAAGTTTACGTAGTTGCGTAAGGGATGTTCGCAGCTCAGGAGAGAGAACCAGGGGGCGGAGCATCTTTTTGACCTTGCTGTAATCTTCGGGTTTGGGCGTTGTGAGATGGCAAGCAGGCTAGAGTTCCAGTAAGCGATTAGTTCATCAAGGTCTGGTGTAGTTTTGTTGATGAGTGATGGGGTCTCCGCCAGGATGTGTTCCCTATCGAAGGGGCGAAAGCATCTGGTGGTAGTTCGAGAGGATGTGTTCGAAGGTCGGCTTCTGTCTAATTGGACATTGTTGATGGGTATCTGTATGATGATCAATTTGTGGTCGGACCAGGGTACTTCTATGACTGATATCGGAGGATAGTGGCTTTGGTCAATGACAGGGTGTGGAGCAAATACCATGTCAAGAATGTTCCCCTTTGTGTGTGTGGGTTCACCGATGATTTGTTTGAGACCTAGGTCATCCATTGCCTCAAGGAACGCATTTGCATGGCTTTGTGGTAAGGACGGGAGGTTGAAATCGCCCATTAACCAATTTGGCTTATTGGGAGAGAGGGTGTTAGCTGCGAGGTCAATAATAGATGGAAGATCTTCTGGAGAAGTGGAAGGTGATCTATATATGAGGTTGAGGGAACATTGTTGATTAGCAATGGAGAGGATATCTAGGCTGTTTGTGCTGGAAGAGTCTAGAATGTGGAAGTTGAGCTCAGATTTGGAGATTATGAGTACACCTCCTCCTTTTTTGTTTTCCCTATGCCGCGTATGTATTGAGAAATTGGGGGGTAGTAGCTGGTGTAGGATGACGTTGTCTTCTGAAGATAGCCATGTTTCTGTGATCATAAGTATTTCCAGGTCATAAAAGGAGATTGTGTCAAGGACCACTGGCCATTTATTGCGGATGGAGCGTGCATTGATGATGGCACATTTTAGGGGACGGCATCTCAAAGGTTTTTCTTGTCTGGTTGACTTGGATAGCTGGAGTGCCACATGAATAAGGTGGGAGTGGCGTGTGTAGGTGCTACTTCCTGGGTTGGAGTAAGGGGGGCAATTCCATCTTTTTCCATGGCTATTCAGGATTGGGATCCTGCTTTGTGTTGTGTAAAGAGCCTGAGAGGTTCCCAGCCAGTGGAAGAGGTAGAAGCTAAGCAAGACAGCGATCTGGAGGGCCATTCTGAGGATTTCGATTGGGTGTGAGACCCTAACGTGAGCCTACCGTATATGGGTCATAGGGCACCATTGTCACCTGTGTCCTCTGCATGCCTGGCATTTTGGTGGTATTTTCTGGTGCAACCTATTGTGGGCCTGACACTACATCACACCCTGTCACCAGGAATGTGGTCACATACCTCTGTGCGCTGCCACATGTCTCTCTGCCTACCATGTGTGTGTTGGTGCTCATCTGGGTGTCCCTGCACACATGTGGTGTAGGCTGTACCTTGCCTTAGCTGTTTACTTACCAAGCTCCCGTGTCCAGGGGCACTCTGCCCGCGTATGGTGTGTGCCCTCCACGGATGCATGCAGCACCTCTTGATTGGCCATGGCTCCTGCACCTGGCCTAGGCCATACTGCACAAGCAGTTGTACATGTGTCTGCCTGTGGGGTGTGTCCTCTCCCACCCCATTTGCAACAGGTTTGTGCATGTGCCATCCGGGGGGTGGGGGTTGGGGGCACTGAACCATCCACATGGTGTACAGTGTGTATGGGGCCTCCTCTCTTTCGCCATGTAGGGGATGACACGTGTCTTGAGCTGTCGGCGCAACTGCTATCACACATGTTTGCTGCATAACTGTTCACTTTGGCCTGTCTGCACTGTCACTCCCACCTGGCCTCCCCGGGGATGTGTTCCGTTGGCCTATGGTCTATGTGCACTGTATCATGATGGTGACATACTTGCTGTGACGTCATATTTGTGTGTCCCTGCTTCTCAGCTGTCCAGTTGGCCATTGCCACATCAGTGATTCCATAGGTCAATCATCTCACGTGGGACGTTATGCTGTTTCTGTTTGTAGGTGATGCAGGATATGGGTGTCGCGCCTGGTTGCTGACCCCTGTGCGTCTCCCTCGGCCAGGTGCAGAGATGCGGTACAATGAGGCCCATGCCTCCAGCCGCTCAGTCATTGAGCGCACCTTTGGCGTTCTAAAGAGTCGCTTCAGGTGTCTGGATAGGACCGGCGGTGCCTTACAATACGGACCCCTGACTGTGGCACAGATCATTCTGGCCTGTTGCATCCTTCGCAACATTGCTCTCAGGCACAATGTCCCAGTCGATATTAATGAGGATCTTGGGGAAGATCCTGTGTGCCCTCCTGCACATGGCCGTGGTGACACATGTGCGGGGATGGCGGCCAGGCAACATCTGATCGAGAAGCTCTTCTCCTGTAAGTTCTGCATGTGTGGGGATGTGCTTCTGGGTCGCCATGTGTGAGCTGGTATGTGTGTTTCCCAGCACTGTTATGACATATCTCTATTTGTCTCTTGTGTTTCGGCTCACCAGGATTGGCTGCTGTGTTCCTGCCTCCCAGGGATGGCCTGCTGATACTTCCCACTGCTGTGGTTCATGTGAGGAGTCACAGCGGCATTAAGGTGGCTGGGATGGGTGGACATACAGCTAGGTGTGCTGTGGTGGCAGCACCACTTGACACATATGTGTTTCCCTCTCCACCGTTCCTCTGGTGTTGCACATGTCTTTGGCCTCATACTCCATCCGCCATATGCTCCGTTTGACACACATGTGACCATTGCCTGTGCACATCTTGGGGGTCTACATACTTTACCTGTGCACATGTTACCAGGCTGTGTGTGTGTCTCTGGACACAGGGAATTGCAATGCTTAGGTACACATGGAGACCTCACTGCCATT
Source organism: Ichthyophis bannanicus (assembly GCA_033557465.1). NCBI lineage: Eukaryota > Metazoa > Chordata > Amphibia > Gymnophiona > Ichthyophiidae > Ichthyophis > Ichthyophis bannanicus. Next base: position 1,059,950,016 of record CM066031.1, on the reverse strand, counting down.
GCTGCATTGGACAGCCTAGGTGCACCCAGGTCTCCACCTGTCCCTGATTGTCTGCAGTCCAGCCAACTACAGCTTGCAGCATGCTTACCTTGTCTCACGGTGTGTGTCTCTGTGTCTTTGGGACGTGTGTGTCTTCCCACCTGTCAGGCGATGTTCATCCATCTCTCTATGCCCTTCTGTTTCTGCCCTTCTGTACATTGTGTGCATGTGTCATAGGCTACAAAGATTAGAACAACAGTGGATCTACCTTTTGGATACAGTGGAGCCTGAGGGTTTGAACCGTGAAATAGACTGGCAGAGTCTTCTCAGAATGTTGCTGTCGGCATCAATTTAGTCTCCAATCATAATAGGGATTCCCCTTTCTGTGGGGTTCTCTCTTTTTTGATTGTATGGTTCTTCTTTAAATAGCATTTTGGCCATTGAAAATTAGACCTTAGCCGCATTGATGGCGTTTTGGATGTCGGTTGCTGGGAATTCTTTAATTCTTGGATATTGCACTTGAGACAGGGCAAGGTTCCCGAAACGTGCACGTCGTGCAGAAAGATTCTTCTCTACTAGCAACTTGGGACTGAAATATTAACTGAGATAAGTGAAGTTTTTTTTAGACTTAATTATTGAGGTGAAGAACCTTATGAGAAAAAAAGTAGCTGACCACCTGGTGTGGGTCGTTTTTTCATTTCGACCCTCCTCCGGCTAGCTCCGACAAAAAAATTACTAATAGGTCGCTGTATCTTTGGTTTGGTTTTCTTTTCTGTTATTTATTTGTCCGAACCAAAAAAGGTTTTCTTCTTTTTTTGTGATATTCTTTTCCCTGACATGTCTCATGTTTGTTGGCAGGACACTTCACGTAACCATTATATTTCCCTGCAACAGAGCGTTCCTAGGCCATGCTCCACTGACAGCTGATCATGAGGTCGTGGTGATGGACGCAGTTCATCGACGTCTGCAGCCTCTCCTGGGGCCCCTTGTGCCCTTGCCTGACTCTGGCTTTCCCCATCAGTCCAATGCTGTACCTTTCAGGTACGTTTCATTGTTTGCAGCTGGGGGGGATCACCTGTGCATTGTTGTGGAACATTGACATGTCACTGGGGATGTTGCATGGTCTCTGTTGACTCTGCATGCCGCAACATGGGTTTGTGGGGGGTTGGGGATGGTAACTGATGTGCATACAGTGGGGGTGGGCACTGTGGGGACATGTCGTGCTGCCACCCTCCTCATCACATCGTACAGTCTGGTTAGGACAGGTGGCATTCTGGGGGACAGGGGTTAGGGTGACAACGGTGGGGTGGGAAGCAGGGTGGTTGGGGTCCACGGACAGCACCAGGTAGTGCGCCTTGCAGCATGGCTCTGATGTGTGATGGCGATGGTGCTGTCTCCTTAGGGTGCCTCCTCTGGCACCCTATACCATGCCCTGAGTCACCCTTCCAGGCGCCCTATGGGGTCTTCCATATGGGACATTATGTGGTGCCTTGACAGACGGTGCACTTTATTATGTGCCCTCTGCATTGCCCTATGCGCCGCCTTAGATTACGACCCCGTGAGGGTGTGTTTGCTGGCAGCACTACTTAAGGTTAACAAAATAATGCTTCTGTCATCACTGCTTTAGGATAAATGGGGATGCTTCTGCCAGCTTTACTCATTTGACCCACAGGGGTATTGAACTCACGACCCCAGAGCCATTAGTTGATGTATTAACCATTGTGCTGTAGCTCTGGATGCCTTGCTAGTCACCTTTTCATGCACTGTATGGGACACCCTGTTGGATTACTGTCTGTAGGTGCTCTGTGCCAGTGAGAAACACGGTCAGTTCCCTCTATCAGGCCGAGGTGCTGTGTGGGTGCATACCCCATATTGTGTTCATCTATGGACTGCAGATCTGCATGTGCAGTGCACTGTGGGTATGCGTGGGTTGACCCAGATCCTGGACACCACAGCAGACAGTTTGTGTGGTGACCTGACGTCCTTCATCTGCCAGCCAGGGATTTGTTAGAGCTGGGGGAACAGGCATCTAGCTAGTCTGTCTCCACGTATTCATCGTAGGTTGGGTGTTTCCTTGGCTTTTGACAGTAGCTGTCCGTATTTGACAAGGTCGGTGATGTTATTGGGCGTGTTGTTTTTGGTAATGGTCTTGACCTTGGTCTTGATCGTGTTTGCCATATGCCCTTGTTTGCTGAGACCTTGGTTTGTTTGATTGGCAGGCATTTTTGGTTTGTACTTAGCTAACCTGTTGTTGATCTGGTGTGGGACCTTTGCCCATCTGACATTTATACTCCATAGGTTGGCCACACCGTTTTTAGGACATTGTTGGTCACACTGGCGATATTGCCCACAAGTTACTTCACTGCCTGTGTGGCCAGATGTTATGGGTTGGAACCCACAGTGGGGTTAGTTGGTGGGGCTGTGTGAGGCATATTCTTTTTGTTATTTGCAGTGGTGCTGCCAGCTACCTCACCTTCACAGTGCTGTCTCCTTACGGTACCTCATCAGGCACCCTTTCACGTGCCACGTGCAGCACCCTTTGATGCGCCCTGTGGGGTGGCCCATAGGGGGCATTCTAGGGTGCCTTGGTGGGCAGTGCACCTTTTGATGTGCCCTCTGGGGTACATTATTGGGTGCCTTCTGCACCGCCTTAGTTTACGGCCCCGTGAGGGTGTGTTTGCTGGCAGCTCTACTTACGGTTAACAAAATAACTGCTTCTGTCAGCACGGCTTGAAGGTACACAGTGATGTCTGTGCCAGGTTTACTCATTCGACCCACAGGGGTATTGAACTCATGACCCCTACTCCATTAGTCGGTGTATTAACCATTGTGCTGTAGCTCTGGATGCCTTACTTGTCACCTTTTCATGCACTGTATGGGACACCCTGTTGGATTACTGTCTGTAGGTGCTCTGTGCCAGTGGGACACACGGTCAGTTCCCTCAACCAGGCCGAGGTGCTGTGGGGGTGCATACCCCATCTTGTGTTCATCTATGGACTGCAGATCTGCATGCGCAGTGCACCATGGGTATGAGTGGGTTGACCCTGATCCTGGCCACCACAGCCAACAGTTTGTGTGGTGACCTGACAACCTTCATCTGCCAGCCAGGGATTTGTTCATAGCACAAGCATTGTGGCCCACTGGTTACTTCACTGCCTGTGGGGCCAGGGGTTATGGGTTTGATCCCACAGTTGGGATATTTGTTAACGCTGTCTGTGGCATTTTTTATTTTAAGTTCAATTGGTGCTGCCAGCATAAGACCCTCATAGTGCTGTCTCCTTACAGTGCCTCATCAGGCACCCTATACAATGCCCGATGCAGGACCCTGTACTGCGCCCTGTGGGGTGACGCATAGGGCACATTCTAGGGTGCCTTGGCAGACAATGCACTTTATAATGTGCCCTCTGGGGTGCCTTATAGGGTGCCTTCTGCAGCACCTTCGGTTGCGGCCCTTTGAGGGTATGTTTGCTGGCAGCACTAATTAAAATTAACAGACAAACTGCTTCATATAGCACTGATTTTGAGTAAAAGGTGATGTCTCTGTAAGCTTTACTCATTGAGCTCAAGGGGGGATTGAATTCACTTCTCTTGCACCATTTGTCAGTGTATTGACCATTGTGCTACAGTTCTGGATGACTATAAAGTGCCTTATAAGGTGCCTTATATGGTGTCCTATGGGGGACATTATAGGGTGCCTTGGCACTTTATAATGTGCCCTATGGAGTGCCTTCTAGGGTGCCTTATGTGGCACCTTAGGTTACACACTGTGAGGGTGTGTTTGCTGGCAGCACTATTAATGTACAACTAAACTTCCTCACAGCCCAATACTTAACCCTTTCCAGGCCATGCCCAAAACTTTCGGGATCCGAACATCTGCCTAAATATTCCTATCAAATGGTATATAATACATGACCATGGCAGAGGGTACGTCACTATTGGAACATATTGAATAAGACGGGTACAATTTTCCTGCCATACGCAAACATTAACCCGGCTACAGAATGTGGATTAGAATATTATAGTAGGCTTTCAAAGGATTACACATGATGCCTCACCAAGCCTTCTTCATTAGGCACACTGGGGAATTGAACCCATGACCCTTGCACTATAGGTCTGGGTAGTAACCATTGTGCTGCAGCTCTGTTTCTACATTTTGGTGTCTGCGTGCCTTCTTATGCTTAATGCGCAGTAACGCGCCCTGTAATGATCGTTGCTGCACGGCGCCTTACAACGCGCGTTATTGCACGTTATAGGTAACGATGTACCACCCATGTCCTTTTTTGGCTTTCCTTCCACTAACGTGGCTCCTAACACGAATCACACTAACGCAGTTTAGTAAACATACCCCAAAGTTTTTAGATGAAATAAATGACTGCTTCTTGGAGCAGCTGGTTCATGAACCGACTGGAGGGGGAAGCCCTTTTGGACCTAGTCCTTAGTGGAACACAAGATCTGCTGCAAGAGATACAGTAAGGGTGTTGGGGCCACTTGGCAATAGTGATCATAGCATGATTGCATTTGATTTCATAAATGCAGGAAGGAGGATAAGGAAATCCACAGTACTGTCTTTTAACTTTAAAAATGGAGATTATGATAAAGCGAGGAAAATAGTTAAGAGAAAACTAAAAGAAGCAGCTTCAAAGGTTAAAGATTTACATCAAGCATGGACATTGTTAAAAAATACTATCTTGGAATTCCAGACCAGCTGTATTTCATGCTTTAAGAAAGGTGGACAGAAGTCCAAAAAACTGCCAGCATGGTTTAAAGGTGACGTCAGAGAGTTATGTTACAGCCAAAAAGGCATCTTTCAGGAAATGAAAAAAGGAGCCATATGACAAAAACTGGAGACAACATAAGTACTGGCAAGTTAGACGCAAGGCTTTGATAAGGCAGGCAAAGAGAGAATTTGAGAAGAAGCTTGCTGTGGAAGCAAAAATGCATAATAAAGAGTGTTTCAAGTACATTTGTGCAAAAAAACACTAAGAGATGACAAAGCCATAGAGGAGAGACTGAATAAATTCTTTGCTTTAGTTTTTACTGAAGAAGATGTAGAGAAGTTACCCATGACTGAAACGGTATTTAAAAGTGATGCATCGGAAGAATTGAAAGCAATATTGATAAACTGGGAATATATATTACAACTATTTGATAAACTAAACAGTAGCAAATCACCTGGATTGGATGATAAGCACCCGTGGGTGTTGAAAGAACTGAAATATGAGATTGCAGACTTACTATTAGTAATCTGTGAACTATCATTAAAATCATCTGTAGTACTTGAATATTGGCGAATGGCCAATGTAATGTCAATTTTTAAAAAGGGTTCCAGGGATGATCCGGGAAACTATAGGCCAGTGAGCCTGAAATCAGTACCAGGCAAAATGGTAGAAATCATTATAAAGAACAAATTACTGAACATGTAGATAGTCATGGTTTAATGGGAGACGGCCAACATGGCTTTAGGCAAGGAAGGTCTTGTCTTACTAATCTGTTATATTTTTTTGAAGGTGTGAATAAACAGGTAGACAAAGCCGGTCAATATAGTATATCTGGATTTTCAGAAAGCCATCATGAGAGACTCTCGGCAAAGTTAAAAAGTCATGGGATAGGAGGCAGTGTACTATTGTGGATCAGGAACTGGTTAAAAGATAGAAAACAGAGGGTAGGGCTGAATGGCCAATTTTCCCAATGGAGAAGGGTGAATAGTGGAGTACTTCAGGAATCTGTGCTGGGTCTGCTGCTTTTTAAGATATTCGTAAATGACCTGGAAATGGGAATTACAAGTGAGATAGTCATATTTACAGATGACACAAAATTATTCAAAGTTGTTAAAACCCAAGAGTATTGTGAAAAAATTGCAAGAGAACCTTGATAAATTGGAAGACTGGACATTCAAATGGCCGATGAAATTTAATGTGGATAAGTGTAAAGTTATCCACCTAGGAAAGAACAACCCAAACTATGGTTGCATAATGCAAGGTTCCACATTAGGATCCACCACCCAGGAAAAAGATTTAGGCGTCATTGTGGATAATACATTGAAACTCTCTGCCCAGTGTGCAGGGGCAGCCAAGAAGACAAATAAAATGCTAGGAATCATAAGGAAAGGAATGGAGAATAAAACAAAGGATATTTTGGTGCCTCTGTATCATTCCATGTATCATTCTCTGTATCATTCCATGCTGCGACCGCACCTTGAATATTGTGTGCAATTCTGGTCGCCATATCTTAAAAAGGATATAGTAGAATTAGAAAAAGTACAGAGAAGAGCCACCAAAATGGTAAAGGGGATGGAAGGATACCCCTGAGGAGAGACTTAAAAGATTAGGGCTCCTCAAACTGGAAAAGAGATGGCTGAGGGGAGATATGATAGAGGTCTATAAATTAATGAATGGAGTGAAACGGGTAAACATAGATCAATTCTTTATGCCATCAACAAGAAGAAAGACTAGGGGACATGCAATGAAGCTACAGTTTAATGAATGGAGTGGAATGGGTAAACGTAGATCGAAGGTTTATGCTATCAAATATAGAAAGACTAGGGAACATGCAATGAAGCTACAGAGTAACCTATTTAAGACTAATAGGAAAAAATATTTTTTTTTCACTCAACGTGTAATCAAACTCTGGAATTCATTACCGGAGAATGTAGTAAAAGCTGTTAGTGTGTTGTTGTTAAGTGCCGTCGAGTCGGAGTCGACTCATGGCGACCCTCTGGATAGCTATCCTAAATTGTGTTCGGTCTTCAGTCAGGCAGCTCATTGTTGACAGACTGGTACCCGTAGCTGCTGTTATTGTAGTGATCCATCTCATTGCTGGCCTTCCTCTTTTGCGTTGACCTTCTATCTTGCCAAGCATGATGTCTTTCTCTAATGATCTCTCTCTTCGCATGATGTGTCCAAAGTATGAAAGTCGAAGTCTTGTCATCTGAGCTTCTAAAGAAAGCTTAGGTTTGATCTCCTCTAGGAACGACTGGTTTGTTCTTCGGGCAGTCCATGGTATACACAGTATTCGCCGCCAGCACCATAATTCAAAGGCATCAATTTTCTTCCTGTCTGTCTTTTTCACTGTCCAGCTTTCACATCCATATGATGTTATTGAAAATACCATGGCTTGAACAAGTCGAATCTTTGTATGGAGAGAGACATCTCTGCTCTTGAGAATCTTATCTAGGTCTTTCATAGCCATTCTGCCAAGAGCAATGCGTCGTCTGATTTCTTGACTGCTTGTTGCTTCTTTATTGATAGTTGATCCAAGTAGGTTAAAGTTGTTCACGATTTCAATTTCTTCTCCTTCAACGATGAACCTGTTGATTATGCCAGTTGTCATGATCTTTGTCTTCTTTACATTAAGGTGCAGGCCCATTTTGAGACTATGTTCTTTGATTGTGAGAAGCAAATGTTTCAGATCATCTTCACTTTCAGCCAGTAATGTGGTATCATCAGCATAGCAAAGGTTGTTGATGAGTCTTCCACCAATCTTCACACCTCTGTTGTCTTCATACAGTCCTGCTTCTCTGATGATTTGTTCTGCATATAAATTAAACAGGTAGGGGGAAAGTATGCAGCCTTGTCTTACACCTTTGCTTATTTTAAACCATTCTGTTTCTCCTTGTTCCGTTCGAACTGTTGCTTCTTGATCAATGTACAGATTGCGCAAGAGAACGATTAGGTGTTCTGGTATACCCATGCTTCTTAATGTGGCCCAGAGTTTCTCATGGTTTACACGGTCAAAAGCCTTGCTATAGTCGATAAAGCACAAATAGATATCCTTTTGGTATTCTTTAGTCTTTTCAAGGATCCATCTCACATCCGCAATGATGTCTCTCGTTCCTCGCCCTTTCCTGAACCCTGCTTGCACTTCAGGTAGTTCTTGTTCTAGGTATGGCTGTAGTCTCTTTTGAATAATCTTCAGTAGAATCTTGCTGGCATGTGGGATCAGAGCGATTGTGCGATAATTTCCACAGTCAGTTGGATCACCTTTCTTTAGTATTGGTATAAACACAGATCTTTTCCAGTCAGTTGGCCATGATGTTGTCTTCCATATTTCTTGGCAGAGCCTTGTAAGTACGGTAACAGCTGTATCAGATTGCTGCAATACTTCTATGGGAATGCTATCAATGCCTGGTGCTTTGTTCTTTGATAAGGCTTTCAATGCTGCTTCAACTTCTTCTTTCATCACCAATGGTTCCTGATCATAAGGTATAGGTTGAAACGGCTGTTGGTCCACTTGATCTTTATCATATAAAAACTCTGTATATTCCTTCCACCTTTTCTTGATCTTCTCAGCATCATTCAACATAGAACCTTGAGCATCTTGTAACATTCCAATTCGAGGCTGGAACTTTTTCTTTAACTCTCGCAGCTTTAGGAAAGCCGATCTTGTTCTTCCTCTAATAGTTTCTGCTTCTATTTCCTTGCAAGTGTCATTGTAGTACTTTTCCTTGTCCTGTCTTGCTGCACGTTGGAAATCTCTGTTGAGTTCTGCGATTGTCTTTCTTTCTCCTTTGGCTTTAGCTTCTCTGTGTTTCTGGGCAATTTTCAGAGTTTCTTCTGTCATCCATTTTGGCCGTTTTTGCTTTTTCACCCTTTGTAGAGACTTCTCGCTTTCTTCCAGCACAACCTTCTTGATGTCATTCCATAACTCTTCCGGAGCTCTGTCATTTGTATCTAAAGCAGCAAATCAATTTTGCAGGCAGTCTTTAAATTCCAGTGGTATATTCTCAAGGTCATATTTTTCTGCATTCATGAGTGGTTTGCTCTTTTTCAACTTTAGCTTGAGTTTGCATACTAGTAGTTGATGATTTGTACCACAGTCAGCTCCAGGTTTTGTCTTTGTTGATGTTATAGAGCTTTTCCATCGTTGACTTCCACAGATGTAGTCAATTTGATTTTTATACAATCCATTGGGTGAAGTCCATGTGTACAGTCGCCGCTTGTGTTGCTGGAAGAAGGTGTTTGAGATGAATAGATCATTGGTCTTGCAGAACTCTATCAATCTTTCTCCAGCTTCATTTCTGTTGCCAAGTCCATATTTTCCAACTACTTTGCCTTCTTCTTTGTTGCCAGCTTTTGCGTTCCAGTCACCCATGACTATCAGGATATCCCGTTTGCATGTTCTGTCAATTTCAATTTCTGTCAATTTCAGCTTGTACTTGTTCATAGAACTCTTCAATTTCATTCTCTTCTGCAGCTGTTGTTGGGGCATATACTTGAATTATAGTTGTGTTGATAGGCAATCCTCGTAGACGAATAGAGATTAAGCGTTCGTTCATTACAGTTCTTGCAAGTTTCTTCTTTATTATAAATGCAACACCATTTCTTCTTTGTCTTTCATTTCCAGCATAGTAGACCATGTGATCATCTGATGCAAAGTGCCCGATGCCAGTCCATTTCAGTTCGCTGACACCCAACAGATCAAGTTGTACACGTTCCATTTCATTCTTGACCACCTCCAACTTCCCTTGGTTCATGCTTCGTACGTTCCATGTTCCAATGTGTAAGACATCTTTACAGCTTCCGACTCTCATTTCATGCGCAGCTACATCAGCAGTCAGACTTCCCGAGGGCTTTGATCCAACCACATCATAAATGCTGGCTTTACTCTGAAAAGTCTTCAGCTCTTCCCCAGTAGCTAGTTGAGTGCCTTCCGACCTGGGCGTCTCATCTTCCAGCACCATAGCACAATTTGTTTTGTTGTAACTATCCATTGGGTTTTCATGGCAAGATACAGAAGTAGATTGCCGGGCCTTCCTTCCGCGCAGTTTAAGTTTGGTGTTGTTGCCGTTGTCACAGAAATGTGATCCTCCGCCATCAACACTATCCCATTCTGCTGCTGCCCAGATGGGTGGTTTGTCTTCGTCTGGCACCTCAGCTGAGACCTGTCCATCTTGGGAGACCCTGCTAGTAGTTAAACTACCGATAGTTTAGCTCTCAGCATCACTGATGCACGCAAGCCCTCACAGCACGACAAGCTGCAAACCAAGTGAGAGGCTGTTAGTGTAGCTGGGTTTAAAAAAATTTGGACAAGTTCCTGGAGGAAAGGTCTATAAACCATTATTAAAGAGGACCCAGGTAATCCACTGCTTGCCCCAATACACGCATTATGGAACCTGTGTGTCTTTTTGGGAAACTTCTAGGTACTTGTGAGCTGGACTGGCCACTGTTGGAAACAGGATACTGGGCTTGATGGACCTTGATCTGATCCACTATGGTATTTCTTATGTTCTCATGTTCCTATACTTGTTGTCAAGTTCTCCATCTCCTGCTTCATGTCCAGTTTCTGCTCCAGTTTTGGACACAGTCTCACTAGGTCTAGTCCTTGTTCCACATCTGGTTCCTGCTTCAGTCTTGCCACCGCTACTTCTCCCAGTTCCTGACCCTGCATTGTTCCTGCACTGCTCCATCCTGCCCTGGGCCTAGGTTCTCCATCCACACTCCTGCCCAGGGTAGGCCCTATGAGCTTACACCAGCCTAAAACCAGGGTCTAGGTCAGAATGGAATCTATCACCAAAACTTTAAGAAATCTAGCAGGAGGCCTTGAAAACTATACAGAGTCAGTTTCAGGCCCTTCAGCAGAGAATGCAAGCTTTCCCGTCCTCTATTCAGGGGCAAAGGCAAAAGGTTACCCCACTCCCAGAAATGGATAAGCTATTACAGAAGAAGTTTAATGGCACCTAGGGGGAAATGCAACAGTGCAAGCTTTGGTCCTGACTTCAGCAATATATATTTCCATCTGACTCCCTCAAAGTATTCTTTATAATTTCTTTACTTACAAAGCAAACCCTGCCCTGTGTCACTCCTTTGCTGGAACAGAACAGCACCTAGTATTACTACTATCACTACTCATTTATCTAGTACTACTAGGCATATGCAGCACTTTACACGTACATATAAAAAGACAGTCTCTGCTCATGAGAGGTTACAATCTGTTTTGACAAACAGAACAATAGGGGACTAGGAAATTCTTAAGGAACATGATTAAAATACACATGGTATAGACAGAGGAATAAAGGGATCAGGAGCCAAAAGTATACTCAGAGATGAGTTTTTATCCTGGATTTGAATAGGACCAGAGATGGAGTTTGATGTACCAACTCGCATATGGTGAAGCAAGGTTGAAAGAATAGAGCCTGGAGTTAGCAGTAGAAGAGAAGGGCATAGATAAAAGTGATTTACTTGATGAGTAGAGTTGCCAAGGAGGGGTGTAGGGAAAGATGAGAGATGAGAGGTAGGTCAGAAGGAGAAGTTTGAACTGTATGTGGAAATGGATAGGGAGCCAATGAAATGACTTTAAAAGAGGGTTATGGAGCATAGCGACATTGGCAGAAGATAAGCCAAGCAGGTTGAAGAGGGGACAGATGATTCATTGGGAGACCAGTGAGGAACAACTTTTAATAGTCTAGATGGGAGGTGATAAGAGAGTGGATAAGGGTCTTGGTAGTGTGTTATGAGCTGAAGGGATAAATCTTGCTTTTGTTATTTGTTATAGAGAAGCAACAAGTTTTAGCTATCTGTTGGATATGTGTGGAGAAAGAGAGAGAAGAGTCAAACATGACCCAAGGTTGTGAGCTGAGGAGACAGGGAGGAAGAAGGAAGGTGGGTTTAGGGGGAAATATTCATTTCCAAATGGTGGTGGGACATTCAGGCAGCGATGTTAGACAAGCAAGCTGAGATTTGGGCCTGGATTCCTGGAGAGATTTCTGGGGTAGAGAGGTAAATCTGAGAGTCACCAGCATAAAGCTGGTACTGAAAATCATGGGAGGAGATCTGGGCACCAAGAGTTCAAGTCTAGAGAGAGAAGAGAAGAGGTCCTGACAGAGTTCTGAGGTACACCATCTGAAAGTGGGAGGGCAGTGGAGGAGGAGCCACTGGAGTATACACTGAAAGTGTGATGCGAGAGATAAGAAGAAAATCAAGATAGAATAGAGCTCCAAAATCCAAAGAAAAACAGGGTATTCAGAAGAAGGGGATGATCAACACTGTTAAAATCAGTAGATAGATCAAGAAGTATGAGAATCAAATACAAATCCTTAGATTTGGCCACAAACATGTCACTGGAGACTTTGGCAAGGGCTGTTTTAGTAGTTTGTAGAGGGTGAAAGCCAGATTGAAGTAGATCCAGAATGGCTTGAGGAAGTCAATACAGTTGCAGTGAACCACATGTCTGAGTAGTTTAGATGCATTTTGAATAACCAAAATGCTTTCTGGCTATCCTTTCCTATGCTTTTGAGGAACCAGACTAAGCCAGCTGGCTGAGAATAACATGATGACCCTCCTCCAGGGCCAACGAACAGTAATGAAGTATGCTACAGAATTCTGGCATTGGGTGAACTACCTCAACTGGAATGAACTGGTTGTTTGCACCTATTTCTGATGGAACCTTGCTGCTCCTATTAAGGATGACTGTGACAAATGGTCCCTGCAGTCTGCCTAGAGAAGCTATTTTTATTTATTTATTTATTTATTTTATTTAGCTGTATTTATATTCCGCTTTTCACCGGGTCAAAGCGGTCAATTGGGGGATACATTTAACATGAGGGGATATGACACACATACATTAATACTTACAGGGAACATGGGCAATGGAGGGTTAAGTGGCTTGCCCAAGACCACAAGGAGTGCCTATAGGACTAGAAATCCCAGTCCCTCCGGCCTGAGATTGCTGTCCCCAGCTGGGACTTGAGCCCCTGGCCCTCCAGCCTGAAGTACCTTGTCCTAACCACTAGACCACTCCTCCCTATTTATGCTATGTGTGTTCATAGAAAGGCACCTATCAGTATTGGTGTAGTTTGTCTTCTTATTTTGGGGAGGCAAAGGGTAAGGAAGTCATACTGACAGTGGGGCAAAGTTTGGGGGGACTACCGCCTCCCCTGCTCCCAAACTATTCCTATGCCTATCAGAATATATACTGGAGAGGACTGAACTGAATCACAGTTTTGTACCTCCAAAAAGATAACAACTTCTGGAAGATCCCATAGTAATGGATATGATGAGGAAGTGCCTGTCAGTAGAGGAGAAGAAAAGGGGATGCCAGGAAGTACTCTGTCTCTACTGTGGTCTCCCTGGGCATATGTGAAATTCCTGTAGAAGTAGGCTTTAGAATTGTGATCAGACCCAGAAGGAAGAGGGTAAGGAGCAAGTACAAACCAACCCTCTAAGAGTAAACTTTGTTATTTATACCTGAACTGTTCATGTGATTAATCCAATCTGCCCTCTATGGAAGGACAAGAAAATCCCAGCATATGCCATGATTGATTCTGGAATCTCAGTTTGCTTACCTTTGCTGAGCAACATCAGTTTCTAGTAGGGAAGAAAGGAATGAGCGTAACTGTAGAAAATTACCCCTCTTCTCAAATCTCTTCATCGGCTCCCTATCCGTTTCTGCATCCATTTCAAACTTCTCCTGCTGACCTATCTGTGCATTCACTCTGCAGCTCCTCACTACCTTTCTTCTCTTATCTCTCCTTACACCCCTCCCCCCTCGAGAACTCTGCTCTTCTGGCAAATCACTTCTATCTGTGCCCTTCTCTTCTATTGCTAACTCCAGACTTTGCTCCTTTCACCTTGCTGCACCTTACGCCTGGAACAAACTACCTGTATCTGTATGCCAGACACCTTCTCTGACCCTTTTCAAGTCCAGACTCAAAACTCACCTCTTCACTGTTGCTTTTGGATCTTGACTCACCTGAACTCCTTGTTTCTTTACTATTCCCCCTTGTTTTATCCCTGTCTACACCTTCTGTGTTGTCTGTCTTGACAAAATTGTAAGCTCTGATGAACAGGGACTGTCTCTTACATGTCTATGCAGCGCTGCGTAAGTCTTGTAGCGCTATACAAATGTTCAGTAGTAGTAGTAGTAAAATATTGACAGCTTTTCTCTGTCTTTGGCCGTGTAACTCTAGAGATTGATGCTATCATAGTGATTTGGGATCCTGAGGACTTGATATGATTTGACTTGATTCATGTACCACATTTTGCCATAACTCTAAGGATGCCTTTATTAGAATGATGTGAACCCTATATCCAGAGGAGAACTTGCCAGATCACCTTCCCATCTATGTTTTGCCAAGAGATCTGTATGCCTAAATAGAAATGAAAGGATGGCCCATGAAAACTCAGGAATGTTCAGCAACCCAGGAGGAAACTGGATGCCTGCCAGAGAAATACTTGATGTATTGGAAAGTTTTTGATAAGGGACTGTGGACATCTTACCCTCTTATAGGTCTTATGGTTGTCCACTAGACTGCCAAATGCACAAGTCCCTTTCAGCAGAATTTACTCTCTGTCACAGCCAGAATTCAGGGGCCGATATTTGAAGGGCAGTTACATAGTTTACAGCCCTGTAAACCGTGTAACTGCTGCTAAGAGGGATATTCAATGCACTAACACAGTTTGTGCCATTGCCATTACACGCCCTAATGCTGACTGCTTAGAATTGGGGCATGTTGGGGGTGCTCCAGGGAGCCGTAGCGGCACAGAGCCTACCCAACTGAATATCAGGTCCCAGATCTCTAAGGGAATATCTAGAGGAGAACGTAAAGAAAGGATTCATCAGGCCTTTAACTTCTCCAGTAAGAACCCCAATTTTCTTTGTGCTCAAGACGACTGAGAACTCAATGTCATGACCATCAGGAATTAATTCTCACTCCTACACATCAACGAACTGCTGAACTACTACTGTGACTACTACTTATTTGTATAGCAATACAAGGTGTGTGCAGCACTGTACATATAGATGTAAGATAAAGTCCCTGCTCATCAGAATTTACAGTCTAATCAAGGTGAAGAATATCACAAAACTAGGGACTAGAGTATGGTAAGATATACATAAGTAGTGAACAAGAGAATCAGGAGCATCAGGATCTACAAACAGCCTCAAAGAGATGGGTTTTTAGCCTGGATTTGAATAGGACTAGAGAAGGCGTCTGACATACTGACTGAGGTAGTTTTTTCCAGGCATATAGAGCAGCAAGGTGGAATGAATGAAGTCTGTAATTGGCAGTGGAAGAGATAAAAAGGATCTGCCAGAGGAACAGAGTTCCCAAGGAGGGGTGTAGAGTGAGATAAGAGAATAAAGGTAATGAGGAGCCGCAGAATGAATGCACTTGTAGGTCAGTAGGAGAAGTTTGAACTAGACACAGTGAAGTGACTTGAGAAGAGGGGTTACATGAGCATAGACTGTTGGAAGATAAGCTGTGCATGTGAATTTTGAACAGACTAAAGTGGAGAGAGATGATTCAGAGGGAGTCCAGCAAGGAGCAGGCTACAATAGTCAAGATGGGAGGTGTCTAGAGAGTGGATGGGGGTCTTAGTAGTGTGCTCAGAAAGGGAGAGACAAATTTTGCTGATGCTATAGAGAAAGAAGCAACAGGTTTTAGCTATCTGGCTGAAAGGCCTCCAAGCAGCTCGGATTTTCAGTAAGTTTGGCCATAGGGAGGTTTACAATCTTATTTGCAGTGTTTTATTCCTAGCAAAAAAGGTGCTAGTACTTATATGCAGGCTTCTTTCATTAATAATGAGGACTATGGGCCAATTTTGGCAGACAATGAAAAAGGTGTCAGTGTTCAGTATCTCTGAGTACTTCCTCAAAAAAAAGCCCTTGAAGATTTTGGCAATGAAAGAGTGGATGATTCCAGAGGATATCAAGGGTATCCAGTGATTTCTTGGAGTTGTAAACTTTTATCAAGGAATCTCCATAGTAACAGCTCCACTGACTGAAATCCTGAAGAAGTGTCCTCCATTCCAATAGGGCCGAGAACAACAGCAGGCTTTTGATAGCCTCGAGACAGTGCTCACATCCACCCAAATCCTGGTACATCTTGATCCAGACCAGCCATTCATAAGAGGCTATTGGTACTGTACTATCTAAGAAGAAGGCACCAGGGAATCTCCTCTGTCCATGTACATTATATTCCTGGAAGCTGAATGAAGCTGAGAATAACATATCTATGAAAAAGAATTATTGGCCACCAAGACTTCATATGAAGAGCGGTGGCACTTCCTTGAGGGAGCATGCTATCAGTCCACTCTATACAGACCATAAGAATCTGTAATTTCTTAAGACCTCATGAAATATGAACTCTAGACAAGCACACTGGTCGTTTTTCTTTACTCGATTTATCTTTGTCCTGATCTATCAACCAGGAACCCATATTAACAAGGCCGATGTCCTCTGAGAAGAGGATAAAGTATAAGAGCAAGATTCATCTAGCACAATTCTCTACCCAGAGAATTTATCTTGGGAACTAGAAAGATGGACATGCTGGAGCCTTGAAAGATGAGTTTGTCCAGTGAAGAGTTTGCTCATGATCCACAGTGGGGAATAGCAAGATCTGGAAAAGGGACAGGTTGGAGCTAGCACCAAAGATTGTCATGATGCCTTACTAGTAGGCTACCTTAGCATTCATAGAAACAAGGAATTAGTGGGTCAAGATTTCTGATGGTGGGCCAAGATATAAAGGAATAGCTTACTTCCTGTGAATTTTATGACCAAATAAGGTTCCACAGGACTGCCTCCAAGGACATATGGAGCAGTAACCACCCACACCTTCTAAACCCTTGTATTGAATTTCAATGGACTTCATTGCAGACTTATGTGACAAGAAAAATCTACAATCTTGGTTGTTGTTGACTCTTTCTCCAAGATGGCCCACTTCTTTGTTGTGGCTGGCCTCCCATCCACAAGCAAAACAGCAGACATTTTGGTCTGGGAGGTGATCTATTTTACAGGCTACTTTCCCACATAGTCTCTGGCTGAAATATTTAGTCACCATATGATTTTAGTGGGAACTGATGAAGCCCCTGGTCACACAGGTCCTGTTGTCTTCTGTTTATCATTCACAATCCAATTTGCAAAGAGAACATATGAATCAGACTTTGGAATAATATCTACAATGTTTCGTAACTATCACCAGAATAACTGGACTCATTTACTTCCAATAGCAGAATTTAAACATAAAAATTCAGAACATTCATCAACCAAGTTTTCTCCATTCTTTAAAAGCAGTGGCTTTCATCCTTGTTTTCATTCTAGAAAAGTCTGAGATTCTAGAGTTCCCATGGTAGAAGACTGGGCTAAAACTGAGTGAATAGCATGTACAACAGGAGCTAGAATAAACGGTATGCAAATGATGCCAAACGACTCATCAATCTACAATAGGCGATACAATCTGGGTCACCACCTGACATATGAGGAGTAAAAGACCTACTGGAAAGGTTGATGAGAGGTTCGAGGGACCTTCTGTTATCCAAGAGCAAGTTAACCCAGTGGCATTTTGAGTGCAGCTCCCCACAAATCTGTACATCCATCTAGTATTTCTTCTACGTCTTTTGAAGCTCTATAAGGAAAACCCATTGCCTGATCAGGAACCCCTGCCTCCTCAACCAAAAACCACGAGGGGTCATTGGGAAGTCTTTATCCACGATATATTGGATTTCAAATATCTCCAGGGATGCTTACTTTATGTAGTAGATTAGAAAGGCCATGGGCTGGGGGAGTGCATCAGATGGCCAGCTGACAATGTCCATGCCAATAAGCTGCCGGTCTAATTCCATAAGGGATACCTAGACAAGCCAGGAGGGTCCAGCAGGAGGAGGCATTTTGTCATGCATACCAGTGATTGAAGCTACAATCACTGTGCGGGGTAGGTCTTAACACAGTAGTGCCGGAGCAGCAGCAGCACAGATCCACAAGAGTGAATGCGTAAGATCCCAGAGCTCTCCAAGGTAGGAAGAAAGGGCTAGAGCTTAGGACAAGGTGAGATTAAGGCTATAGGGGGCTCACGCTACTCCTGGGGCTTGGAGAAGAAGGGACACATGCTGTTGCTGAGGCTTGGAGAAGGGGAGGGGCTCATTCTGTTTCTGGGGCTTGGAGAAGGGGAGGGGCTCATTCTGTTTCTGGGGCTTGGAGAAGGGGAGGGGCTCATTCTGTTTCTGGGGCTTGGAGAAGGGGGTGCTCATGCTGTTGCAAGGGCTTGGAGAAAAGGGGGCTCATGCAATTGATGGGACTTAGAGATGGGGGTGGCAAATGTTCAGATTTGTGGCCCTAAGAATTTTTCAAGTCCCTAGCTCCTCCAATCAAGAGTTTGATCATTAAAATGAACAATCATAGCACTCACCCCAAAGGCTCCCTTCCCTTAGTGAATAAAAATGCCCGTTGTAAATGAGAGTAGCAGAACAGGTGATCATGCCAGAGAATAGTGGCTAGAGTGGAATGAAAATGTACCAAAAATGTGACAGAGCACAACAAATAGTAACACAAACAATCCAAGATACTAATGCATGAAGAGGTAAATATTCCTTTTTTTATTTCTATTCTTTTTTTTGGGTGGTTTTCTTTTTATTGTTTTTGGAGACAAAACACCCTAGTGGAAAGAAGAGTGGAAAAGCAGCTGATCTTGCTAGGCAGCAGCAGCTGGAGTGGCACAACAATAATATAGCAGGGTAGTAGCACTAAAGTAAGAGAATAGATTGGGTAGTGGCAAGACATGGAGCAGGCTGGGCAAGGAGTGTCACAGGCAGTAGGAGCAGAAGCAGAGAGGAGCAGGGTAGGAGGAACACTTTTTTATTTTGTATTCTTTTCAACCCCTGTTGGAAAGTATTGCACATAAATGGTTGAGAATGTCCTTTTGTCTATCTACAAAATAACTCTCAGGCAAGAAAATACAGAGATAATGTGCAAGCTGTCTTCCCTGCCCTAGGGGGGTTCATTCAGAATAGCGAATAGTGAGGATGGACATCCCATTTGGACATCCATCTCTGCTATTCACTCCCCTGCCAGCCCCAGCTAAAGCCTCCCTGTATGAACAGTGCATTTGTACGGGGAGGCCTAGATGGGGGCAGGAGGGGGCATTCCAGAGGCAGAGCGAGGGCGGGACATGGGTGAGCCATGACTCCGGATGTACAGGGCGGATTCAGAGGTTGCCTCTGTAGTCCGGGGCCGTGAACTTAAATGGGGGACATTTTCACCGCAGAGGTGGAATAAGTCCCCCTGGACATCGGGCAATCATGCTACCGGGCCGGGGAGGTAAGGTAGGGGGTGCAGTAAGTTCCCTGCAGCCAGACCCTGGCCATAGGAGGCCAGATTGGGAGTTCAGCTGCGGGGAAAGAAACTGGAGCCCAACTGAGGTATGTCGCAGGGCATGCAGGCCAATCAGAATTGGGGCCCGGCCTGTATGTTCAGGCTGTAGACCCGATTCTGATCCTGCGGGCACGTTTAGCCCCTGTGAGATCAGAAAGGGGTCTAACTCTATCCTTCCTGCTTCTGGTCAGCCACACAGGTGGCTGGACAGCCAGGTTGGAATGTGCCTTCATGTGTTTTCCAACTTCCAACCTAGCTGTCCAGGATTTCAGTCCTACATTTTTTTGTCAGGTTTAGAATCAACTTTCTGAGGGAATGCATTCCTTCAGTCTTCTCAACATCTATCCCAACATCTCTCTCTCTCTCTTTCTGTCTCTCAAGCTTAGATTTGTATTGCTATTTGTGTGTGATGTAATAGTAAGATGTAATTATAATTTCTCAAGAAAGCTAGAAATTTGAATGTTGTGCCCTTATGAAGTTGTCCAATGGAACGCCCCCCACCCTCCCAAAGTTGGCCAATGGCAACCTAAAGTTGTGTTGTGTCTGTGTATGTCTTTGTCTTAGAGTAGAGAGGGATGAGGACAGCTTGAATGTCGCAGTACAGAAACTTTCTGTTGGCTTATAAAAAATAATGCAACTGAACCAAGTGTGATGCTATGTGAAACCATTAGATGGTACTGATCAGATTTTATAAAATGCTAGCACAAATCCTGCAGAGGCAAAGACATATTTTAGATACTTTGGAATTAAGTCATCGAGGTTCGGACATACTTAATTCCACAGGTAATATAGAAATGGCTCTGCTAAATGGAATGGTTTCTAAAGAAAGTGCAGGAACTCTCATGAACTAGCATCCACTTACAGCAGGAGGAGCCATTTTGGAAATTTACACATGGGAAAAATCAACAGAGGAAACCCGGCATGGGTAAGTGCCGGCATTTTATAATTTGTACTTGTAAAGGTCGACTCATACATGAGCATGTGAGTCATTTTGCAAAGGTAAACATGTAGGTGATGCCATTTAATTTTAGAAGACACTGGGCTATGAATTCAGCGATGGCAGCTAGCTATTGCAAAGCAGCTAGCCATCACCACTGAACCTAAGACCTGGCTATTCAATGCCAGGGCCATATCCGGCCTCTGGCATTGAATATCTGGATCAGCCAGATAGCAGGAAGCCAACCGGGCAGCAGCTGAATATGTTCAGCGGTGGCATCTGAGGATATTCAGAGACACTAACCACATCTGTGCCACTGAATATCCCGGTCACCGCGATTAACACACCTAGACCTGCTCACTGCGTTAATCGCATTGAATATCGGGCCTGCTATATTTAATTCATTTTAGTTTGGAGGAGTAAATGAACTGGGGGGGGGGGGCAAGGTTAAGGAGGAAAATCCTCTTAATCCCCCTTCTAAAGGGCTGGCCAAAACACACACTTTTTAAATACCTACACTTGCCAGGAAGCAGATGTAAACTATGGCATGGAGGTTTTTGGGCTTACACGTGCATTCTTTATATGAAACAGGGAATACACTTGTAGCTTTTTGTCCTGCCCGGGCCATACCCAGAATGCACCTCTGATATGCCCCCTCAAAACTTCTAAAATGGCTATTTACACTTGGATGTGTATAGACTTGACTGAATTCATGCAAATCATGATAAGGCTTCTAAAATAACCCCCATGGCACCTATATTGTAGGTCTCACATTTATGTGTGTTCAGCAGAAGGCATAGATGTTAGTGTATAAAGTACACATGGATTTTATAAAATAGACATAGTAACTGTGACTCCATCCATGTGCCACACAAACTCTTTCTTGGGCACACCTACTCTATATACATGTGCCTACTCGCACTGTGCATGCTTTTAGGTATGGGCTAATTTTATGAGGCCTTTTATGTTCTTAAATCAATTACCTCCTTTAAGGCAATATGGATGAAGCAAATTGCTTTAGAGAGATACAGTCTGAATTCTCATAGCAATACATTCTGACTTGATTTGCAAACTGAAGAAACATTCTTTTTCAGCTAAAAATATCCCTCCTGTACAGCAATCTTCAAATTATGATATATGTGTGTTTATGAAATCTGTTTTTGAAGTTTAACAGTACATCTATCACAAGCTTCCCAAAGAGCCAAGAAAGTTATTTTCTCTCAAAAACCTGTAATTTTAAAATAGTATATCTTTTCTTCAAAGAATTAATTTTCTGTAGCTTCCAGAAAAGGAAAAAAAGATGTCAGAAAAATAATGCATGTAAATCTTTATAACAAAATGCTGTGGGATTTGTAGGTCTCAAAAGAAAACCTAAAGATCAGAAAAATATCTAGCAGTACTTTCTCTGTAGTCTTTTTAGAGGACTCTTTTCACTTACTAAAGAAGCAGAAATTAAAGTCTTAGGCAAAAGATGCACTATTTCATCATTAGGTAAGACATTACAAAAGGACTTTGTGAGACTGCAAGACTATTCATGCAAATGGCAGATACAATTTAATGTGGAGAAGTGCAAAATGATGCAGATAACCCAAATGATTGTTGCACAATGCTAGGCACTGCATTGGGAATCACCACCCAGGAAAAGGATCTAGGCATCGCTGTGGACAACACGTGGAAATCTTCTGCTCAGTGAGTGGAAACAGCCAAGAAAGCAAAGAGATGGTTGGGAATTAGTAGGAAACGAATAAAGAAAAGAATATCATAGGGTCATATCTGCTAAACTGCGCTAACTGCTAGTGCAGGGTTCCGCATGCAGTAAGTGTGTCTCAATAGAGGTTCATGAATGGATGGAGACTGGGCAGGTTGGGGATGGAATGCGGGCATTGACAGCACATCACAGTTAGCATGGGTGTGATCAGCGTGCGCTGATTCAGATTGCTGCCATTAGTGCAGGTGCATTTAATGCCACCTCAATGGGTAACGTTAGGTGTACCCTTATGCTGGGTTACGGTGGTGCCATGCATGAGCAATACACCAACGGCAACGGAAGGGGGAAGGATGCACTCCCCCCTTCCCTGAATTTGGTGTGGACTTCTGCGCTCGTTTGACAGCCCGACCACACACTTGTGGTACATTCTTTAGCAAATATGTCCCATAATGCTCCACGGTGCCACATCTTGAATATTTTTTATTTGATTCTGGTCTCTGCATCTCAAAAAGATATAGTGGAATTAGAAACGGTACAGAGAAGGGTGACCAAAATAATAACAGAGATGGAACAACTCTCCTATAAGGAAAGTCTAAAGAAGGTAGGACTCTTCAGCTTTGAGAAGAGATGGCTGAGAGGTAAATGCAAATAGATTGTTTACTCTTTCGAAAAGTAGAAAGACTAAGGGACAGACAATGAAGTTACAACACAGTGCATTTAAGACAAATAGGAGAAAATATTTTGTTCATGCAGCACATTATTAAGCTTTGGAACTCACTGCCAGAGGATGTGGTAAAGGCAGTGTAGCTGGGTTAAGGAAAGGTTTGGACAAGTTCCTGGAGAAAAAGTCAGTAGACTGTCTTTAAAGTAGATTTGAGGAAAGACACTTCTTATCCCTGGGGTAAATGGCATGAAATCTAGCTACTTTTTGGGATGTTGTCAGGTACTTCAGACCTGCATTGGCCACTGTTAGAAACAGATTACTGGCTTTGATGGATATTTGGTCTGACCTAGTCTAGTGATTCTTATGTTCATATAGAAAATAATGGTTGGTTTAGCAGAAGGTTGAAACTTGTGAGTGATAGTTAAGGTTGAAACCTTAACAAGAGGTGTTACCGCTCATATGTTTTAAATTTCTGTTAATTCAGCCACTTCTCTCTCTGTGTAACCACATGAACTATTAACAGACATTCAGTGCTATTGTTGATATGGTTTATGCATTCAGAGTTGTCAAGTTACTGAGTTCCATGAGTAAGATTTTAAGCCAGCCCTAGATTTCTGACAAATTCATCTTTATGCATTTTGGGACATGCAGCACTGATTCTAATGGGTAAAATCAGGGACTACACATATCATACTGCATTGCAATGCAAATTTAAAACCAGAACTGGCAAAAATCTCACTCATGGAACTGGATAACTTGGTAATTCTGTGGATTCTTATTTAGTGATGGGCCTTAGTGGAAAGAATGGGGTCAGTGGTAATATGCCTGTTCATATTTGCATGGGTTACCGTGTATTCATGAATAGACATCCATGTGCCAGATATATTTGTGTAACATTATGTATGTATAGCCCCCCAGTTATCATGGCCATGGATACATCTTCATGTATGGGTTCTTCCCTGAAGGGACAGGATTCTTGGTTGGGTCTCTCAGCGTCTCTGCTATTTACTAAAATTTATAACCAGGCAGAGAAAACGTTCCCAAAGAAAAATAACTTTACTTGAAAGTTCAGGCAAGAAAATGCATCTTCTAAACTGTCTCTTCAATAATTGTCCACGCTATAAGTGTCTCCAGTCATTATCACTGTGCATTAAATTTCCAATAATATTCCTGACCCTCTCAAGCATTCCCCTTTCTCCAGGAGAATCCAGAAGGCTGCTTACTCATGATCTCAGAAGAAAGGTTGAGGGTCTGTGATCATCCAAACCTTCCAAGCTCCTTCCTTCTTCAGTAGGAAACATAAGAAAAGCTATGCTGTGTCAGACCCAGATCCATCAAGTCCAGCATCCTGTCTCTTGACAGTGGCAAGTCTGAGTCGCAAGCAGCCAGCAGATTCCAAAAGAAGATCAAAATTTTCATAGCTCATTTTCAGATATAGGCAGTGACTTTTGAAAGCATTATAAAACCAGCAGACAAAGGAGGGGCACTTGTGATACAAGATAGAGACATTTATATTCAAGAGATTTTATGTCAAGTTAAGGACACATCCTATTATGAAAGATTACGTGACAACCCTACTCCTACTCTAAAGAACCAGGTCGATACACTTATTTATGTGGGTGAACAGGCCGGCTACTTTACACAAAAAGAACGTCAATTCTCACTGTGACGTGTCCGGTCATGCCCACCATTTACGTTTTGCCCAAGATATAGAAATCTTTGGAAAATCCACCAGGCAGACCTATAATATCAGCCATTGGGTCCCTTTTTGAACCTATATCCAAATTTTTGGATATTTATCTTCGTCCATTCGTACAGCTGACACCATCTTATGTAAGAGACTCATCACATATGATTCAGATGTTAAGTATGTATCAAGGAACCCACACGGGGATCCTTTTGGTAACTTTGGACATAAGATCCTTATATACCAACATTCCTCAAAATGCAGCAATTGATATTTTAGAAAATTATCTTATAACAAGACCCAGACCAGTCTGTACTCCCACTTGTTTTCTTATGCAATTGGCTTCCTTAATATTATGCAATAACCTTTTTTGTTTTCAGGATCTTTATTACCAACAGGTAAGAGGCGTTGCGATGGGCTCCTCTGTAGCTCTGGATGTCGCCAATCTTTATGTTTCTAATTTTGAACACATTTTTTGACCACACATCCTTATAAAGCACAGATAAATATGTGGAAATGTTACATCGATGATGTATTTCTTATATGGGAAGGCACTGAGAGTCAATTACTTGATTTTATCAATTGGCTTAATTCTTTTGATCCACATTTACAGTTTGATTTCTCTTATAGTCCAGACCAAATAGCATACCTCAATATATTGATCAAAAACTCACCTGAGGGATTTATAACCACAATCTATCGGAAGCCTACCGATAGGAATTCGCTCTTACATTTTAGCAGCTTTCATAACCGTTCCCTAAAAGAGAATTTGCCCATGAGTCAATTTTTAAGAATTTGTAGACTTTGCACTAAAGACAAAGATTTTGAAACTCATGCGGTAGATATGAGCAAGAGATTTAAGGATCGGGGTTACCCATCTGGATGTATTAAAAAAGCCTTACATCACACCAGAACATCAGATAGGACCATACTTTTACAGGGCCGTGTCCCTGAACAAAACTGATAACATCGTTTGCACGCTTACATTTTCTGGAGCCCCTTCCTTTTTTAAAAGATACAAAGCTCCTTGTGGCCTATAAGAGAAATTCGAATTTAAGGGATATACTGGTACCATCTGCCCTTAACAAACCTCGGTTTACACCAAAGGCATTTGGACACTTCAAGTGTGGAAAATGCTGTGTCTGTGAGAACGCATTAGTAACAAAAAAAGAATTTGAAAATCCAGGTTCTACATATAAAGTGTATTTAAAAGATTTAAAAGAAGCATTAAAACACGTATAATCGAACACAAAAGCAACATCCGTAGAAAAGTGATGGATAAGCCTCTAGTAGAACATTGGGTCGAAGCCCAAGACTCACTCTCTGATCTTCATTTTTTGGTTCTTAAAGTAGTACGGCCTCACTGGCGGGGAGGAAATTTGGATAAGCTCCTTCTACGCCTGGAACAAAGATTTATATATGAACTTCGCACTTTACATCCTTTGGGCCTTAATCAAGAAGTAGACCTGTCTATTTTCCTATGAAAGACCTTGTGCACTTTTCTCTGTTTTTCTCTTTCTTTCCCCCCTTCCCCTTCCCCTTCCCCTTCCCCCCTCCTTTTCCCCTTCCTTCTCTCCCTCCCCCCTCCCTTTTTCCACCTCCCCCTTTTCCCTTCCCCTCCTCTCCTCTCTCTTTTCCTTCCCCCTCCCCTTCCCCCTTCCCCCTTCCCCCTCCCCACATTTCCCCCCTCCCTGTTCCTTTTCCGCCCCTTCCCTCCTTCCCCTTCCTCCCCCTCCCCTTCCCCATCCCCCTCCCCCGTTCTCCCCCTCTCTCCCCCCTCTCCCCCTCTTTTTCCCCCTCCCCCCTCTCCCCTTCTCCCCTTCCCCCTCCCTTCTCTTCCCTTCTCCTTCCCCTCCCCTTTCCCCTCTTTCCTTTCCCCCTTCCCCCCTTTCCCCCTCCCCTCCTTTTCCCTCCCCCACTCTCCCTTCCCCTCCCCCCTCTTTCTGTTCCTTTCCTTTTCCTTGCCCTCCCTATCCTTTCCCTCCTTCTCTTCCTCCTTTCATTTGCCTTTTTTCTGAATGGTCATTAGACAAGTGCCTTATTTTAGAAGCAGTACACATCGAATCCTGCATGAAATGGCAAAGTACCTTTATTATTTTTTGATTAATTTTAGCATTGAGTAATTCTACTCAGAATAACAGGTACTGGCTATATTTTTCTCACAGTCTATACCCAAGGTGCCGTTTTAGAGCAAGTTCCTTTTGCGCTGTATGATTGCGCAATCATGACCCTTCACCTCACTAGGGCAGGAAAACGCATATATTTCTGAGCAGTCACAAGTAAAGCGTTCCATTTCTAAGCAGTAAGCAGTGAAGCTTGTGGCAAATGGTAAGCTCTTCCTGTTTTTCGGTTAAATAACCCATATTGCTAGCTTTTGTTTTTTATCTTTTCTCCTGGTGGATCAACTAGGGTGGAAAAATGCCTTTTTTAAATAGTCGCTAGCAGAATGTTTCATTTTAAAGCAGTAAACATGGAACTTTGCATTAAACGGCAAATTCTCTTTTTTGCTTTTATCATTGAAAAGCTGGTACTCGGATTATGTTTATCACCAGGATTTGGTGATATTGAAAATTGTTCTCTTTTTCACTGCTTATGTACCAAAAAGGTTCTTTTTTAAAATCTTGATTTTTCAGTGTTTCTTCGTCTTGATTTTCCAGCGCTTGATTTTTTCAAATGCTCATTTTGAAATGCACAATTATTTACACCTCCTTGGTGTTATTGACATAGTACTTATACTGTCCTATACAAGTATTCAAAATTCCCCCCTCTCTTTTGAGTCCTTTTATTAACATGAACGGATGTGTTTCACACTGTTTTTGCTTTGCAGAATACCCGTTCGCAACACATTATAGTCTCAGTGGAAATTTTACGTTTATTTCACATTTTGATTAGCAATAAGAAAGAAATGATGTAGTGTTTTTTAAGGTATTAGACAAGTGCAACAATATCTGGTCTTTGTTATGATATTTTCATTTTCTACGTTTAGATGTTTTGTCCCATATAATTAATCACAATCATTATGGCATTTTTACTAGCAAATTTAGATGTTTCATTTTATAGATTTAAACATTATTGATCATTAATGCTATAAATGGCATAATGTTTCTTCAGGTATGCTGTTTCTTCCATCATATAAATTTTAAAGACCTCTAATTGTAACGACTTACAATGGCTAAGTCTAGTGTCTTACTCTTTTTAGATACCCCCTTTTTTAGATATCCTATTATTTATGGTAGGTTTTTATATATTTTTATATTTTTTATTGTTCTTTTATGCCTTTATGATTTTTTCTATATAATTATTTATATATATATATATATATTTATTTATTGTTTTACCTTTAGTGATCATATTTGTGCACCATGAGACAGAAAAGGTATTTTTTTAGTGTCATCTTTGTTTGTGTCCTCCTCATTTTCCTCTCTTTTTATTGTGTTATGTTTTTCAGATATATATGACTTATTTGACCGTATGTTTTAGCTTTTTCAATATTTTTTAGCATTACTATATTTATGTTTATAAATTTTGATATCGTATTTATGTTTTTATCATTATTTATAATTATGTCTATATAACTGATCTACATCGTCTATAGAATTTTATAATTTGTTTGATATGTTTAGAAGCACTTATAAGTTCTTATACTTTTTATAATTTTAACAGCCAATTTTATTTATATGTAATTAATTGATTTTTAAGTTATAATGTTTATATTTGATGTTTGTTATTATTGTTCATTTTTTGAGGTGTGTTTCCTCTAAAGACCCCCTGAAGAAGGCTTTTCCAGCAGAAACATGTAGGGGCAATTAAAAAGGGTTTTTACCTGAATTGGATTACCGCCAGTCTCTTTCTTGCACCTGCTTGTTTGGTCTTCTATATTGGTTGCCTTGACATCTCTGTAGGCAACAGATTCCATAGCTTAATTATGGTTTATTAAAATTTACTATACCGTCCTTTTGATCAGCAGAACAGTTTACAATAAAATACTTACACCCTATGAAACCAATTCAGATCCCTTCATGTCCGGGCTATCTGGACATGCAGAAAATGTTTGGCTCCCAGATATAGCTGATTCTGCAACTGCGGGAGCTATATGTTCCCATGGTTGCAGAATCAGGGCACTTGAACTGGCCGGTGTGCACTGCATTCTGCCCCGGTCCCCATCCAAGTGCCTGCCCATCTCCAACGCACATTGTTCCTACTGGCGTGCCGGTGCCATAGCGTCCTGTCGCCATGGCACAGGGACGCCCAGCAGGAGCAAGCAAGGTCCGGCAGCAGTACCGCCCGACCCTCTGTGGGGCCATTCAGGGCCAGGATCATGCAGCGGGGCCTTACTTTCAGCTGCTCTGTGACTTTGGGGGTTCTGTGTGCCCTGATCGCTGCCTCTGGAGGACGTACAGGGCCGTGGCCTGGATAGGCCCTGTATGTCTGAGTTATACAGCCTGCCCCCGCTCTGCTCACACCCTGCCTCCGGCCCTCCCCCTCCCACCGTGTTCAACGCCCCCTGTACAAGCCATCTGTATGTGTGGGGAGCCATCAGCTCGGAATATGGTCCCAGCGAATAGCTGATCAGAATGACCCCTCGAGTGAAAAAAAATATTTTTTATGATTTGTTTTCAATCTGATGTCATTAATTTTTTGGAGTGACCTCTATTTTAGTGTTGTTTCAAATTTTAAACAACTGTTTCATATCTGTCCATTCCAGCCCACTCATGATTTTGTAAACCTCTGTCATATCCACTCCGTCATCTTTTTTCCAGACTGACATAGAAACATAGAAACATGATGACAGAAAAAGACCACATGGCCTATCTAGTCTGTCCTTCCATAACAACAGCTACAACAGTCCACTTTTTGCCTTTAGAGATCCTCTGTGTTTGTCCCATGCTTTTTTGAATTCAGTTACTGTCCTCATCTCTACCACCTCCACTGGGAGACTATTCCACGGATCCACTACTCTTTCCGTAAAGAAATATTTCCGCATATCACTCCTGAATCTATCTCCCTTCACCCTCATCCCATGTCCCCTCGTAGCAGAACTTGCTTTCAATTGAAAGAGGCTCTCTCCCTGAACATTTATGCCACGGAGGTATTTAAACATCTCAATCATATCACCTCTATCCCGCCTTTCCTCTAAGGTGTACATATTAAGATCCTTAAGTCTGTCCTCATATGCTTTACAATGAAGACCACTAATCATCTTAGTAGCAACCCTCTGCACCGACTCCATCCTGTTCACATCCTTTTGAAGGTGCGTTCTCCAGAAATAAAGGCCGCGAAAGGTAGCGTCCGGAGCTGGCCGCCTGTAACTGGGCGGCTCGGCGAGATGCGGCAACAGCTTTGGTGGCGGGGGGGGTGGGGGGGGGTAGAGGACGCAAGGGGTTTACATTTAAATTCATTGGCTCTCCCGGTGTTTTGTGCGTGGGGGAGAGCCAATGAAAAGCACGAAGGCCGGGGTAGGGTGGGAGAGGCGCCGGAAGAGGAGCCAGTCGGCGAGGCTTCGGCGAGCGGCAGCCCTCCCTCCCTCCCCAAGGTTAAGAGAACGAGATGAGGGGTGTCGCAGCTGGGGGGGGGGCGAGCGGGATCCCGGAGGTTTCCGGGGTCCAGAGCCTTGGCTAAACTTGGGACGGGGGTGGGGTACCCCCGACCCAGAGAACCCCTGGGCGGGCTTTTGCTAATGATAAGGCGAAGTCGGGTGCCCGGAGGGGGAGAGGTGGGGAAAGCGGAGGCGGGCCCCACCTTGCTATAGACATGGCTGGTGAGGCCTCATTCCGTTGTGACTAAAATAATTATGGTTTTTAGCTGTTTACTGTTATGCGTTGTATTGGTTAATAAAGCTGCGACCAAGCGTTTTACCAAAATCGGTGTTCGAGTGTTTATGGTAGGGAGGGTGGGGTGGGGATGAAGAGCTATGGATAAGCCATAGGCTAAGGTTTCGAGGGAGCATCAAGTCCGACCTGCTCCAGTTATTGCACACTATACTCCAAATGAGGTTGCACCAAAGACTTGGAGAGAGGCATTATCACCTCCTTTTTTCTGCTAGCCATTCCTCTCCGTATGCACCCAAGCATCCTTCTAGCTTTTGCCATCGCCTTTTCTACCTGTTTAGCTACTTTAAGATCATCAGACACAACCATGCCTAGGTCCCGCTCTTCTTTAGTGGACAAAAGTACTTCACCTCCTATACTGTATTGCTCCCTTGGATTGCTGCAGCCTAAATGCATGACCTTACATTTTTTAACATATCCTAATCTGTTTAGTCTTTCAGCATAAGAAAGGCAATCCATCTACTTTATCATTTTTTTTATTTTCTCTAGTTCCACTATATTCTCTTGGAGATGAGATGATCGCAACAACACATACTGTAATACTCAGAGGATGGAAGCATTGTGGACTTAAATTGAAACATAATGATATTCTCAGTTTTGTTCTTCATCCCTTAAAATTTTATTTGCTGTTTTGACAGATGCAACACATGAGGCTGAAAATTTCAGCATATTATCCAAAATGACTTCCAGATCTTTTTCTAGGATGATAACTGCTAACTCCACACTGAAAATTTTGTATCTCTAAATGGGATTATTTTTCCTTTTGTGCATCTTTTTGTACTTGTTCACAATGAATTTCAAATCCTCATAATCTACTATTAGTTTGAATCATTTGGTCTCATCTGCAGATTTGATCATCACAATGTCGCTCCTTTCTTCTGATCATTTCTGAATATGGTAAAAAATATACGTCTCAGCAGAGCTTGTTGGGGTATTCCATTATAGATTCTTTTTGTTTGGAAAACTGACAGTTCAGTCCCATTTTCTGTTTCCTGTCTTTTAGGCAGTTTCCAGTCCACAGTAGGGCATTACCTCCTATCCCATGACTTTTTCATTTCCCGAGGAGTCTTCCATAAGGGACTTTTTAAACGCCTTCTGAAAATCTAGATATTATATGAGATTTATTTTTAAAATGCTATTCATGCTTTGGGCATCTGCAAACTATGGGACCAAAACCTCACCAAGCAACCACACATTGCAAAAACCACCACAAATGCATACTTCAAATTCTTTATCTTTATTTAGAACTTAATATACCGCTGGAACCGAAGCATATGGCGGTTTACAATACAACAAAGGGATACTGCTGAGAAAGGAAGAAACAGAAAAGAACGCCATTCATTGACAGGAAAGAGCATTAGAAGAAAAGGGACAGTGAGCAACAGTAGTAACAAGAGGAATAGGCACTCTTGGTTATCAGTGAGGGGGAGGGGAGAGGGAAGGAGGGGGAAAGGGAGGTCAAAGGCTGTGCAAAAAAGATGAGTTTTGAGTTTCGCTTTAAAGGTGGGGAAGGAAAGTTCCAAACGAAGGGTGGATGGCAGGGAGTTCCAAAGATGAGGACCAAGAAAAAAGAAAGCGGAGGAGCACGTGGACTCAAGATGAAGATAATAAGAAGACTTAGACCAATTCTAGACCCCGATCACTTCTGAACCATCTATCAAGCAATTATCACATCTACGCTAGATTATTGCAACTCACTATACTACGGGCTCCCAAAGCAAACCATCTTACTACTTCAACAAATGCAGAACACTGCAGCTCGACTAATCACAGGAACGGACAGATATGGTCACATCACACCAATTCTGAACCAATTACATTGGCTCCCTATATATGCACGAATCCAATACAAAACAACAATAACCATTTTCAAGATCATTTACCAGTTATCAGCAAACATCCTACAAGACTTGATAACTAGAGATTCAAGTAACCAGCCCAGGAGAAATAACAATAAGAACATCATTATCCCACCTCTTGGATATCAAAAGACCATACAATCCACCTCTGGAAGAGCAATATCGCCCTATGCTCCAACACTATGGAAATCTCTCCCAGCTGACATGCGTGCAATCTCAGACATTAAGGATTTTAGAAAGAATCTAAAAACACTCCTCTTTAAGAATTACTTCAACCATATTACATAATAACCTCAAATTAACATGCCATAGACCAACTATGAATAACCTTTTGCTATGGTCTGCGATACGATATACAAAATATATAAAATATATATAGTTAGATTTCAAATAAAATAACACATAGGGGCATGTTTACTAAAAACCGCACAATTGCGCGCCGCACAATAGCGCACTAAAAGCATCACGTAAGCTTTCCTGGGAGTGTTTTTTATGGTTGCCCATTAATATCACTGTTGCCCAGCTGGATTATAATTTATTTGGAATTTGTTGTGGTCATTTTCAATTTCTATTTGCTATTTTGTTCTGTGCACATGTATCACACTGCTCACGTTTTTCAGGTTTCCCCGGTTTTGCTGTACATTGCGGACGTAAATGGTTTCTCTTCCCTTTAAATCGGCTCTAACGCGAGGGTTTCACTCGCAGTATTTTTTTTTTCCGAAATTCAGCCCCGCTCCTGTGTGGGGAGCCTCTCCCCTCCCACTCTCCACCCATTGACCCCGTCCCCCCGCCCCTCGGGAGCCTTCCTCCGCCCTCGAAATGCCTTTCCATGCCTCTATCGCACATCAGCGCGCCGCGCACTTTTGCGGGCGGCGCGCACGTGTGCGGCCAGAGCGCATGCGTGCGGGGCACCAAAAATGCACTATTAGCGTGCGCTAAGGTACCTTAGCGCACGCTCAAGTGCGACCCGCACAATTGCGCTGTTTAGTAAACATACCCCCTAGTTCCTTTTCCTGGGTGATGACTTCTAATGTCAGTTTGTTCCAGTGATTCAGTAAATTGTTCTTATTCCTCACCATCAAAGAAGGATTCTGGTGTTGTTTTGACGCCTAATATCCTCATCAGTGAAGAATGAGGGAAAGAAGTCCATTATCCTTCTACTTTCTTTGCACCTCTTTCTCCCCAAGGTCTTTTAGCAGTTCAACCAACTCTCTAAAGGTTTTTTTGTTTCAAATATATTTTTGCATTTTTTTTTTTTGCCTTTATAGCAAACTTCTCTTCTATGCCTCCCTTGGCCTGGCTCAGTACTGTTTTACATCTAATTTGCCAGTACTTATGCTTATCCTTATTTTCCTCATTAGGAACTTTCTATTTATCATGTTAGTCCACTTTCATGGCAGTTAAAAAGAGAAACAAAAAGGAAAATAAGATGATACCTTTTTAGTGGACTTAGGGGTATGTTTACTAAACCGTCTTAATGTGCGCCTGGCGATAGTGTGCAGGCTGCCATAAAAGGAGTGGGCGTTTCAGTCTTAAAGGAGCAAAACGGGAGTATGGTGCGATAACGCGCGCTGCTGCGCACATGATCGTGCAAAGCGCCGCTAAGCTCGTTACCGTGCGGTAATCTTAAGTAGGCGCACAGACATCCAACTGTAGAAACAGAAGTGTAGCACAATGGTTAATGCACTGACTGATGATACAGGGTTCATGAGTTTGATCTCCCAGTGTGCTTAATGCATAAGGCTGGCTGAGGCATCAGCTGTGACATGTAAGTATTGTTTCCTGAGGCATTTGTGTTGTATTTTATTAATTGCTGCCAGCAAACACACCCTCACGTGCTGTAACCTAAGGTGCCGCATAAGGCACCCTATAAGGCACCCCA
Organism: Ichthyophis bannanicus; assembly: GCA_033557465.1. Classification (NCBI taxonomy): domain Eukaryota; kingdom Metazoa; phylum Chordata; class Amphibia; order Gymnophiona; family Ichthyophiidae; genus Ichthyophis; species Ichthyophis bannanicus. The sequence goes on along the minus strand of CM066031.1, from coordinate 1,059,916,392 downwards.
TAGGGCACATTATAAAGTGCACTGTCCGCCACGGCACCCTATAATGTCCCCTATAGGGCACCCTATAAGGCGCTCCATAGGACACCTTATACGGACTGTAACCATAAGGTGCCTCAGAAGGCGCTTTATAGGGTGCCCTATAAGGCGCCTTATAGGGCGCCTTCTGAGGCACCTTATGGTTACATTACCCTCAGGGTGTTTTGCTGGCAGCACTAATGTACATTAAAAAAAGACAATGCTTTGGACAGCCCTATCAAAGAACCCCTACTGTGGGTTTGAACCCATGACCTCTGGCTCAACAAGTAGTGAAATAACCAGTGGGCTACAGTTCCATAGCTGCTAGCAAACCCCTGGCTGGCTGCAGAAGGACTGCATGTCACCACACAAACAGTCTGCTGTGGTCACCAGGATAGGGTTAACCCACCCATACCCATCATGCACTGCACATGCAAATCAGCAGTCTACAGATGATCACAAGATGGGGTATGCACCCCCACAGCACCTAGGCCTGGTAGGGGGAACTGACCGTGTGTGGTACTGGCACAGAGTAGCTACACACCATCACATTGTGCAGGTACTGCACTCACCCTGAGGGTGAGGTGGGGCGCCCAGCACCAGGTCCACAGCAGAGATAGGCCATGCTGCAGGTCCCCAGCAGTGCTAATGTGTGAGATAGGTAGTTTCTGCAGACACACCTTGGATATATCTGTATGTCTCAGGCAGGTTTAGCCCCTATGGACTCCTAGGGGGTTATGTACCACCACCCTCCCCCAGGGCTGAGGGGGGTAAACAGGTCTCCCACCAACAGATCCACATTCTACCTCCCTGCAATGGTGGCAGTAAAGGGAAACATCAACCCCAGTCCTGCTGAGGAACAGACACCCCACAGAGCAGTCAATGCAGCACTATACACAACCATAATGCAATAGCAGACAGACATTAGGCCTGGATATGCTAAGCTGCCCCACACCACTATCTGATATTCTCCTGCAGTAAGCCTTCAGCCGCTGCACCCTGCAAGGCGTTCCATCAAGACACATACCAGCTGTAGACAGTCTGCTAGCTAGTCCATAGTGCATGTTCCTGGTGGAAATGCGTGCATCCAGAACTGGGATATCAGCATACACACCAAGCAGATAAGTCAGTGACGGGACCCCAAAAGGGAACCCATAAATATCACATGAGAAAAATACTATATAACACTATGGGGGAGCCTAGCCATGCCGTGGTCACTGTTCAGTCAGGGTGAGAGTGATCTCCCAGCGGAACATGCTGTGGCCACCCTGTCTGTGCAGGTGGTGGCCAGGCACTACAATGACCCAGCCAGTGCCCTATGCCCTGTGCAGATGCATCCTGGCCAGGCCACCCTGTCCAGGCTATACCCATGGTACCTTGCTCCTCATTATGCACATTGGCAGGCCAATACTGGCAACAGTGCTGGCAGTGTGGGCTGTGGAGGGTGTTTGCAGCCACCACACACTGGATAGACAGACACACACTCCCACACCTATGCCAGCATTGTGCTACTATAGAGGTGTTTAGCAGCCCTGGCCACCACACCAGTCCTGGGCACAGTGCAGGCATGGATATGGTACGCAATACTGGTGGGGGTCACTCCCCAGGGTGGTAAACACTGTCAGAGACCAGACCTGCAGCACACTCCACAGACATCAGAAAGGTTGCTATGATGGAGCTCAATCAGCAAACTGTGCTTAAGGTAGGAATTGCTATCTGTCAGTAATCATAGCAAACGTTTGATAGCTGTGTACCGTATTCCCAGGTGTAGGGTGGCATTGCTAAGGTATGCAAGTGCTAGTATTGGGAGATGCATGCAGGGCCCAATGTCCTGCCTCTCCAGGAGGCATTGGCTAATGGAGCCTGTGGGTGTGGGTGTGTCTGCCCCTGTTGGCTGCTGCTTTACGGCAGAGGTTCCCAACTCCAGTCCTGGTGTGCCAAACACTGCTCGGGTTTTCATGCTGTCCCTCATGAATATGCATGAGTTGCATCTGCATACCATGGGGGTGGTGCATAGATATGCAGCACAGGCATCTTTATTAGAGGCAGCATGGAACCTGAATGGTGTTTGGCCTTCCAGGACTGCATTTGGGAGACTCTGCTCTAGGTAATGCACCTGTTTATGGTGTCTTTGCTCTGTAGGGTAAAATGTAGGTGTTTTGGGCATGTTTACGTCATCTGCAATAAACGTTCTGTCTGTATTAGCACGTTGTAGTAGTGGGTAAAATATAGGGACTGGGTTGGCAGGCACCATAGCTGGGACTTGAACTTGTGACTTTCTGCCTTCTAACACACTGGTTGTGTGCACTGCACCACCGTGTTGCCACAGAGACAGTGCATTCCCTGGTGATACCATGACTGTTTGTCCGGCAGGGCCTGTCTGTTGCAGTGCATGGCACCCACCTACACAGGGCTAGGCCATGGTCTGCTCTGGGCAGCTGCCACTGCCCCCCTCCACCACCAGTACCCCTCTGCCACCATGATGACATGCCCTTCTGCTGGTGGTGTGCAGTCTCAAGCCATCCAGTGTGCAGGTAGGCGGCTGCCTATGGTGCGTGTTCTGGGGTAGGGGTGCCTGCATAGATGTCCACGCTTCCCCCCAACACCGCCTGCCAATGTTCTGTGCCCTTGGAGGTACCTGCTGGGTACTATCCCTGTGACACTGTGATAAACACTCTCGTGCCCATGTTGGGCTCTCATCAGTTGCTGTCTGGCTGCTGTACGGTTTCAGCATTCCTAAGTGCCACCTCGGCATCTGCCTAGTCCGCACTGTGCCCCAGCTGCACCACAGCATGTGCCGCCTGCAGCCCTCTGTATCCCTTTCCCAGCATCTGTCCAGTTGCCCATTCCAACATGCCCGTCCTGCTGTTGTGGAACATGTGCATGCCGTAGGAAACCTGTCCAATGGAGAGGGAAACCCTGATCAGTGCTATTTCACTGTGGGATCATTCACCTTGTATGGGGACGGAGCGTAGATCCTTCCAAAATTCATATCTTTTTTTTGGGGCTTTCTTAGGAGTGTTTTTTGATGTTTTCCATTACTATCACTATTGCCCAGCTTGGTTATGTTTTTTGTATATTTTGTTGGGGTCCTTTTCAATGTTTATTTGTACTTTTGTTCCGTGCACATGTATCACACATCACTTTTTTGTAGGTTTCCCTGGTTTTGCTGTACATTGCTGACGGAAATGGTTTCTTTTCCCTTTAAATCAGCTCTAATGCCAGGGTTTCACTGGCATTAGTTTTGAGCCTCGGATTTCACAGCGTTGGTGTGCAGGGAGCCTCTCCCCTCCCACTCTCCACCCATTGACCCCTTCTCTCCGCCCCTGGGGAGCCTTGCTCCGCCCTCCGGGAGCCTTTCCCTGCCTTCAGCGCTCGTTTGCGCCGCAGCGCGCGTTATCGCGCAATATAGTACCTGTGCGCCTTAAAAAGCGCCATCATCGCGCGATAAGGTACCTTATTGCGCGATAACATCTCAGAGCGCACGTTAAGACAGTTTAGTAAACATACCCCTTAATGTATTCTTGGACTAGCTTACAAAGGTTAAAACCCTCTTCTTCAGCTCAGAACAGTATGCACAACAGTTGGAAATACCATAATATATAAGCAAATTTCAAAAGCAGCCCATCGACAGTCTCAGGTGAAGAGGGAGGAATGGATGGGTGATCAGAAGATGAGAGGGCTGTAAAAATTTTAAACAGTATTATTTTCCTTGCCCCTATGGGGTCATTCTAAGCAATGATTAGCAGGGATGGACGTCCCGTTGGGACATCTATCCCTGCTATTTGTGCCCTTTCCCGATCCCGCATGTTGTACAGGGGTGGTGTCAGGGCGGGCAGTGGGCGGTCACTGGCCCCAGACATACAGGGCCGATTCTAATGTAGGCCTTGTATGTCCAGGGCCGGCGATTTGAACAGGGAAGTTATTCCACCTCCGAGGTGGAATAACTTCCCCAATGCGACAGGATTGGCAGGTCCAGGGCTGCGAAGGGGCGGCAGAAAGTATTCCCCACAGCCCAACCCTGGCCCTGGGAGCTCAGATCGGGGGCCGGGCTGCGGGGAAAGCAATTTTGAGGCCGGCGGCCGCGGATTGTGGCTTTTAAATGGATCCACGGTGCCATGGCAACCGGATGCCATGGTGCTGCAGCTCCATTTAAAAGCCCTGACTGAGTTAGTCAGGCAAGGCCTGTATGTGCAGGCCGGGCTGAATCGTGGTCCCGGCTGCACATACAGGCCTGTTCATGATTCTTATGCCACCGGGCTAGATGTGCCCCTAGGGATCAGAATTGCGAATCCCTCTGTGCATCCAGTTCTGACCAGACACATAGAGGGCTTCTATGTCAGGATGGAATTGGGCCTTATTTAAACATCTAGGATTAAAAGCTAGAGAAAACAAAAATTCTTACCAAAATAGAATGCTTCCTAAAATAAATTTAAAATCACTTCAGCAAATAGCTACAAATATAAATTAGCAATATTAAAAATAGCACAAAAGTATTTGGGTTTATTTAAGATCACAGGCAAAGTATGTGTTATAAAAGCCAGAAAATTACCTTAGCTTGAAATGAGGCCCTTCAAGAAAGGTAGTTTGCAATACAGCATTTTTCCAAGTATCTTTCGAAAACACCCCACTCTGAATCACATGCTTTTGACTGACTATCAGCTTTGTCCCAAATTCTAGTTTAAAAGATACTACTGTATATCTTCTTCTTAGTTAAGATGGAGTCCATCCTTATGGAATAGGCTTCCAAAAGCCAGTTTGTTTGACGATGAGTTGTTTTTCAAGAGCTGATTCCAGGATGAGTCATTTATAAAGATCGTATAGATGGCAAGGCAAAAAACTTAGCTTAAAATTCTTTGGTTCTGAGAAGTTTTTATCGATTTTTTAATAGCTCAACAAGATAATGTTTGTCCTCACACAGGAAGTGAACAGTTTCAGAAGTCAGTGTCTCATTGTGGGTTGGAATGCTTTTTTTTTTCCTTCAAAAAATGTGTTTATTGAATTGTTCAGGGCAAATGTCAAAATCGGTAACCTTGCCAGTCTCGTAAGGTTGTTGTAATAAAACAATACTCGTATTCTCCCAGTCACCAGTCACCAGCACCAGCAGTCGCATTCCCTCTGCAACTACAAACTAGCACAGGCTCTCCTTTCTTCCTAGCACTTTCCATCACACAACCCCAGCCCCAGTACTTCTGTCCCTTTAACTTTCAAATTCCCTACCTTTGCTCATTCTGTGCTATTACCACCATTTCTGGAGGTTTGGGAACAGCTGTGCCATGGAACCAGTGTGAGGAGTAGGAAAATGGAGGTCTCTCGGCTGCTAGAAACTTGTACAGTTAAGACGTCATCAGCATAAAACAATCTTCTACTCTATTGAGTCCCTCAATTGGTTTGCAGCTTGTCGTGCTGTGAGGGCTTGTGTGCATTAGTAATGCTGAGAGCTAAACTATCGGTAGTTTAACTAATGGCAGGATCTCCCAAGATGGACAGGTCTCAGCTGAGATGCCAGACCAAGACAAACCACCCATCTGGGCAGCAGCAGAATGGGATAGTGTTGACGGCGGAGGATCACATTTCTGTGACAACGGCAACAACACCAAACTTAAACTGCGTGGAAGAAAGGCCCGGCAATCTACTTCTGTATCTTGCCATGAAAACCCAATGGATAGTTACAACAAAACAAATTGGGCAGTAGTGCTGGAAGATGAGACCCCCAGGTTGGAAGGCACTCATAAGAACATAAGAGCATAAGAATATAAGATATGCCATACTGGGTCAGACCAAGGTCCATCAAGCCCAGTATTCTGTTTCCAACAGTGGCCAATCTAGGTCATATGTACCTAGCAGTTTCCCCAAGAGACACAAGTTCCACAATGCTTGTACTGGGTCAAGCATTGATATCTTCGGTCACTTCTTAATAATGGTTAATGGACCTTTCCTCCAGGAACTTGCCCAAACCTTTTTTAAACCCAGCTACACTAACAGCCTTTACTACATCCTCCGGTAACAAATTCCAGAGTTTGATTACACGTTGAGTGAAAAAATATTTTCTTTTATTAGTCTTAAATAGTTTACCCTGTAGCTTCATTGCATGTCCCCTAGTCTTTCTATATTCTGATAAGGTAAACAATCGATCTACGTTTACCCGTTCCACTCTGTTCATTAATTTATAGACTTCTATCATATCTCCCCTCAGCCGTCTCTTTTCCAGGTTAAAGAGCCCTAACCTTTTTAGCCTTTCTTCATAGGAGTATTCTTCCAACCCCTTTACCATTTTGGTGGCTCTTCTCTGTACCTTTTCTAAAATCGCTATATCCTTTTTAAGATACGGAGACCAGAATTGCACACAATATTCAAGGTGCGGTCTCACCATGGAACGATATAGAGGCATTATAATATCTTTTGTTTTATTTTCCATTCCTTTCCTTATCATACCTAGCATTCTATTTTCTCTTTTGGCCACCGCTGCACATTGGGCCGAGGGTTTTAACATGGTATCCACAATGACGTCTAAATCTTTTTCCTGGGTGGTGGTTCCTAATGTGGAACCTTGCATCGTGTAACCATAGTTTGGGTTGTTCTTCCCTAGGTGCATAACCTTGCACTTGTCCACATTAAATTTCATCTGCCATTTTGATGCCCAGTCTTCCAATTTATCAAGATCCTCTTGCAATTTTTCACAATCCTCTTGGGTTTTAACAACTTTAAATAGTTTTGTGTCATCTGCAAATTTGATAACCTCACTCGTTATTCCACTTTCCAGGTCATTTATGAATATGTCAAAAAGCAGCGGACCCAGCACAGATCCCTGGGGTACACCACTATTCACCTTTCTACATTGGGAAAATTGGCCATTTAGCCCTACCCTCTGATTTCTATCTTTTAACCAGTTCCTGATCCACAATAGTACACTGCCTACTATCCCATGACTCTTTAGTTTTGCCAAAAGTCTCTGATGAGGGACCTTGTCAAAGGCTTTCTGAAAGTCCAGATACACAATATCAACCGACTCACCTTTGTCCACCTGTTTATTCACTCCTTCAAAAAAACATAACAGATTAGTAAGACAAGATCTTCCTTGTCTAAAGCCATGTTGGCTGTCTCCCATTAGGTTGTGACTATCTACATGCTGAGTAATTTTATTCTTTATGATGGTTTCTACCATTTTTCCCGGTACTGACGTCAGGCTCACCGGTCTGTAGTTTCACGGATCACCCCTGGAACCCTTTTTAAAAATTGGTGTTACATTGGCGATCCTCCAATCTTCAGGTATTAGAGATGATTTTAATGATAGTTCACAGATTACTGATAGCAGTTCTGCAATCTCATATTTCAGTTCTTTCAACACCCTTGGATGTATACCATCCGGCCCAGGTGATTTGCTACTCTTCAGTTTATCTAATAGTTGTAAGACATCTTCCCGATGTATCGATATTTCCTTCAATTCTTCCGCACCTTTAAATACCACTTCAGTCATGGGTAACATCCCTACATCTTCCTCAGTAAAGACCGACGCAAAGAATTCATTCAGTCTCTCCGCTATCGCCTTGTCGCCTCTTAGTGCTCCTTTAACCCCTTTATCATCTAATGGACCAACTGACTCTCTCACAGGTTTTTTGCTACGAATGTACTTGAAAAGGTCTTTATTTCACGTTATTGCTTCCGCAGCAAGCTTCTTTTCAAATTCTCTCTTTGCCTGCCTTATTAATGCCTTGCATTTGACTTGCCAGTGCTTGTGCTGTTTCCAGGTTTCGTCGTTTGGCTCTTTTTTCCATTTCCTGAAAGATGCTTTATTGGCAACAACAGCCTCTCTGACCTCACCTTTAAACCATGCTGGCAGTTTTTTGGACTTGCTTCCACTTTTCTTAAAGCATGGAATACAGCTGGTCTGGGCTTCCAAGATAGTATTTTTCAACAACACCCAAGCTTGATGTACGTCTTTAACCTTCGCAACTGCTCCTTTTAGTTTTTTCTTAACTGTTTTCCTCATTTTATCATAGTCTCCCTTTCGAAAGTTAAAAGGTAGTACTGTGGATTTCCTTACTATCCCTCCTCCACTAATTAAATCAAAGGCGATCATGCTATGATCACTATTGCCAAGTGGCCCCAACACCCTTATCTCTTGCACTAGATCTGGTGTTCCACTAAGGACTTGGTCTAATATGGCTTCCTCTCTGGTCGGTTCATGAACCAGCTGCTCCAAGAAGCAGTCATTTATTTCATCTAGGAACTTTATCTCCCTAGCATGTCCTGACGTGACACTGACCCAGTCAATACCGGGGTAATTGAAATCACCCATTATTATTACTGCGCTGTAACTTTTGTTAGCTTCCTTGATTTCTTTGAGCATTTCATCATCCATTTGGTCATTCTGGCCAGGTGCTCGATAGTACACCCCCACTGCCATCGCCTTCCCCCTTTTATATGGAATTTCAATCCATATAGATTCTACAGCAGATTTTGTTTCCTGCAAAACTTTAATCCTTTCTGAGTCAATGCCCTCTCTAACATAGAGCGCAACCCCTCCACCAATTTGATCAGCTCTATCATTACGATATAGTTTGTACCCAGGTATCACAGTGTCCCACTAGTTGTCCTCCTTCCACCATGTCTCTGATATTCCAATCATATCTAGCCTTTCATTTAGTGCTATATATTCTAACTCTCCCATCTTATTCTTTAGACTTCTAGCATTTGCATACAAGCATTTTAGAGAATGTATTTTATTCATGTTAATTTGGCTATTGTTAGACATGGGTAAATTGGGATCTTTAAGCTCTGTCTGCTCCATACTTGAGGTCATTTGGGCTACTTTACTCTTCTGTGGAACCTCTCTGCTTTTGGTAGTATCCTTCAAGGATACATTCTTCCGAACCATCCGCTCTTGGGCGACTGTCGGCTTTCCCCTAATATCTAGTTTAAAAGCTGCTCTATCTCCTTTTTAAAGGTTAATGCCAGCAGCCTGGTTCCATCCCGGTTAAGGTGAAGCCCATCCCTTCGGAAGAGCCCCTCCTTTCCCGAGAATGTTCCCCAGTTCCTAACAAATCCAAAACCCTCATCTCTGCACCATTGTCTCATCCACATATTGAGACTCCGGAGCTCTGCCTGCCTTTTGGGTCCTGCGTGTGGAACAGGAAGCATTTCGGAGAATGCTACCCTGGAAGTTCTGGATTTCAACTTCCTACCTAAAAGCCTAAATTTTGCCTCCAGAACCTCCCTACCACATTTTCCTATGTCATTGGTACCGACATGTACCAAGACAGCAGACTCCTCCCCAGCACTATCTAAGACCTTATCTAGGTGGCGCGTGAGGTCCGCTACCTTCGCACCAGGCAGGCATGTTACCAGGCGATCCTCACGTCCACCAGCCACCCATCTATCTACATGCCTAATGATCGAATCACCAACTATAACGGCTGTCCTAACCCTTCCCTCATGGGCACATGGCCCTAGAGAAACTTCCTCGGTGCGAGAGGGTTTTACATCACCTGGAGGACAGGTCCTAGTTACAGGATCACTTCCTGACACACCAGGGTGATGCTCTCCTGTCACGTGACCTCTCTCCTCCATGGCAACAAGGGTGCTGCCAGACTGGAGGTGGGACTTCAGGACTCTATCCCTGTAGGTCTCGTCTATGTACCTCTCTGTCTGTCTTATGTTTTCCAAGTCTGCTACTTTAGCCTCTAGAGAACGGACTTGTTCCCTGAGAGAAAAGAGCTCCTTGCACCTAGTGCACATGTAAGACCTCTCACCAACTGGGAGAAAATCATACATGTGACACTCAATGCAAAAGACTGGAAAGCCTCCATCCCGCTGCTGGACTGCTGTCTGCATCTTAGTTTTAAGTTTATGTCTAGATCTTTAAGTTCTTACTTACTAGGGGTTGCTATGGGTATTTATACCAATAAAACTGTACCTAATACGTTTAATATACCTTGTTCACCTGAAGCTTAATGAATCTCAGGTTCTTAGTGTATGACTGATTTGGGTAATGAGCTTCACCTGAAAGCACCTCCTGTCTTTTAAGATGTGTAAGTACCTATAAAGCTACGATTATCCTAGCTCAACTAGCTACTGGGGAAGTGCTGAAGACTTTTCAGAGTAAAGCCAGCATTTATGATGTGGTTGGATCAAAGCCCTCGGGACGTCTGACTGCTGATGTAGGTGCACATGAAATGAGAGTCAGAAGCTGCAAAGATGTCTTACACATTGGAACATGGAACGTACGAAGCATGAACCAAGGGAAGTTGGAGGTGCAAGAATGAAATGGAACGTGTACAACTTGATCTGTTGGGTGTCAGTGAACTGAAATGGACTGGCATTGGGCACTTTGCATCAGATGATCACATGGTCTACTCTGCTGGAAATGAAAGACAAAGAAGAAATGGTGTTGCATTTATAATAAAGAAGAAACCTGCAAGAACTGTAATGAAATACAATGCAGTCAGCGAATGCTTAATCTCTATTCATCTACGAAGAAAGCCTATCAACACAACTATAATTCAAGTATATGCCCCAACAACAGCTGCAGAAGAGAATGAAATTGACGCGTTCTATGAACAAGTACAAGCTGAAATTGACAGAACATGCAAACAGGATATCCTGATAGTCATGGGTGATTGGAATGCAAAGGTTGGCAACAAAGAAGAAGACAAAGTAGTTGGAAAATATGGACTTGGCAACAGAAATGAAGCTGGAGAAAGACTGATAGAATTCTGCAAGACCAATGATCTATTCATCTCGAACAGCTTCTTCCAGCAACACAAGCGGCGACTGTACACATGGACTTCACCCAATGGATTGTATAAAAATCAAATTGACTACATCTGTGGAAGTCAACGATGGAAAAGCTCTATAACATCAACAAAGACAAAACCTGGAGCTGACTGTGGTACAGATCATCAACTACTAGTATGCAAACTCAAGCTAAAGCTGAAAAAGAGCAAACCACTCATGAATGCAGCAAAATATGACCTTGAGAATATACCACTGGATTTTAAAGACTGCCTGCAAAATCGATTTGCTGCTTTAGATACAAATGACAGAGCTCCAGAAGAGTTATGGAATGACATCAAGAAGGTTGTGTTGGAAGAAAGCGAGAAGTCTCTACAAAAGGTAAAAATGAAAAAACGGCCAAAATGGATGACGGAAGAAACTCTGAAAATTGCCCAGAAATGCAGAGAAGCTAAAGCCAGAGGAGAAAGAAAGACAATCACAGAACTCAACAGAGATTTCCAACGTGCAGCAAGACAGGACAAGGAAAAGTACTACAATGACGCATGCAATGATATAGAAGCAGAAACTATTAGAGGAAGAACAAGATCAGCTTTCCTAAAGCTACGAGAGTTAAAGAAAAAGTTCCAGCCTCGAATTGGAATGTTACAAGATGCTCAAGGTTCTATGTTGAACGATGCTGAGAAGATCAAGAAAAGATGGAAGGAATATACAGAGTCTTTATATGATAAAGATCAAGTGGACCAACAGCCGTTTCAACCTGTACCTTATGATCTGGAACCATTGGTGATGAAAGAAGAAGTTGAAGCAGCATTGAAAGCCTTATCAAAGAACAAAGCACCAGGCATTGATTGCATTCCCATAGAAGTATTACAGCAATCTGATGCAGCAGTTATCATACTTACAAGGCTCTGCCAAGAAATATGGAAGACAGCATCATGGCCAACTGACTGGAAAAGGTCTGTGTTTATACCAATACTAAAGAAAGGTGATCCAACTGACTGTGGAAATTATCGCACAATCGCTCTGATCCCACATGCCAGCAAGATTCTACTGAAGATTATTCAAAAGAGACTACAATCATACCTGGAACAAGAACTACCTGAAGTGCAAGCAGGGTTCAGAAAAGGGTGAGGAACGAGAGACATCATTGCGGATGTGAGATGGATCCTTGAAAAGACTAAAGAATACCAAAAGGATATCTATTTGTGCTTTATCTACTATAGCAAAGCTTTTGACTGTGTAAACCATGAGAAACTCTGGGCCACATTAAGAAGCATGGGTATACCAGAACACCTGATCGTTGCCTTGCACAATCTGTACATTGATCAAGAAGCAAAAGTTCGAACGGAACAAGGAGAAACAGAATGGTTTAAAATAAGCAAAGGTGTAAGACAAGGCTGCATACTTTCCCCCTACCTGTTTAATTTATATGCAGAACAAATCATCAGAGAAGCAGGATTGTATGAAGACAACAGAGGTGTGAAGATTGGTGGAAGACTCATCAACAACCTTCGCTATGCTGATGATACCACATTACTGGCTGAAAGTGAAGATGATCTGAAACATTTGCTTCTCACAATCAAAGAACATAGTCTCAAAATGGGCCTGCACCTTAATGTAAAGAAGACAAAGATCATGACAACTGGCATAATCAACAGGTTCATCGTCAAAGGAGAAGAAATTGAAATCGTGAATAACTTTAACCTACTTGGATCAACTATCAATAAAGAAGCAACAAGCAGTCAAGAAATCAGACGACGCATTGCTCTTGGCAGAATGGCTATGAAAGACCTAGATAAGATTCTCAAGAGCAGAGATGTCTCTCTCCATACAAAGATTCAACTTGTTCAAGCCATGGTATTTTCAATAACATCATATGGATGTGAAAGCTGGACAGTGAAAAAGATAGGAAGAAAATTGATGCCTTTGAATTATTGGGCTGGTGGCGAATACTGTGTATACCATGGACTGCCCGAAGAACAAACTAGTCTGTACTAGAGGAGATCAAACCTAAGCTTTCTTTAGAAGCTCAGATGACAAGACTTCGACTTTCATACTTTGGACACATCATGCGGAGAGAGAGATCATTAGAGAAAGACATCATGCTTGGCAAGATAGAAGGTCAACGCAAAAGAGGAAGGCCAGCAATGAGATGGGTCGATACAATAACAGCAGCTTCAGGTACCAGTCTGTCAACAATGAGCCGCCTGACTGAAGACCAAACACAATTTTGGATAGCTATCCAGAGGGTCGCCATGAGTCGACTCCGACTCGATGGCACTTAACAACAACAACTCTATTGAGTAGAAGATCCAAGGCAAGGAAATGGAAGGCTGAGAGTTTATTAGGGGAAATAGGATTCTCTCATGTTTATTCAACAAACAGCAACGTATGTATTTATTTATCTGTTTATGCATGGACATATCTATTTATTTATTTTGCATTGGGAATGCTTTATTAGTGTTTATCAGGTAAGACCTAAAAAGAGAAGCCCTCAGTATATTATTCTGAGGGGAAGTGGGGCTGATCTAAAAAACACAAGGAAAATTCATGTGTTTTTTATAAGGTAAAAGAATTCCTGGGACAATTTTTTAACATATGATTACACAGGTACACTAAAAAAAATTTTTTTTAAACTGCCTCTAATGTTTCGATTGATTTTTACGTTTTTTGGTGCGCTGAATCCAAATCTGGCAACCAATTTGCTCCATCACGTACAGATTTTTTGCTACATTGGGTTAGCAGTTTGAGGTGAACGTATATATCGTTGCAAAATACCAAATCTTCCTCTTTGCTGAAATACTTCAAAAATTGTGTCTCGCGGTTGCGGTACCAATAAAAAGTTGTTCCTGGTGACAATAGATTTTTCTGTTTAAGCCGAGAACCTAGCAGTTGGGCAGCATCTTTTGGGAGTCCTAAATCCCGGACTAAATCATTCAATTCAACTTGAGAGAAAAGTTCAGGTTTCGGATCTGGTTCAGTTTCAAACTCGGAAGTACTGGACTCATCGGGAAAAGCCATCTGATGAGTCTCATCATGATCAGAACCGTCCACACAAATATGATCCAAAGATTTTGGTGGTTCAGGCACAGGTACTTCGTTGCTATGAGGCATAGGCCTAATTGCTGAGGGAAGATTGGGGTAACTTATTACGTTCTTATTTTTTAAGTTGTATCCCTTCACAATGCAAGAGCAAAAATAGCAGTCACTGCTGTGGTCTCTTTGTTCACGCCACATCATAGGTATTCCGAAACGAAATGCTTGTTTTTTACCTTTCATCCATAAGCGTAGATCTTCCTCACATGTCTTGCACACTTTGTGAGGAGCCCACGGTTTGTCTTGATCGCCTAACTTCAAACCGAAATAGGCGAAATATACTTTTTTAATAAATGCAGAAATGTTCCTCTGCCGCTTTTTCACGGTATATTCCCCACAAATAAAACAAAAACTGTCCGGAGAGTTGACGCAACCTCTGGCTCTGTGAGCCATCACAAATACACAGCACTGCAAACTACAACTGTAGTGAACCACTTCGGAATAAAGCTGGATTACGACTGAGCAAACAAAAGGTAATAATGAACTTGCAAGAAACTGAAATTTAACAGGAACGTTCATGTCGCAACCACCGTGTTTGAGCGAGTGAACGAGGCGAGGCGAACAGGAAAGAACATGCGCCAGCGCGAGTACTGGATTTAGCCCCCCCCTCCCAATTGTCCTGTTAATGTATAAAATGAATACAAAACACTCTAAAATATCATGAGGGAGTGTTTCTAGTTAGTTAACCATTACAACCTCTATTTTGGGCCAAGAAAATAAACTGCAGTCGGCTAAAAAGAAATTATGTGAACATTCCTTATATGGGTAAGAAATCTAATTTTGCAAGAAAACGTGACGAGATGGAACATTTTGGCTATTTTTCCTGGATTCAGCACCCCAAAATCTATAGGAATCAGTTGCAAAACTGGAGGCAGTTTTTTCGTAGTGTACCTGTGTTATCTTTATTCATCAATGTAAGAAATTTACTTGTATATAAATGTTTTTTTAAAAGTCCAGATCATGTGAAAAATAAGTTCCATATGTTTCTAGATCCTCACTTGGTTTGCAGCTTGTTGTGTTGTGAGGGTATTGTGCATCAGTGATATTGAGAGCTGAACTTTTGGTAGCGTAACTACTTGCAGGGTGTCCCAAGATGGACAAATGTCAGCTGAGGTGCCAGACTAAAACAAACCACCCATCTGGGCAGCAGCAGAATGGGATGGTGTTGGCGGTGTAGGATCACATTTCTAGCATTACCTGTGTGGATGAATGGCCTGTCAATCTACTTCCGTATCTTGCCACAAAAACCCAATGGATAGTCACAACAATCAAACCAAAGCTTTCTTTAGAAGCTCAGATGGCAAGACTTTGACTTTCGTACTTTGGATACACCATGCGAAGAGAGAAGTCATTAGACATCATGCTTGGTAAGCCTGAAGGTCAACGCAAAAGAGGAAGGCCAGCAATGAGATAGATCAATGCAATAACAGCAGCTATGGATGCCACTGTTTCAACAATGAGCTGCCTGACTGAAGACCAAACACAGTTTAGGACAATTATCTAGAGGGTCATCATGAGCTGATACCAATTTGATGGCACTTAACAACAACAACATGTTTCTAGAACTTTTGTGACCTCTAGACTGAGTAAACAATTTGTGGCTTGCACACTGATCCACTTCATTCTGTTGCCACTGAAGTATTTATATTGGCAGTGTAAGATGAGAAATTGAAACAAGAAGAAAAAAAATGGAACCTTCCCACCCACCCCCCATATGAGCCAAGGTATCTATGTCATTTTGTCTATTTACTTTATAAATAGGTGCACTGCTCAGTCTTTTTAGTGAAAATTTTGGATTTATTTGCATGTATACAAATCAAGGGTGCCAAAACCATGGTGCGTTAGGTGCAATACCTCCATGTTAACAATCGGGGCATGCAAAGTATTTCCTTGACAGTTAACCTGGAGCACTGTCCTATATCACGGGCTGCATTAGTGTGAGTGCACCATACCACATTTATTGAGGTGGCATTCGGTGATCCTGCACTAATGTAGTTAGCATGCGATGTCAACACAGTTCTAATTGCACCAAGCTCACCACGCCATTGTCTGCCCCTACCCCACCAACTCACGCCTCTAACGTGGGTTGAGCAGTTAGTGCAGGAATCATCCTGCGCTGTCATGGCCCTGCACTACCTGGCAATGCATATTAAGCATGCGCCAGAACATGCGCTGCCAGGTAGCATTCTTTAGTTAAAGACTCTCTAAGAGTAATTATCTGTAATTATAAAAGCAATCAGGGGTTTGGTAAGTTTTACATCAAAACAAATATTTATGATTGTTTTATATTTAGATAGGATATTTTCTAAGGGGTATGTTTACTAAACCATCTTAAGGTGTGCCCGGCGATACTGTGCAGGATGCCATAAAAGGAGTGGGCGTTTCGGTCTTAACGTAGCACAACAGGATTATTAAGCAATAACGCGCGCTGCACACATTATCGGGTGAAATGCCGCTAAGCACGTTAATACGCGATAATCTTAAGTAGGCGCGCAGACATTCAAACATAGAAGCAGAGGTGTAGCATGATGGTTAGTACACTGACTGATGGTATGGAGTCATGAGTTCAATCCCCCAGTGTGCATAAGGCTGGCTGAGGCATCACCCTTCATATTTAAGTAGTGCTTTCAGAGGCATTTTCCTTTTATTTTAATTAGTGCTGCCAGCAAACACACCCTCACGGTGGCGTAACCTAAGGTGCTGCATAAGGCACCCCATAATGCACTCCATAGGGCACATTATAAAATGCACTGTCTGCCAAGGCACCCTATAATGTCCCCTATAGGACACCTTATAAGGCACCTTATAAGGCGCTTGATAGGGCGCCCTATAAGGCGCCTTATGAGGCACCTTAAGGTTACAGTACTCTGAGGGTGTTTTTGCTGGCAGCCCTAATGTACATTAAAAATAGACAATGCCTCAGACAGCCCTAGCAAATAACCCCACCATGGGTTTGAACCCATGACCTCTGGCTTCATAGACAGTGAAGTAACCAGTGGGCTACAGCTGCCAACAACCCCCTGGCTGGCTGAAGAAGGACTGCATGTCACCACACAAACTGTCTGCTGTGGTTACCAGGATAGGGTTAACCCACCCATACCCATGATGCACTGCACATGCACATCAGCAGTCGACAGATGGGCACAAGATGGGGTATGAACACCCACAGCACCTCGGCCTGGTAGGGGGAACTGACCGTGTGTGGTACTGGCACAGAGTAGCCACAGACCATCACATTGTGCGGGTACTGTGCTCACCCTGAGGGTGAGGTGGGGCGCCCGGAACCAGGTCCACAGCACCTTTCATGGCTGAAATATGCCATGCTGCAGGTCCCCATCAGTGCTACTGCGTGTGATAGGTAGTTCCTGCAGACACACCTAAGATACATCTGTGTCCTGTATTTCTCAGTCATGTCTAGCCCTTATGGGCTGTGTTGCACCCAGAATAGTGCATATCCTGTGTTGGTGCCATGGTGGGGGGATGGGATGGGATGGGGTGGGGTGGGGTGTGGGGGGGATGGGATGGGGGGTGGGGTGGTGGGGTGGGGGATGGGGTGGGGGGTGTGGGGGGGATGGGGGTGGGGGTGTGGGGGGATGGGGGGGATGGGGTGGGGGATGGGGTGGGGGGGGATGGGATGGGGGGGGGTGGGGGGGGGGGGATGGGATGGATGGGGGGGGGGATGGGGGGGGATGGGGTGGGGATGGGGTGGGGGGGTGGGGGGATGGGGTGGGGGGGTGGGGGGATGGGGTGGGGATGGGGGTGGGGGGGTGGGGGGTGGGGTGGGGATGGGGTGGGGGGATGGGATGGGGGGATGGGGGGGATGGGGTGGGGATGGGTGGGGGGGTGGGGTGGGGATGGGTGGGGTGGGGGTGGGGATGGGGTGGGGGTGGGGGTGGGGATGGGGGGATGGGGTGGGGGTGGATGGGGATGGGGGGGATGGGGTGGGGGTGGGGATGGGGGGGTGGGGGGGGGATGATGTGGGGGTGGATGGGGATGGGGGGATGGGGTGGGGGTGGATGGGGATGGGGGATGGGGGGGTGGGGGTGGGGTGGGGATGGGGGGTGGGGATGGGGTGGGGATGGGGGAGATGGGGTGGGTGGGGGGGATGGGGGGGATGGGGGGGTGGGGGGTGGTGGGGATGGGGGTGGGGGTGGGGGTTTGCACCCATAGGCAGATTATATACCACCACACTACCCACCCTCTGGGGCTCAGGGTGGGAAACAGGATCACCCACCAACAGATCCACATTCTACCTCCCTGCAATGGTGGCAGTAGAGGGGGCCATCAACCCCAGGCCTGCTGGGGAACAGACACCCTACAGGGCAGGCAATGCAGAGCTGCACACATCCATAAAGCAATAGCAGACAGACAGTAGGCCTGGAAATGCAACACTGTCCCCCACCACTATCTGACATTCTCCAGCAGCAAGCCTCCAGGCGCTGCACCCTGCAAGGTGTTCCAGCAAGACACATACTAGCTGCAGACAGTCTGCTAGCTAGTCCATAGTGCATGGTCCTGGATGAGATGCGGGTACCCAGAACTGGGATGTCAGCATACACACCAATCAGATAAGTCAGTGAGTGGGCCCCAAAAGAGAACCCATAAATATCACATGAGAGAAATACTATATAGCACTACAGGGTGAGAGTGACCTCCCAGCAGGACATGCTGTGGCCACCCTGTCCATGCAGGTGGTGGCCGGCCACTACAATGTCCGAGCCATTGCCCTATGCTGTGTACAGATGAATCCAGGCCAGGCCACCCTATCCTGGCTATTCCCACAGTACCTTGCTCCTCATTATGCACATTGGCAGGCCAATACTGGCAACAGTGCTAGCAGTGTGGGCTGTGGAGGGTGTTTGCAGTCACCACACACTGGATAGACAGACACACACTCCCCACACCTATGCCAGCATTGTGCAACTATAGAGGTGTTTGGCAGCCCTGGCCACCACACCAGTCCTGGGCACAGTGCAGGCATGGCTATGGTACGCAATACTCTTGGGGTCACCCCCCAGGGTGGTAAATACTGTCAGACACAAGACCTGTAGCACACTCCAGAGACATCAGAAAGGTTGCTATGCTGCAGCTCACTCAGAAAATTGTACTTAACCTCAGAATTGCTATCTGCCAGTAATCATAGCAACCTTTTGATAGCTGTGTACCGTATTCCCAGCTTTAGGGTGGCATTGCTAAGGTATGCAAGTGCTAGTATTGGGAGATGCACGCAGGGCCCAACATCCTGCCTCTCCAGGAGGCATTGGATAATGTAGCCTGTGGATGCGGGTGTGTCTGCCCCTGTTGGCCGCTCCTTTAGGGCAGAGGTTCCCTACTCCAGTCCTGGTGGGCCAGACACTGTTCGGGTTTTCATGCTGTCCCTCATGAACATGCATGAGATACATCTGCATACCATGGGGGCGGCGCATAGAAATGCAGCACAGGCATCTTTATTAGAGACAGCATGGAACCTGAATGGTGTTTGGCCCTCCAGGACTGCATTTGGGAGACTCTGCTCTAGGTAATGCACATGTTTATGGTGTCTGTGCTCTGTAGGGTAAAATGTAGATGTTTTGGGCATGTTTACGTCATCTGCAATAAAGGTTCTGTCTGTATTAGCACGTTTCAGTAGTGGATAAAATATGGGGACTGGGTTGGCAGGAACCACAGCTGGGACTTGAACCTGTGACCTTCTGAACACACTGGCTGTGTGCACTGCACCACTGTGTTGCCACAGAGACCATGCATTCCCTGGTGATACCATGACTCTTCGTCAGACAGGGCCTGTCTGTTGCAGTGCATGGCACCCACCTACACAGGGCTAGGCCACGGTCTGCTCTGGGCAGCTGCCACTGCCCCCTCCACCACCAGTATCCCTCTGCCACCATGCTGACATGCCCTTCTGCTGCTGGTGCTGGTGGAGCACAGTCTCAGGCCATCCAGTGTGCGGGTAGGCGGCTGCCTATGGTGCGGTTTCTGGGGTAGGGGTGCCTGCATAGCTGTCCACGCTTCCCCCCAGCACCGCATGCCGATGTTCCTTGCCCTTCGGGGTACCTGTTGGGTACTATCCCCTGTGACACTGTGGGAAGCACACTGATACCCATGTTGGGCCCTCAGCAGTTGCTGTCTGGCTGCTCTACTGTTTCAGCATTCCTATGGGCCAGCTAGGCATCACCCTAGTCCGCACTGTGGGCCAGCTGCACCGCAGCATGTGCCGCCTGAAGCCCTCTGTGTCCCCTTTTCCAGCATATGTCCAGTGTCCTGTTCTGACATGCCCGCCCTGCTGTTGTGGAACATGTGCATGCCATAGGAAACCTGGCCAATGGAGTCGGAAATCCTGCTCAGCGCAATTACACTGTGGGCGCATTCACCTTGTATGGGGACGGAGCATAGACCCTTCCAAAATTCATATCTTTTTTTTGGAGCTTTCTTGGGAGTATTTTGTGATGTTTCCCATTGATATCACTATTGGCCAGCTTGGCTATTTTATTTTTACATTTTCCTCTGTACATTTTCAAGGTTTATTTGCCCTTTTGTTCTCTGCACATGTATCACACTTATCACTTTTTGTAGGTTTCCCTGGTTTTGCTGTACATTGCTGATGGAAATGGTTTCTTTTCCCTTTAAATCAGCTCTAACGCCACGGTTTCACTGGGGTTAGTTTTGAGCCTCGGATTTCACAATGTTAGTGAGCGGGGAGCCTCTCCCCTCCCACTCTCCACCCATTGACCCCTTCTCTCCGCCCCTGGGGAGTCTTCCTCCGCCCTCCGGGAGCCTTTCCCGCCTTCAGCGCTCGTTTGCGCCGCTGCGTGCGTTATCGCGCGATAAGGTACCTGTGCGCCTGATAAAGCACCATTATCACGCGATAAGGTACCTTATCGCGCGATAATGTCACAGAGCGTACATTAAGACGGTTTAATAAACATATGCCTAATTCATTTTCATGGGTGAAATAGGGTTTTACACACAGAAATGGGCTTCTAGAGAATTGCCATCCCCATGTAAGGTAAACTATTGAATGTGAGGGCCACCGCAAGTGTAATTTTGTCTTTTTTGAGAAGAGTCAATCCTGGGGTATGGTTGAAGAGGGGCTTGCACTTACACACATGCATTTGAATTTTTCAAGAGTATGCATATATTTTTTTCTTATATTAAACCTAACTGTAATTTATCTCACTCAATACCTATATATCATCAAGAGATAAACTAAATACATTCAATCAGCCCTATTAATTCTAAATTTAATATGTAAAATTTTTTGTCGGATCGTTTGCCCTGAAAGGGAACCTTCCCTCTCTCGTAGCAAACCCTCCTTTTTTTCTTTTATTAAAAGAGTGCACTCACCCTTTTCATCCACTGAGGCAAAATTACAAAATAATCCTCAGTAACTCAATTATAAGATCACCATTATGAGAATGGATTATAAACAGCATAATAATCCACTTAACTCAAGGTCCTGGAGTCCCAGCGAAGACTCATCCGCGTTACTCCCAAAATGAACGACAGTACCATGTCTCCAAATTCGAACTGACATAACTCAGCATTAACATAGTAATCTGGAATAACATGGTTTGTAGACCCCAGGAATCCTCCGCTTATCACTTCTCAAAATCATTCTCAATATGTGCTGGTATCCCAAAAGACGTATACTAAATTATTTGTACACAACGTCGTGTTTCAAACCATGACTTTTAAACTTTTTTTTTTTTAAACTTACTTTTTTTTTTTTTTTTAAACTTACTTTTAAGGCCCTAAATAACCACCCCCCTACACCAATCAGCAAGCTTATCCAGGTCACCCTGGAAAATAGAAAAAGGAGACCGACATCAATGAACACCTTAATAGTCCCAAAAATGATAACGAAGTGCACTAAGGCCACCTCCAACAGGGCCTTCTCCTTATTTGCTCCTTTAAACTGGATTGCGCTTCCCCACGAAATCCGTGCTACCAAAAGCCTAATCCTATTCAGAAAAGCATTGAAATACCATTTGTTCACAAAATGCTACCCAGAAGTCAACCTAGACTTTAGCAAAAATAACACCTCAATACAACCAGAAAAGGGCTAGTTGGTCAACCTTCTTTCTAGTCCTATTGGCGAACCACCCAAAATCACATGCAACATCCAAATGAGTTTTATTATTACTGTATATATCAATAAGTTAATCTGTACATAGTTCCCCCGGTTGTCCACTGTTGAATTTCCCTGTTCATTGTAAACTCAATGTTACTTGTATGCATTGTAGTATGTTCTTGTTCATTGTACACCGCACTGATTGTAAGAGCGCGGTATAAAAGAATTGTTAAATAAATAAATAAATAAAAATGACACTCCTGGTCCTTCTTCCTGCACCTACGTCTAACTACTACTCCCTCTCCAATACTATTTTGAACTCAGCTTCGTTCTCCTGTCCATAGAAAAATGGGCTATCATTGGCTGTCAGAGGAACTCAATCAATCAAACTCCATCAATCAAACTCCACCAATCCAAAGCTAGATTCAAACCCACAGGTGTCACTGATCGCAAGCGGTAAATCCAAAATTGTTCTCTAAATTGCAGTCTTTGCATATGATCTCCCCCGCGTATATGTGCTGGAATGAAATCTATGATATGCCATCTAAGATCCTGAAACGTATGACCCAGCTCCTGGCAATGTTGAGCCACCGGAGCTGATAGTACCTTATTATTTATGCGAGATCTGTGCTCCAAAAGTCTTCTTCTCATAGAGCCAACATAAATCTTGTGGCAGGGGCAAGATAAAATACATATCACATAAGCACTCGTACACGTGGTTCGATGATGACTCATAATTTTCATCCCTGTGCCAATATCCTCCCAAACAAGTCCCTCAATTGTGGAGGCTCAAAAGTCACATTCTCCACATTTAAAGTGACCCCTCATAGGGGTATGTTTACTAAAAGTCCGGTAAAGTGCGGGCCGCGGTAGAGTGCGTGTGCCGTATAAGGAGTGGGCGTTCCGTCCTGAAGAAGAAAAGCCGTGATTGACAGATGCGCTAAGGTGTGCGGCGCCCGTGTGCGCCCCACACCTTACCACAACTGAGAGCTGAACGGGAGGCATATGTGTCACGCTGATCTGCAAACAGAAGAACAAAGCCACAGCACAATGGTTAAAGCACTGACCAATGGTGTGGGGATCAGGGGTTTGAACCCCCACGATGCTCAATGGCTTGCTGAGGTGTTAGTTTATGAGGCAGAGAAATACTGGGCCAAATAAAGCAGCTCCCTGATTTTTTTTGGCGGCACATCAATACTGGACGGCATAAGGCGGCGCGCTGATGTTTCTGGCGGCATATTACTACTGGGCGGCATAAGGCGGTGCGCAGGTTTCGGCGGCAATCGCATACTGGAAGGTATAAGTGGGGCGCTGATGTGCAAACAGAAACACAGAGCCACAGCACAATGGTTAAGGCACTTACCAATGGTGCAGGGATCAGGTGTTTGATTCTCCACTGTGCTCAATGAACAGGGCTTGGTGAGGTGATATTTTAGGAGGCATACAAATAATGGGTGGCATAAGGCGGCGCGCAGATGGGCATTAGGCTATTGCTTAAGGAGGCTATTTAATAATAGGAGGCATAAGGCGGCGCGCTGATGTGCAAACACAGGAATAGAACCACAGCACAATGGTTATGACACTGACCAATGGTGCAGGGAGCAAGGGTTTAATTCCTCACAGTGCCCAATGAACAGGGCTAGCTGAAGCATTAGGTATTATGGGGAAGGTTGCTTTAGGAGTCAATTTATGTTTATTTTAATTTACAGTACTAGCAAACGCACCCTTAAAGCGTGTGAACATAATGCGCCCCATAAGGCACATTGTAAAGTGCCCTGTCTGCCACGGCACCCTAGAATGTTGCTCACAGGGCGCTGTAGAGGGTGTCGTATGAGGTACCGCAAGGTCAGAGTACTGTTTTCGATGGCAGCACTGTGCAGTTTAAGGAATGAAAAGCATAGGTAGGTGCGTTGACATGCAAGGGAGAGCAGCGGTGGAGCACAATGGTTAAGGCACTGACTGCTGATACAGGGGTCATGGGTTTGCTCCCCATGGTGCCTAATACGGAAGGCTGGCTGTGGCAGCAGGTTTGCAATGTACATACTTTGTCCTGCAGCACCGTATGTTTATTTTATTAATTTCTGCCAGCAAACACGCCCTCACGTGCCGTAATTGAAGGTGCCGTATAAGGCACCCTATACGGCACTCCATAGGGCACATTATAAAGTGCACTATCCGCCACCGCACCCTAATATGTCCCCCATAGGGAACCCTATAAGTTGTGTCACAGGATAATGTATAGTGCACCTTATATGGACGGAAACCATAGGGTGCCCGATAGGGCGCCATATAAAGCGGCACCCTATGGGTACAGTACGCTGAGGGTTTGTTTGCTGGCAAGAAAATATGTACATTAAAGACAAATAATGCTTTGGACAACCCTAACAAATAACCCCAACGTGGGTTTGAACCCATGACCTCTGGCTTCACAGGCAGGGATGTAACCATTAGGCTACAGCTCTATAGCTGCTAGCAAGCCCCTGGCTGGCTGCAGAAAGCCTGCACGTCACCACACAGACAGTCTGCTGTGGTCACCAGGATAGGGTTAGCCCACCCGTACCCATGATGCACTGCACATGCAAATCAGCTGTACACAGATGGACACAAGATGGGGAATGCACCCCCACAGCACCTCGGCCTGGTTGGGGGAAGTGACCGGGTGCACCCACACAGCACCTCGGCCTGGTAGGGGGGTACTGACCGGGTGTTTTACTGGCACAGAGTAGCTACACACCGTCACATCGTGCGGGTACTGTGCTCACCCTGAGTGTGCAATGAGGCGCCCAGGACCAGGTCCACAACACCTTCCATTGCTGATGGAGACCATGCAGGAGGTCCAGAGCAGTGTTAATGTGTAGGATAGGTAGTGTCTGTGCAAACCCCATGGAAATCTCTGTCTGCCTCAGTCAGGTGCAGCCCCCATACAGGGCACAGCCCCCCCTGCCCCAGGCCAAGGGTGGCAACCATGGTCTCCCATCAATAGATCCGCACTCTACCTCCCTGCAAAGGTGGCAGTAGAGGGCAGCATTAACCCCAGTCCTGCTGAGGAACACCCCCCCCCCACAGGGCAGTCAGTGCAGCGCTATACACAGCCATACCACAATAGCAGACAGACATAAGACCAGGATATGGTAAGCTGCACCCCCACCACCATCTGATATTCCCCGGCAACAAGCCAACAGCCACTACACTCTGCAAGCCACTCCAGCAAGACACATAACCAGCTACAAACAGTCTACTAGTTAGTTCATAGTGCATGTTCCCAGTGGAGATGCATGAACCCAGAACTGGGCTGTCAGCATACACAGCAAGCAGATAAATCAGTGACTGGGCCCCAAATGGAAACCCATATCTATCACATGAAAGAAATACAATATAGCACTATGGTGGTGCCTAGCCATGCTGTGGTCACTGCACAGTCAGGGTGAGAGTGATCTCTCAGCAGGACATACTGAGGTCACCTTGTCTGTGTCGGTGGTGGCCGAGCACTACAATGTCCCAGTCAGTGCCCTATGCCCTGTGCAGATGCACCCTGGCCAGGCCACCCTGTCCGGCCTATACCCATGGTACCTTGCTCCTCATTATGCACATTGCCAGCCCAATACTGGCAACATTGCTGGCAGTGTGGGCTGTAGAAGGTGTTTGCAGCCACCACACACTGGATAGACAGACAGCCACCCCCACACCTATGCCAGCATTGTGCTACTATAGAGGGGTTCAGCAGCCATACCCACCACACCAGTCCTGGACACAGTACATGCATGGATATGGTACGCATTACTGTTGGGGGTCACATCCCAGGGTGGTAAACACTGTCAAAGACCAGACCTGCAGCACACACCGCAGACATCTGTTTGAGTGTTATGGTGGAGCTGAATGAGCAAACTGTGCTTTACGTAGGACTGGAGATCTGCCAGTTATAATGGGAAACGCTTGATAGCTGTGTACCGTATACCCAGGTGTAGGGTGGCAGTGCTGAGGTATGCAACTGTTAGTATTGGGAGATACAGGCAGGGCCCAATGTCCTGCCTCTCCAGGAGGCATTGGCCAATGGGGCCTGTGGGGGGGTGTCTGGCCCTGTTGGCTGCTGCTTTACGGCAGAGTTCCCCAAATCCAGTCCTGGTGTTCCACACACTGTTCTGGTTTTCATGTTAACTCTGGAATTTGTTACTGGAGGATGTAGTAAAGGCTGTTAGTGTAGCTGGGTTTAAAAAAGGTTTGGACAAGTTCCTGGAGGAAAGGTCCATAAACCATTATTAAAAGGGACCTGGGATATCACTGCTTGACCCAAATACAAGCATTGTGGAACCTGTGTCTTTTGGGGAAACTGCTAGGTACTTATGACCTAGATTGGCCACTGTTGAAAACAGGATACTGGGCTTGATGAACGTTGGTCTGATCCAGTATGGCATATCTTATGTTCTTATGTTCTTACGGGAGGATGCTAGACATGGGGGGAGGAAGAAGGAACATAGTGGGGAGATAGACTTGGAGGATAGGGGCACAGAAAGAAAAAGACGGTGACATGGAGGAAGGGAAGCAGGGCAGGGAGAGGGGTTGATACTACTGGACATAGGGGAGAGAGGGGATGAGTTAGTGAAGACCAGAAAATAAGAAGCTGGGGAAGGAGAGAGAGGTGGGAAATGGGAGGGTTGGGGTGAGGGAAAGAGATGGAAAGCTAGATACAGTATAAAGGGTGAAATTGAGGAGTGGTTGGTAAGAAGAAGGAGTGAAATCTGAATAGAGAAGCAGAAAATAAATGAAAGAAAACTGAAAAGAACAGATCAGTGTTAAAAACTGATATAAAGGAGGAAGTGAATACAGGAGGAGAGAGAAGAAAAGGCAAATGGAGAGGAAACCATGAAAAGAGAGAAAAATAAAAAAAGGAGACTGACCGATAAAAATTAAATGACCCAAAAACAAAGGTAGAACAATGTATGTTATTTTCTATTTTGTAACTGGACAGTGCCAGCGTTTGTAAAGAATCCAGGAGTCAGGATTGGTGTCGGTCATGACTGGGGCCTAGATCAAGGAAGAAATCTGACAAGGGACCCTAAAGTCCTCTAGCAAGCTGTGCCTTTTTCAGCCTCAGATGGATCTAAGGCCCTCTCTGGCTTGGGGACTTAGGACAATTGCACAGGCTGCTTCCCGGTTGCTTCCCTCTTGATGCCAGTTCTGACTTCTGCTGTCTTTTATTTGGTACAATACAGGGGGAAATGCATTTCCTTCTGTTTCTCTGGTGTTGCACTGCATGCAGTGCTCGGCTTTCTGAGGTTTTAGTTTAATTTTTAACTACATATTTCTATTTTCACTTTATGGTCACTTATTGGCCAAGGCCTATCTGTAATGTGGGGGGGGGGGGGGGGGGGGTATTTTGTTAGCATGGAATGTCTGTTTAGGAATATGTAGTAATCTGGCTTGTTCAGTATTCCTAATAGATTTATTGATGTTTTAGGACCCACTGCAATATTTACAGTGCTGTTTTTTTCTAGATATGGTCCTTGTGTGAGTTTCGGAAGTTAGTACTGGCATGGTAGATTTGCTCTTGGTCCCAAATGACTTTTTTGTATTAATTTTGTATTAATAAGTTATAATGTTCAATGTTCTATGTAAACAAACTCTGCTTTGTTAACTGTTGTTAATTGTACACCGCAACTGATCGCTGGAAGATGCGGTATATAAATAAGTGTTAAATAAATAAATAAATAAATAAATAAATAAATAAATTCCAGGGCTGACTCGACCATCAGACGATCGCTTCTGGGGGTCGGCAGAGAGTAGGGTATTCAAAGCTAAACAATAAATTCTGACAGCCAGGGGGTACATACAGGTTAAGATATGCTTGGGTGCCAACTTTTTGAATCAACTCTGAGGCTCGCCCTGATTAAATTTATGATATGCTTGGTACTGAGAGGGATTTTTTTCTCATATGGTAAGGGGGAAGGTTCTAGCTTTGTTCTGCACAGATTGTTGGGGAACGGGCCTGGGGGGCCGGGTTCGGTAGGTGCAGAATATATGTTTGGATTTAATGCCATATGTTTGGATTTAATGCCATATGTGTTGGAGGGGCCTGAGAAGGGTATTTTGGCTGAATAGATGCTGAAGAGTCCAAACTCTTATACCTCCTTATGCCCCACCCTTGATTTAGCCTGCAGACTCTAAAGTCTGCACCGTTGCCCTCTCTGCAATTATTTTTTATGGACAGGGCAGGGAGGCTTGGTGGGGTCAGGAATGGTTAGCCACAGGTGGCGGATTTTTCTCTTTCAAAGAGTTGGCAACCCTAAAAGGGGCTGTGCTAGGGGTCAAGCATAAGGGAGGGGCAGTGTTAGAGGTGAGAAGAAGAGACAGTGAGCGAATTAAGAGAGAAGGAAAGGGAGGGAGGGAGTGAAAGTCTTGAGCGCGAAGTTGGGCAGCAGGGGAGGGAGTGTGCATGGGTGGGTGGAGGGAGAGTTCAAGAGACAGCACTGAAGTATAGAAATGGGGAATAGTGGAAGAGGGTGGGAGGGAGGAGGGGAAGGTGCAGGTACAGGAGAACAAAGAAAATGCAGACACCCACCCACCACTCTAACACACACACTAATACACACATTTTTATTTATTTATTTAACAATTTTTCTAAACCCTGAACTGAACCAAGACTCAATCAGTGTACAAACCTTAGCATTACATTTTGCTGAGAAACTAAAGGTAAAACCTTACTCTCCAACCACCACAATATCTAAACATGTCAGTAATTATGAATGGACAACCTTTCACAAGATTGAAAGAAAGCACATCCTTAATATTATAACAATGATTAACACCACAACCTCACCGCTTGACCCTTGCCCTGTATCATGGATCAAACATACTAAGGAATTTCTTGCAGAAAATATCCAACATATAGTAAACCAATCACTCTCTCAAGGAACCATGCCCAATGCCCTAAAGCTCTCCTCGATCCGTCCCATAATAAAAAACAATAAACTAGACCCAAAAGACCCCAACTCCTACAGGCCAATAGCTAGCATACCACTAATTGCCAAAATAATAGAAAAGACCATACAACTCCAATTACAAGACTACATTGATGAACAAAAACTCCTTGATGAGCATCAATTTGGCTTCCGACCCTTCCACGGAGTTGAAACTCTCCTAATCGCCCTAACAGATCTACTCATCAGAGGCACCAATGACAACAACAAAGGCTTCCTTCTCCTCTTCATAGATCTGTCTGCTGCATTCGATAGCATCAATCATAATACCCTCATTAACAGACTAGAATACCTAAAAATAGGAGGGACAGTCCTTGAATGGTTCAAATCATACATCTCAAACAGGTTAATACGGATACAATTAGGTAACGACACATCCGAAACTTTCCCACAAGGTCAAGGCATCCCCCAAGGATCAGCCCTCTCAGCCCTCCTCTTCAATTTATACCTCCAGCCCATTACAAACATATTAAGAAGCACAAAATTAACCATTTCATATACGCAGATGATATCATGCTTGCCACCCCTATAAACCCTAACAATCCCAAATATGATAGCCTACTCCAATGTATGAACGAGACTACTAAATGGCTTGAAGACAACCACCTAAGCATTAACCTCAAAAAAACAGAGGCAATGTTCATAACGAGGAAATCAGACACTGACTACATATACCCCAATACAATCACAATAAATAATACACCTATACCTGTTAAAAAGGAGGTAAAATACCTTGGAATAATCTTAGACCACTCACTTTCCATGATTCCACACATAAAACACACAGTAAAAACCATATTTTATAAACTCAAGACAATACAACATCTGAGACCCCTACTCAACACCGATGACTTTAGATCTGTAGTCAATACACTCATAACCCCCCACTTCGACTATTGTAATAGTCTCCTAAATGGACTTCCATTAAAAAGCATATACCATCTCCAAAGAGCCCAAAACATATGCGCCAAGATGGTCACTAAAGCTAATCTAACAGACCATGTGACCCCAATTCTCCTAGACTTACACTGGCTCCCTATAAACAGCCGAATAAAATATAAAATCCTCCTAACTACATTCAAAATCGTCAACAACATCTCCCCATCACAACTATCCACCCTAATACACCCCCCATCAGATACTAGATCACGCAGACAGAACGCAACCCACTCCCTCAACATAAAACAAATTTTAGAAAAACTAAAGCGACAACAAGTGACAGGGCCTTCTCCTTCGCTGCCCCCACCCTCTGGAATGAAATACCATTAACACTACGCATGATAAAAGACCTTCACCAATTCAAAAAAGAATTAAAAACCTACCTCTTTACAAAACACTTTGAAATCCCCTACCAACAAAGAACCTCACCAATACAATCACAGAAACACATACACTGTACCCAAGACAGAACAAATGACTAACACAGGAAATTTCACTAACCCCACACAACACGCTAATGAACCACTCAAACAGTTGACTATTTCACCACTGTAACTAACTAAGATGCGCTCCATGTATATAACTTGTAAATAGTTTGAAAAGCTCTGTTATAGTTAATGTTCAAAATATGTTCAAAATGTTGTTCAAAATATGTTCAAAATATGTTCCCTGTAAGCTCACCTGTATATAGTTAAAGCATAATGTTCCTTGTAAATGTATACAGAAGTATACAATTGTTCTGTTTAATGTTCAATGTAAACCGCCCCTGATCTCTGGAAGGGGCGGTATAGAAAAGACCGTTAAATAAATAAAATAAAATAAATAAATACTGCCTTTTCATTTAATCAAGGCGTTTTACAATAACTTTAACTTTTACAAAGAACTTGCAAATTTAAACAATAACAGAGAACTTGCAATTTTAAACAGTAACATTGTAACTTCGAAAACTTAAACAGTCTCTTATAACATCAACTCAACTTACATACATCTTAGTAAGTGTAGTGGGAAGGTTGACTGGTGTAGATGGCTTAGCTTGTGTAAATCGGCTTGTGGAGTGGTGAGTGTGATTGGGGGTCTTCGTTGAATTGTTCAATGAATAGAGTTGTTTTGAGCAACTTCTGGAAATCTTTTATATCAGTTGTTGATCTTAGATTTTCTGGGAAGACATTCCAAATAGCAGGGGCAGCAAGAGAGAAGGCTCGCATGGATGTAGATTTATTGGTTCTTGTGAATAGACTAGTAGTTGGTATAGTGGTTTTGGTGCTGTTTCTGTCTGGTCTTTTGCTTGCTTTGGTTCCGATGAGCTCTTGTAGTATTTCAGCTGACATGTTGTTTTTAATTTTGAAGATGGTGAGTGCTGATTTATATTTTGCCTGTGAAGAGATTGGCAGCCAGTGCAGATCATGTAGTATGAGACTTATATGGTCTTGTATTGAAGCACCAGCAATAATATGGGCAGCAGTGTTCTGGACTATTTGAAGGGGACGAGTGAATTGTTTAGGGAGACCTTGGACGAGGAGATTACAGTAGTCCAGCACAAGTGTAATGATGGCCTGGCATACTGTGCGGAAATGTTCTTTATTGAGGAGACATGCAGACACATGCAGACAGATCCTCTCATGCATGCAGAAATGCGGAGCCACCAAGACAAACAAGCACAAACATATACACCCTGACACTCCTCATGGCACAAACATACACACACACTCCCTGATACTCCTCATTACATACATTCATGCATGCACGCACCCCCTGACACGCTCTGTGACACACATAGGCATCCCCCATGGCACACACAGACACACTCGCTCACCCATCCCCCAACTCTCTGCATGACACACACAAGCACATGTGTACACATGCACCCCTTGACACTCCACATGTCTCACACACAAACATGTACATTCATGCACCTCGCCACTCTCCATGACATACACATATGTCTGATTCTATGAATGAGGGACATATGTCATTGTGGCACACTGCAAGTGTACACTTTTCAGTTTGTTATATTTTGCAAAGTAAAGGGGGGAATGCATGTCTGTTTCTATTCCTCTGGTTTTGCACTGCATGCAGAGTATGACCTCTTGGGACTTTAGTTAAATTTTTGTCTACATATTTCTATTTTAAGTTTGTGGTAATTTATTTTGTATTTACTGAGGGTCTGTATATGTTCATTAGGTGTGACCATGGTCAGGTATTTTGTTAGCATGGATTTTGCATATAGGGCTCTATAGAAATCCAGCTTGTTTAGTTTTCCCAGTAGATATAATGATGTTCTAGAGCCCACTGCAATTTTTACAGTGCTGCCCTTTTTGGGTAGGCTCCTCGTGTGAGTTTTAAGCCTGAGTGACTTTTGTCGGGTTTTGTATTACTTCATAATACGTCTTGTATTGGAGAGTGTTTACGTTGCTGTTGCAGAGAGCAAACTAAAATCAGACCTTTTTTTGGGTGGTGAATTCTATGGGAAAATATTCTAATTCTGCTCTGTCTGCACCCATCGTTAGGTGAGGAGGATTTCTGTGACTGCAGAATATATATTTACAATTAACACCATGATGGTCCAGTTAACATTTTTTATGATACTGTAGAGTCCTAAGCTGCATAGTTTAACTTCTACAGTTTTTTGCTGAGTTTAACCAGCAATTGCAAAGCTTTCATTTCTCTATTCCAGGGGTAGCCAACTCCAGTCCTGGAGAGCCACAATCCAGCCAGGTTTTCAGGCTATTCCAAATGAATGTTCATGAGATATAGTTGCATACGATGGGAGGCAGTGGATGCAAATATATCTCATGAATATTCATTAGGAACATCCTGAAAACCAGGCTGGATTGTGGCTCTCCAGCACTGGAGTTGGCCACCCCTGCTCTATTCTATAGCCTGGGAATATAAGGTGTATTCTTTTCTCACTGGGCAACTCTCTTGCTAGTGTGTGAATGAAGAATCCTACCCTTCCTCCCTCTCGCTCTCTAACCAGAACTCTGAAGTGACCCTTCATTTTGGGTGCCTTAGAGCTGGTACCATTTTATCCCTTGTCTTGGGCAGCAGATTGTCTTGAGCCATTCCAACGGGGAGGGGGGCACAGAAGTGAAGTTTTTCCTAGGACATCAGACATCCTTGGGTCATCCCCGTTGACACACTCTCCTTAACAATGCAACATCACAGAATAACAGTTATGTAATGATCAGGTTTTTTGTAAATGGTAATAGAGTTTGGAAATGACTGCCAAATTTTAAAACTAATTATTTTCTTGTTGGAACAGAGGGCTCTAATTTGGATCAGAAAAGAGTTTCCATAATTATTGCCTCCACACAGCCAAGGCCTGGAATAAGTGATGTGGAACCAGAAATGCTGCAAAGTAATTAGAAGCTGAATCAAAAAACATGAAAGGAAATACATTAGGCAAAAGATTTATATTATCCGATGGTCATATCAGAGGCCAAATGGGAATTAATAAAACACTTGTAGAATTCAAATACACCATTAAAAGCCTACATAGTTAAACAATACAACATGTACATGTAACATTTCTAAAATAGTTCTAACGGTAACTAAAAATTGTAAAGAAAGATATATAAATACTGACAAGATTTCTTTCTGTTCAAACTATGAGGAAAACATTCAAAGGCCTTTAGCCACATATAATGAATAACACGGCTAGGCTGCCCCATTTCAAAAAGGTACAAGAGGCAAAGTTAGTACAGTGAAGGAAAAATGTGCTCAATGATTTTGTTTCTAGAATCCTTGTGGATACTTTCATAAGAACATAAGATATGCCATACTGGGTCAGACCAAGGTCCATCAAGCCCAGTATCCTGTTTCCAACAGTGGCCATTCTAGGTCGTACGTACCTAGCAGTTTCCCCAAAAGACACAGGTTCCACAATGCTTGTATTAGGTCAAGCATTGATATCCTGGGTCCCGGTTTATGGAACTTTCCTCCAGGAACTTGTCCAAACCTTTTTTAAACCCAGCTACACTAACAGCCTTTACTACATCCTCCGGTAACAAATTCCAGAGTTTGATTACACGTTGAGTGAAAAAATATTTTCTCTTATTTGTCTTAAATAGTTTACCCTGTAGCTTCATTGCATGTCCCCTAGTCTTTCTATATTCTGATAACGTAAACAATCTATCTACGTTTACCCGTTCCACCCCATTCATTAATTTATAGACTTCTATCATATCTCCCCTCAGCTCTCTCTTTTTATGGTTAAAGAGCCCTAACCTTTTTAGCCTTTCTTCAAAGGGGTATTCTTCCATCCACTTTACCATTTTGGTGGCTCTTCTCTGAACCTTTTCTAATAACGCTATTTATTTATTTATTTATTTACATTCTCTTATATACCGCGCTATTCTGCATCAGTGCGGTTTACATTGAACAAACTGAAATTACATTGAACAGGGCATTATAACTTGGAGATAACTTTTTTTTTTACAGGGAACATATCACAGGCTATATCCGTTTTAAGATATGGTGACCAGAATTGCACACAATATTCAAAATGCGGTCACATCATGGAACAATACAGAGGCATTATATAAGATACGCAACGAGCCCACTACCTACCTCCCCAAATTGCCCCAACACTCAGACCCAGAAAGAGTACGGATAATCCGCTCGCCCCCCTCCGGTACAAACCTCCCTGTGCCACGAACCTATGATATCTGTAAATGATTTGTAGTTTTACTGTAAAATGATTGTAGATAGTTTCCCCGGTTCATACCCTGTTCATTGTAAATGATTTGTATTTTTACCGTAAAATGAATGTAGATAGTTTCCCCGGTTTTCACCAAGTTCATACTCTGTTCATTGTAAACTCAATTTGGCTTGATGCATTGTAGTATGTTTCTGTTCACTGTGCACCGCACTGATCTTAATAGCGCTGTATATAAGAAATGCAAATAAATAAAAAATAAATAAAATAAATTATAATATCCTTTGTTTTATTTTCCATTCCTTTCCTTAATACCTAGCATTCTATTTGCTCTCTTGGCCGCTGATGCACACTGGGCAGAGGGTTTTAACATGTTATCCTTGATGACAACTAAATCTTTTTCCTGGGTGGTGGTTCCTAATGTGGAACCTTGCATCGTGTAACCATAGTTGGGTTCTTCTTCCCTAGGTGCATAACTTTGCACTTGTCCACATTAAATTTCATCTGCCATTTTGATGCCCAGTCTTCCAATTTATCAAGATCCTCTTATAATTTTCCACAATCCTCTTGGATTTTAACAACTTTAAATAGTTTTGTGTCATCTGCAAATTTGATATCCTCATTCATTATTTACTTTTCCGGGTCATTTATGAATATGTCAAAAACCAGCGGACCCAGCTCAGATCCCTGGGGTACACCACTATTCACCTTTCTCCATTGGGAAAATAGACCATTTAGCCCTACTCTCTGCTGATCCACAATAGTACATTGCCCCCTATCCCATGACTCCCTAGTTTTGCCAAATGTCTCTGATGAGGGACCTTGTCAAAGGCTTTCTGAAAGTCCAAATACACTATATCAACCGACTTACCTTTGTCTACCTGTTTATTCACACCTTCAAAAAAACATAACAGATTAGTAAAACAAGATCTTCTTTGTCTAAAGCCATGTTGGCTGTCTCCCATTAAGCCATGACTATCTATATCCTGAGTAATTTTGTTCTTTATGATGGTTTCTACCATTTTTCCTGGTACTGACATCAGGCTCACCGGTCTGTAGTTTTCCAAATCACCCCTGGAACCCATTTTAAAAATTGATGTTACGTTGGCCATCCTCCAATCTTCAGGTATTACAAGTGATTTTAATGATAGTTCACAGATTACTAATAGCAGGTCTGCAATCTCATATTTCAGTTCTTTCAACATCCTTGGATGTATATCATCTGGTCCAGGTGATTTGCTACTCTTTAGTTTATCAGATAGTTGTAATACATCTTCCTGATGTATCGATATTTCCTTCAATTTTTCCGCACCTTTAAATACCATTTCAGTCATGGGTAACATCCCTACATCTTCCTCAGTAAAGTCAGAAGCAAAGAATTCATTCAGTCTCTCCGCTATCGCCTTGTCGCATCTTTGTGCCCCTTTAACCCCTCTATCGTCTAATGGACCAACTGACTCTCTCAGAGGTATTTTGCTACGAATGTACTTGAAAAAGTATTTATTACGTGTTTTTGCTTCCTCAGCAAGCTTCTTCTCAGATTCTCACTTTGTCTGCCTTATCAATGCCTTCCATTTAACTTGCCAGTGCTTGTGCTGTTTCCAGGTTTCGTCGTTTGGGTCTTTTTTCCTGAAAGATGCTTTTTTGGCAACAACAGCCTCTCTGACCTCACCTTTAAACCATGCTGGCAGTTTTTTGGACTTCCTTCCACTTTTCTTAAAGCATGGAATACAGCTGGTCTGGGCTTCCGAGGTAGTATTTTTCAACAACACTCAAGCTTGATGTAAGTCTTTAACCTGTAGAAAAAGAGTCCAATTAGAACACCAAAATTCCCCTTGTGTTGCCTATTTTTGTCGGAGCAATGTCATCCCAGTATCCCAAATATTTTATCAAGAGATACCGCCGTGACTACTCCCTTTTATTAATAACTTTTTAAAAAAATTGGGCCGTAGCCCAAAACTTAGCTGTATAGGCACCCAACGCCAAAACTTCTGAATACCAGTCTTTAACCTGTGCAACTGCTCCTTTTTGTTTTTTCTTAACTATTCTCCTCATTTTATCATAGTCTCCTTTTCGAAAGTTAAAAGGTAATACTGTGGATTTCCTTACTATCCCTACTCCACTAATTAAATCAAATGCGATCATGCTATGATCACTATTGCCAAGTGGCCCCAACACCTTTATCTCTTGCACCAGATCTGGTGTTCCCCTAAGGACTAGGTCCAATATGGCTTCCCCTCTGGTCGGTTCATGAACCAGCTGTTCCAAGAAGCAGTCATTTATTTCATCTAGGAACTTTATCTCCTTAGCATGTCCTGCCGTGACAATGACCCAGTCGATACTGGGCTAATTGAAATCACCCATTATTATTACTGTGCTGTAACTTTTGTTAGATTCCTTGATTTCTTTGAACATTTCATCATCCATTTGTTCATTCTGGCCAGGCGGCCGATAGTACATCCCCACTGTCATTGCCTTCCCCTTTTTACATGGAATTTCAATCCATAGAGATTCTACAGCAAATTTTGTTTCCTGCAAAACTTTAATCCTTTCTGACTCAATGCCCTCTCTAACATAGAGCGCAACCCCTCCACCAATTTGATCAGGTATCACAGTGTCCCACTAGTTGTCCTCCTTCCACCATGTCTCTGAGATTCCAGTCATATTTAACCTCTCATTTAGTGCTATATATTCTAACTCTCCCATCTTATTTTTCAGACTTTTAGCATTTGCATACACACATTTTAGAGACTGTATTTTATTCATATTAATCTGGCTATTGATAGGCATGGGTAATTTGGAATCTTTAAGCTCTGTCTGCTCCATACTCAAGGGCATTTGGGCTACTTTACTCTTTTTTGGAACCTCTCTGCTTTTGGTAGTATCTTTCAAGGATACATTCTTCCGAACCATGTGCTCTTGGGTGACTGTTGGCTTTCCCCTATTATCTAGTTTAAAAGCTGCTCTATCTCCTTTTTAAAGGTTAATGTCAGCAGCCTGGTTCCATCCCGGTTAAGGTGAAGCCCATCCCTTCGGAAGAGCCCCTCCTTTCCCCAGAATGTTCCCCCAGTTCCTAACAAATCCAAACCCGCATCCTTGCATCAACGTCTCATCCATGCATTGAGACTCTGGAGCTCTGCCTGCCTTTTGAGTCCTGCGCGTGGAACAGGAAGCATTTTGGAGAACGCTACCCTGGAAGTTCTGGACCCATTCAGACCCATTGGCCCCCACTCTTATACTCTGATAATTAACAATTATTGTGACCTCATTATGACCCTTCCCAGAATAATCATGTCAAAAACATATCATTGGACATCATACTTTTAAATATTAAGCTTTGCTTTTATATCTATAGCTATATACAAACAAATAAATATGGGCCTAATTCTGGGACACAGGTTGCGGGGCAGCACATCCTGCCGGACGTGAAATCCCTCAAATCGTCCGGGCCCAATTCCGCATCCAGCTCTCCCTGTACGTCCTGAGCATCAGGATGAGGAGAGCCGGTGGGGGCGGGATCTGGGTGGAGCGGGGGTGGGCCAGCTTGGCAGGCTGTACAGAGACAATTCAGGTCATAGCCCTGTATGTCTTGCCTGGTCAAAGGGGATGTGCTGCTTATTCCACCTCAAAGGCAGAATAAGCAATACTGACCTGGCGATTGGGCTGGGGATCCCCCCCCCGGGGCTGGGGCAGAATGAAGGGGTGTCCCAGCCACGTGATCCAAGCCCCGCAGACAAGCCATGGGTCAGATGGTGGGGATGAAGGGGGCTGAAGCCACAGGAGTCAGGGTGCCTGCGGGGAGGATGTCTCCGCAGGTGGGAGGGGCATGCCAAGTCATCCACGGACATGATTCTGTGCGTTCCCGTGGTCCAGAATCGGGTCCAAATGGGCCCGCTTTCCTTGGGAACTTCTGGATGGCCCGGATGTCCCCCTCTGTGAATGTGTCAGCTGTAAATTTTGGGATGGACTTCAAAAGTGAAGAGATACATAAATTGAAAAACATGCATACTGTATTGGTTGAAGATGATCTCTGATATAGCTGACTAGGTTGAACTAGGACAAAAATAATTGTGTTACCTTAGTAACAGGGATGCAAACACCTTCCATTACCAGATCATTGTGTATTTAGCAATGGCCAGTCCAAATTACACGTACCTGGCAGATCTCAAAAAGTAGATCCATTTCTCATCGGTCATTTACAAATATGAACGATAGCTTTTCCTGGGCTAACACATTTTTATGGACTTTGCCTCCAAGAACTTGCCCAAGTCTCTTTTGAATCGTGCTATGTTTGTTACCTTGACCATATCCTCCAGCAACAGATTTCACAGTTTAATTATGCGCTGCCTGTAAAAGAAAAAGAAAAAAAGCTTTGCATGATTTGTTTTCAATCTGCTGGTCATTAGTTTTATGGAGTCTCCTCTTGTTTTTGTGCTGTTGGAAAGGTTAAACCACTGTTCCCTATCTTACCATTTCACCCTGCTCACGATTTTATAAATTTCTTTCATGCCCCTTCTCAGATGTCCTTTTTCCAAGCTGAAAAGCCCTAAAGCAACTTTCCTTGTATGGGAGGTGTTCCATTCCCTTGCCATTTTTATCATCCTTCTCTGAATTTTGTCTAGCTAATCCTATTTTTGAAACGTAGTTACCAAAACTGCACACTAGGCCCAAGTTGCAGTTGCGCCAGAGGCCTATACTGAGGAATAATGATATTTTCAGTTGTATTCCTCATTCCTTTTGCTAAGATTCTGTTCATTTATTAGCAGCTGTGGGACCCCGGGATGGAAATAATAACATATTGTCCACATTTATCAGCTGTTAAGTCTTTAAAAAAATCTTGTGCTTGGTAAATGTATATAAGGCACTAGCATATCAAATTTGAGGGCATGTTTACTAACATGTGCTAACCATTAGCGTGGGGTATGCCTTGCACTAAGCAACTGTTAGCATGGGGACCCATGCTAAAAATCCCATGCTAACCGGTTAGCATGTGATTTAGTAGAGACTGGGCAGATTCGGGATGTAGCATGGGTGTTTAAGGCATGTTGTGTTTAGCATGGGCATTTTGGACATGCATTAACTGCAGGAATACACTCAATGCCACCTCAATGTGTGGCATTAATTGTACTCGTGTGCCAGTTAATGGGTGCCACATGGTATCAATGTGTTTGTGGCAGGAGGCCTTATGCACGTTCCACCCAAAATTAGCACAGGCCTTTACGCTATTTTCACACTGCAAATGCACCTATTAGCATGGACTTTAGTAAGGATGCCCCTAAGGATAAACTTCCACTTTACGAAGAAAACCACTAAAGGAAGGGTAGCTATAGCAGGACTCTTACGGCAGGAATCAGTGGTATAAATTCTGCCCACGCAGCCTACACAATATGGGGGGGGGGGGGGGAGGTGTTTGGGCAGAAAAGAGGCCCATACAGTGGCGGTGGTGGCAACGTGCAAACATACTTTATCATGTTTGCTGTGCTGCCTCTGCTCTTGTAAGTCTACTGTGGTCCTGGCAGCTGTTCCTCCCCAGGATGAAGTCTTGCGACAACAGCCACACTACGAGGCTTCACCCACGGCAAACTTACAAGAGCGAAAGAAACACAGCAAACACAATGAGGTTTGCTGACACTGCCACATTGGGGGACCCCCTGCATAAAGGGAGGGCCCACACGGGGACACACCACTGTTGTGACAGAGGCCCTCATCAATGTTTTGCTTGGGGCCCCTCATTGTAACTTACACCACTGGCAGAAATCCTTTTGAAGGTATAGCATTTGGAATGGGAAAAATTCCTTTTATTTTTCTTATTTTGCCTTTTAAACATTCATTTTGTGTGTACAAGTGTGCATAGATTTGATTGGTTTCCTAGCCATTTTTGGGATATCAGAAGCGTGCTAAAAGTTGAAATGATAGTATACCTTTGGAACGTGCCAAGACAACAGACGGATGATCACTTACTGGTCAGTTTCAAGACTGTTTTTTGTTTAAAAGGTTTGAGGTATAGACAGTCTGGATGGGACTGCTAATTTACAATGTAAGCATTATTCCAGTCCAGGGCCGGCCCGTCTACTAGGTGAGCTAGGCAGCTGCCTAGGGTGGCTGACCAGGGTGGGCGGCTTTGTGCTGCTGCTTTGTTGCCTGCAGCCGAGCATGTGCTTTGGCACACATGACCTGCTGCTTATGATATCCCTGCAATGCAGCTTACTGTTGGAGGGAGGTCAGAAGCGGCAGGCCATGTGTGCCGAAGCACAAGGCCTGCTGCAGGCAACAAAGCAATGGCACAAAGCCGCCACTTTTCAAATACTGCCACCGCTGCCCACCTCTCCCCCAAGATGAAATTGGCAGCAGCAGGGGGCAGCAACATCTTGATGCAGGGGGGGGGGGTGTGTGACTTGACTGGGGTTTCTGTCTGGGGCTGCAGAAACCCTTAGACTGGCCCTGTCCCAGTCTTTCTTCAAGCAGAAGGCATACGTCACTGAATCCTTCACTCCTCTAACCTGTAGGTTTCAGCTTGATTCACTTTTGATGCAAGTTCTTCATTTTATCCTGAGAATATTGCTCCTATATTCACCTCCTTTTCTTTTTTTTTTTTAATGCTTTATTTTCGTTTTACAACAACAAAGGAAAGGAAGACATACAGCTAAAAGACAAATACATACATGGAATGTGATACATACACCAAAGTAAACCCCTGCCACCCCCCTCCCCCCTGCTTCTTCTCTAGAAAACTAAATCATTCTCGAAGCGGGCGTGTACTGACATTATTGTGTTACAAAACCTAACGGCGATCTGAAACATGATGAGTGTACATTAAACAGACATGTCGAAGCAATGAGCAGATTGTACATGATCATTGAGCATCTGCCATTTAGACAAGCGAGAATGAATTTGGGTATGGAAAATAGCTCTCCGAGATATCTGCTCATATTTACTATATAAGCAGACAAGGTTCCACTATTCATTGACAGTAAGTCGAGAGCTATCCTTCCAAGTCCTCGTGATTAAACATATGGCTATACCCAGCATGAAATCAGGAGAAAGCGACCCTTCTTAGGAAGAGAGGGGACCTCCGCCACTGAGCGGAGTCCCACAGTCTTCCAAGAAAGAGGCTCATGAAGGTGTAAGATAAATGGAATACAGCCCCAAGCCCGCCCCCAGTAAACCTGTAGTTAAGGACATTCATAAAGAACATGAGCGAGGGTTCCCACATCAGTATGGCAAGACCTACACTGGTCCCTGGCAGTTGTGTTCCATTTGGCTATTTTCCTGGAATATAAGAACATCTATGTGCAAAAAAGACGAGAGTTGAGTTTGGGTAACTGAGGCAGAGCGGGAAACCCGCACTATTTTGCTCCAGAAAACGCTCCAATGCACAGGGGTTAAAGTGGTTTGCGGTTAGCGATCCTAGGCTTGTTGGACTCTGCAAGTGGCAGTATCTGTACCCTGACATAATAGTTTATAAAAGTTAGAGGCTACCCCATGTGTACTACTAATAGAGTGAATTAGTTCTAATAGCCCATCCTTAGTAGGGACAGAGGGCGGCATGATTGGAGCACTTTTGAGGCAGCATGGAAGCTGCATCAATTGAAAGTAATGTTTCGCTGGTAACGCAAATTCCCTGTATAAATCAGAAAAGGTTTTCCAACGAGCTGCAGAGAAGAGCTGTTGGGGTGTCCAGATCCCCCTGGAGTACCAGGGTCTGGAAGTAATCATGTATGGCTGCTCGAATTTCTAACCGGAACTCTGGCTGAGTTAATAGGGCTCTATCAAAGAACCAGGCCCCGGATTCCCTTAAAGTGCAGTAGTATGGTATTGAAAAGAAATAGCAGCATGATCTGAAATATGCTGGGAGTGAATCTTTGCAGCGTCCACCTGAGGAACTAACAGTGTTGATATTAGAAAGAAATCTATGCGAAACTGGGATTTGTGAGGGGAAGAGAAGAAGGTAAAGTCAAGCTCATTGGGGTACAGTAACCTCCATAGATCGACTAGAACAATATCTTTGATCACAGAGGTAAGCGCGATATGACTCTTGGGGGGACCACTTATCCTAGGCGGCTATTTGTCAATCAGGGGATCAAGAACTAAATTAAAATCCCCCCCAATATCAATGAAGTATTAGCAGAAGCCTGCGCAACCTGAGCAATAGTAGCAAAAGGGCAGGGTCATCCACATTAGGAGCATAAAGGCATATACATGTAACTTTAAAGTTACCTTTCTTGAGGTGAACTCTGGACCATTTACCCGCTGTATCTGAGCAAGTCGCAACAATAGTAGCATGCAAAGATTTCCTATCCAATATGGCAACCCCACATTTCCTAGAAACGGCTGGGGAATAGGCGGCCACCATGTAAGGTTTAATATTGAGTTTGAGAGTTTCCTTCGAGTTGAAATGTGTTTCTTGGAGGAAAATCAGGTCCGCAGCTTCATGACTTAGATAGCTTAGGAGTTTCCTCCGTTTTATCGGATTATTGATTCGTTGTACATTCAATGAGAAAATCTTACATGGTGCCATCAATCGATAATAGACATTTTAGGTAAGGGCGCTTGAAAACTTACAACATAATCAGAATCTGTACAATAATGACATAAGCACCAAGTATGCTGGCCAATACACCCATATTGAAAAGTATGTACCAAAGTAACTTAGAGAAGAAGCAAAACCCCCAATGAATATGGCGACCAGATGTCTGCGGGAGGAGGCCCTAGAGAGGAAGATAGAGACACAATAAAAGAAAAGAAACACCAGAGTCCATAAGTAACACTGTCTCTGATACTCGTCGAGGCTACTATGGGTAGATGGAGTCGGGTCCCAGATATCTTCAAAATAAGGCAACAAACCGCCCTCGACAGACTCTTCGCTGAGCCGCGGTAAATCCAATATGGCAGGTACAGCGGATGTGAGAGTACTGGCTGGAATATTCTGGAAGTCAGCGCATCAAGTCGGCTTCTTTAGAGTCCAAAAACTCCGCTAGTAGATCAGGGTCCTCAAAT
Organism: Ichthyophis bannanicus; assembly: GCA_033557465.1. Taxonomy (NCBI): domain Eukaryota; kingdom Metazoa; phylum Chordata; class Amphibia; order Gymnophiona; family Ichthyophiidae; genus Ichthyophis; species Ichthyophis bannanicus. The sequence continues at coordinate 1,059,872,909 of CM066031.1, read as the reverse complement.
GTTCTTGTCTGATTGTGAAGCGTGACTCGGAGCTTGGCCGGGTACATCAGGCCATAGCGTGCTTGTAGTTGTTGAAGCCTCGGCCGAAATTCCAGAAAGCGCTTTCGGCGGTCGACCGTGGGTTTAGCCAAGTCAGGATAGAAGGAGACCTTGTGGCTCTCAAACTCCATATGGCCCTTTGTCCGGGAGGCACTGAGAATTTGTTCCACATGTTGATATCTCAAAAGTCGAAAGATAATAGGCCGCGGGGTCTTCCTGTTGAGCGTTATGTTTGTGGGTACACGATGAGCGCGATCGATCTCCAATTCTTTGGTAAAGGTGATTTGGAGCAGGGAAGGGAGGATTTTACTTAAAAACTCCTTCATGTCTCCCAATTCCGCTCCCTCCGGTATGCCCACGAGTCGTAGGTTGTTGCGGCGCGCTCTATTATTGCCATCTTCCACTTCTTTCTGCAAGGCCCGCACCTGACGTTCAACTTTGTCGAGTTTGGACAGCCGGACCGCATGGGAGTCTAATATACTCTCCATTTTGTCCTGACGCGAAGAGAGCCCCTCTAGCCTGCCCTGCAGTACACCAAGATCTTCCCTCAGCGCTCGAAGTGCTTCACCGTTTGACTGCACGAGGTCCTTAACCCCTCTAATTTCTGCGAGGATTTCCTGCTGCATTTCGGGGCCCTCGCGCAAAGCCAGCCCCTTCTGCGGGGACGGGGGTTCAGTTTTGGAGCGTTTACCGTGAGAAGCCGCTGGAGATCCAAATTCCAGGCACGTGGGTTTGGTCCCCGCCATCTCACCAATGTGCCCCGGCAAGATCAGAGCAGAAATTCAAGTTTGTCCGGTGTTAATTCAGGATTCTGAGTAGGCCTCTCGGGAGCCTCAGCGTTATGCGACCATCCCGCTGGACATCGGGCTCCGCCCCCCATTCCCCTCCTTTTCTGTCAAATAGGAAGAAAGGGGGGAACAGGTGAAGAGGAAGAACTGATCCGCTCTGTGCTTTGTCTGGCCCAAGTTCACTCCTGCTGCCTGTTCCCTGTGTGCTGCCTGGGAGAGGAAGGACTGGAACCAGGGCTGGCGCAGCCAACAGGTAAACTAGGCATCTGCTTAGAGTACCAGTGACCAAAGGGCACCAATTGCCACTGCTGCCACCCCTTTCCGGAACATGCAGCTGCAGCAACACATTTTAAAAAAAGGCACGGCGGTGCTGAAATTACCTTCTCTTCTCGGCTACAGTGTAATTCATGCTTTCGCTCCCCCTCCGATTCCACTTCCTGTTGAAGGAATGATGCTTAAATGCATGTTCTGTTGAAGGAAGTTGAAATGGAGGAGGGCAGAAGTGCGAACAGCATGGTGGCTTGGAAAAGAAGGTAATCTTGGGGCTGAGGTGCCTTTTTAAATCTATTACTGCTGCTGCACCCCCTGGAGAGGGGGGGGCAGCGGTGGCAATGGGTGCAGGGGCTGGAGCAGGGGCAGCGCTGGAGAATGTGGTTCACCTAAGGCGCCTCATATTGCTGCACCGGCCCTCATATTGCTGCACCGGCCCTGGCAGAAACAGGAAGCAGAGGGCTGGTTTTTGCTACTTGAGATTTGGGATACTGGCCAACAGAGTCTTTGGAGCAGAGTCCTGTGTGCACATCCACTGGCCTCCCTGCTATGCAAATCCCCACGCATGCGCCCTTTTGCCCATATGTGAAAGCAATCCTGCCTGGCATATGCAGGAAAGTTGGTGCAAAGTGTGCTAATACTTTTGTATGAAAGAATAAAGAGCAGAGAAAGATCACAGCCACACAGAAGGAGTCTGCTATAATCGCTCTTTACTAGGGACCCCTGTTAATAAAGAGCAATTATACAGTATAATCAACCGCTTCTGTGTGTCTCTCTGTTCTTCTCTCTTCCATCTGTTGTTTGCAGAGATTGCCTTCCTTTTTGCATCCACAATCCCAGCTGACCTCAAATTTTCAAATGGAAACTCCATATTTTGTGCTCATGGACCTGCAAACTGCCCAGCCGATTTCAAAAGGGCCCCTTGGTTCTGGATTGATCACATAGAGGTCAATACTTGAAGGAATCTAGCCACTAGCGGTATGTAGGCCAAAATTTTTCATTTTATTTATTTTCCTTTGCTGCATATGGGATTTATTCATTTATTTGTTTTGATGATACAACAACCGATATACCAAAAAGGAACATTGGACATACTGCAGTGTCCAATTATAGACTGGTGTCAAATTTCCCTGTACTGGCCAAGATAGTTGAGAAATTTGTGTTGGGATATTTTAGTAGAATTTCTAGATCACAAACTGTTGGAAACTCATCAGAGTGAGTATTGTAAGAATCACAGTACCGAAACCTTGCTACTCTTGGTATTTTAGCAAGCTAGAAGTTTATTTATTTATTTTAACTTATTTTTATACCACTCCTTCCAGTGATCAGCAGCGGTTTATATTTTGTTCTTTTTTACATGTAACTTCAGCCTTTTATACTGTCTGTCAGGTAATATTCTTGGAGCGCCTATAGGCTTTGGGTATAGGTGGGTGGGTGCTTCAGTAGTTCTGGAACATCTGAAGGGAAGACAACACAAAGCGGCTTGGCAAAACGGTGAATCTAAATGGAGGATTGTAAAGTCTGGGATCCTCATTATTGGCAATGCTCTTTAATATTTATTTACAGTCTCTGGCCTTGCGAGTAAGTTCTCACTACTACTAATTATTTATAAAGCGCTACAAGGCGTACGCAGCGCTGTACAAACATAAATAGAGATGGTCCCTGTTCATGAGAACTTACAATCTAATTAAGACAGACAAGACAAAGGATAAGAATAAGGGGGAAAGGAGGGTAAGAAGACACAAGGAAAACAGGGAGTTAGGATCCAAAAGCAGCTTTAAAGAGATATTCACATTTTGCTGTCACTGGTTAGTGCCGCTGGATATTCACAGGTGCTGATGTTAAGCTGTTAGCATTGGGATGTGTCGTGGGTGGGGAGGGGCGGAGCAGAGCAGAGCAGAGGCAACACTCGTCGCTAACTGGGCAGCTGCAGTATTGAGCCACTGCCCATTTAGCAACATGTGGGCCAAGTAAAGCATGGCAAAGGCCGGCCTAACTTTACCTGCAGAAGCTAACTAGAGTTGGCTCAATATCATCGCTGCTCAGTTAGTTTCTGGACTCTGCGGTTATCCAGATATTCAATGCCGGTGGCCCCCTCCCCTTCCCCCCCATTCCCCTTCCCCTCCCTTCCCCCTCCCCTTCCCCCTCCTTCCACCTCTCTCTTCTCCTTTCTCTTTTCTCTTCTCTCTCCTCTCTCCCCCTCCCTCCCCTTCCTCCTTCCCCCTCCCCCTTCCTTCCCCCTTCCCCCTTTCCCCTCTATCCCCTCCCCTTCTTCCCCCCTTTCTCCCTCTCCCCTCCATTCCCCCTTCTCCCCCTTCTCCCCCTTCCCCCTTCTTCCCCTTCCACTCCCCCTTCCCCTTCCCTCCTCCTCCTCCCCTCTCCCCCCCTCTCTCTTCCTCCCTCCCCTCCCCCTCCCCCTTTCCCCCCTTTCACCTCTTCCTCCTTTCTCTCCCTCTCCCTCCGCCTCCCTCCTTCCCCCTCCCCCTTCTTCTTCTTCCTCCCCTCCCCCCTCTCTCTCTCTCCCCCTCCCCCTCTCTCCCCCCTCCCCTCCCTCCCTCTCTCTCCCTTCTCTCTCTCTCTCTCTCCCCTCCCCCTGTTTCTTTCTTCTTTCTTTTTCAGTTTTTATAGTGTTCACACATCTTCTACAGTGCAATTCATCCCTTTAATATCATATTATGATTTCTTGGTAAAATATACGAGTTTTTCATTTTATTAGCGCTGTTCCTTTAAGCTATGACCTTTCACCTCCCCATGGCGGGAAAATGCTTTTAAGCCTGTGTGGTACAAACGTGCGAGTTCCTTTCCGTGCGGAAAGTTTAGAGTGCTACAAGACAAAGTAAGACTGCCTCCTCCTTCTTTTTTGGTTAGTTAAGCCGATTGCTGCATTGCATTATATAGGAACAGTCTTATTCCAAACACGTGTTACATTCTCGGTGTTTTTTTCAACCATGGGCGTCAGTATTTTTCTGTTCCTATCCCACACGCAATGAAATTAGTAGAATAGATACGTACATCTAAAATTGCTCATTACCCATAAAGAAATGTAAGGGCACTTTTGAAATGATCCGAAAGACAGTTTTCAGTGCAGCTATTTCTTTCGATGTTAATATTACATTCTTCTACATGATTGCATAAGGATTAATATTAAAGTACCGTGTGGGAAACAAAGTAAAAATAACTTCAATGTCATTCGGACTGTTTTTTATTTATTTTAAAAACAGCATGGCAATTCTTGGGGATAATGATATAATGGCGTTCGTAACACACAGTATATAATTTTTTCGGGTGTGAGTAGCATGTTTTTAGGCGCCCTTAAATGTGATTGCATAGATTGAAACCATGGTGAAGATAAATAGACTGCCATAGAAAGATATCTTACAGTACACAAGTGTTACACATAATGGTTTCTTTAATAACTTTCTTGACACATTTAGATTTTGAATGAAAGACATATATAATTGTAAATCCCCTGACACTTATCCTTCAAGTTGTTGCGTTAATATTTTTTCATATCTTCCATATGAATACAATCACATATATTATAGTATACATGGTCATTCCCCGTTTCATTTGGAACAATGTTCTTATATCCATATATTAAATAGTTGGTTTGGCAATCCTTGTGGAAGTGTTTATAGATAATGTGGCATTGCTGGATGTCACAATTACAGCAATTTGTGTCCATATAACAATTCCATATTTAAAATTGGGCTTTTTAATTAAGTCTGTTTTGAAAACATGTTTTAAACAATTGTTTTAAAAGATCATGTATTTAGATTGTTTTATGTAATACATTATGGAGAATATAACAATTTATTTTATTTGATTTATCCATCTCTAGTGGCATTTGTCTTTTTAAATTGACAAGAATTTTAGAAGGTTTTGGTACACAATTTTATTATCACTATTTTCCATGTATGTCCTCTTCATCTCTCTTTTTATCCTTTTTATCTGTTTTCTTATTTATGTATATTTGTGTAATTAATCATTTTATTAAAACTCGATAACATTATATATAATATATGTTGATATTAGTTTTACATCTAATAGTTTTACTCAGATATACTGATATTTTATAATTTTTATGTTATACTATATTATTATTTATCATTATTATTATTTATTGACAAAATGAGTATGTGAGTAGCTTTCACTTCTTTAGACACAGTTATGAATTTTACCTTTTATATGTTATCATTATTAATTACCATTTTATAGTTTTTAAACATTTTTAATGTTTTTGTATGTTTTATTTTTATTAATATTAATGATTGTATTTTCTTTCGAGGTTTGTTTCCTCAAATAATCCCCCTGAAGAAAGCCTGTAGGCCGAAATACATAGGGGGTAATAAAGGGGTGTCAAAACCTGAAATCTGTTTTCCGCCAGTTCTTGGTACCTGCTCGTTTGTTCTCTCTCTGACACATTTTATTTATTTATTTGAACAGTTTTTATATACCGCTGTTTCCAAGGATCAGCAGCGGTTTACATTACAACCAAAGTTATACAGTTAAACAGTTAAACAGAACTTTATGAACAATTTGAACAATATTACATTATAACATGAGTTGAAAAGAACAATATTGATTAATGTATTTACAATATAATAAAAACAATATTTGACTATGTTACAGTAAAACTGGATATCAGTAATATATTACAATATAACAGGAATAATAACAATATCAATATCAATATTTGAACTATAATACATTTAAACTATAAACAACATGTTATATGCAGGACATTTAGGCATTAAGACATACAAAATCAATAAATGAAATACCTGAAAGTTTTGCCTTCAGACAGAAAATTAGATCAAATTACAGTATGTAAAGTTTCATTGACAAGTGAAGAATTTGCTTTTTGATTAATTGAATGATATTTTTTTGTTTTGATTTATAACCTGTCTACAATTTTCTTTTACTGAATTATTTAAGAAGCTTTTGTAGTTGTATGTTTGAAATTTTCAATATAGCATACTTTGAATTGCACCACACTTTGTGCTGAATTTTTCATTCTTTTAAGGTGAGTTACAGGCATGACATCTGTCACAAAATGTTCCCGTAGGTAAGACTAGGTGCTAATGTTCAATTCAGCATGATTTCCTAAGCAGGAGTACCACTTGCCTCTGCTAGTGCATGTGGTGTACGTGAGAGGGGAGTGAATTTTGTAGTTTGCTCACACAACAGGGATGTGACCAAGTGAGAACTGATGAGGTCTCTAATGGATCAGTTTATAAAACCAGCAGTCATTGAATTTATTTAAATACAGGGCATGGCACTTAAATAAATACCTATATTTAGCACCATGGTATATGTGAGGTGACATTTTAGAAGGGACATCTAGTAAGAATCTGCGATGTCCAGAGCAGAATGCCCAAAAGTCTGAAAACGCTCCATCTCCATCCCCGAAAAATGAATGTCCCAGTAACCGGTTCTTGAGATGGACCCCATGCAGATAGTAAGGCCAGTTACATGCATGGGTGTAAGCCATTTCACAAATGTGGACATCCCCGAATTACATGCCTGCAGAAAAGATACTTGGACGTCCAGGCCAGGGTGGTTCAGAAAAGGGGTGACTGTTCTAAGATTAGCATATCTTGCCCTGCCATTACAGATACTCAGATGTGTCACAAGTGCAAAGCCTCTGTGTTATCTGTCTGAGATATGATCAGCATATTCCCGACAACTAAGGTGCGGTTGTGGGGCAGAATTAACACAGGTGCACCAAGCAATACCTATACAGGTATAATTAGGTGCACCCAAGCTAAATTGCAGCCAAAATTAAGCCATGCACATTCATGTCTGCTCAGGAGCGGATGTAACTGTTTGCACATAAAGCCTGTGCATGTTGTGTGTATTTTATAAAATAGATGCATACATTGTGATTCCACCTGTGCTTTGCCCCAGCTCTTCCCTGAGTCACGTAGGGGTATGCAGGGACTTGTCGTCATGCAGACTTTTAAGCCTGGGCTAATTTTAGAAGTGGCATTTTACACATTTATACTTACTGTACATATACATGTGAAAAACCTTTATAAAATGACCCCTATAGATACTGACTGCCAGCATCCGTGTAAATCCTTTTGAAAATAGACCCCCTAAGAATCTAAATATTGGTGAGTTTGGAGAAAAAGAGTCTTTTCACTCCCTTTTCTACCTCAATGAAGCAGTCTGAGGGTTCTTGGATAAACCTCAGGCAGGGGCAGATTGCAGGCGCATAGTGGTCCATCCTCCCCCCTACAGTCCAACACCTCTCCTCTCCTCTCCCCTTCTCCTTCTCCTTCTCCCCACAATAGTCAAGCAGTTTCACTTCCTCCCCCCAACAGTGCAGAACTGTTCTCCCCCTCCCCCCAGCAGCGTCACATCTCTCCTCTCCAGTGTGGCAGGAAATGTAGTCATGCAAACCCCGGCATACCTAAGGATGTGAGTTATGCTCCTTCCTTTGGTCCCAACAGCATGGGGCAATTATGATTTTGGTTCTGGTGCACAGGGGATAAAATCAGAGTAAGTACTGCTTACAGCTGGGACTCAAGGAAGGAGTGCAATTTAACTTGTATCCAGTTGGGTATGTCGGGGTTTGTGTGGGCACATCTCCTGCTGCCAATCTTTGCTTGTGCTCATGGTTGACCCACCAACTAGGCGAGCTAGGCAGCTGCCTAGGGTGGCCGGCCTAGTGGCAGCAGTGACACGTATGACTGACCGCGCTGCTCTCCCCCAGCTGCCACCAATTCCTTTTGAGAGGGAGGCAGGCAGTGGCAGCAACAGTATTTCCAAAAGTGACAGCTTTTTGCCGCCGCTTTCTTGCCTGTGGCAGGCCATGTCCTTCAGCAAATATGGCCTGCTGCTTCTGATCCCAGTATGACAGTAAGTTGCGTTGGAAGGGGATCAGAAGTGCAGGCTATGTGTGCTGAAGGACATGGCCTGCCGCGGGCAATAAAGCGGCGGCAAAGCTGGTTTTTGAAATAGTGCCGCTGCCACTACCTGCCTCTCCCTCCTGAGATGGAATTGATGGCAGATAGGGGGATCCATGGTGGTAGCTGAGGGGAGGGAGCGGCGTGGCCGCGGTTTCTGCCTAGGGAGGCAGAAACCCTTGGGCTGGCCCTGCTTGTGCTAATATACCTCCTGCTGCTACTGCAGTGCCAGACCCTTGAAATCTCTGGTTTAAGACAATTTGCTGCCAGAAGTGAGGGATGAGCTGGTGCCCCAACCCCCAAGATACCCAAATAAGGAGCAAGGGTTCTCCTCGCTCAGTTGCTTTGCCAAACAAAAAAGGAAATTAAAAAAAATTATAGCCACTAGAAATCAAAAATTGAACAACCAGAAAAAAATTATGATTTATCAAATATATAAAAAGTCCATGAAATCAATCTAATCTATGTCTATTTTTATTTCTTTTTCTATCTTATTTAAGGGACCTCAAACAGATTTGAGCAAAGACAGATCCAACCAGACCCTCTAGTACATCAGCTGCAAGGGCCCTGACTAGTTTGCTGATTACATAGGTACACTACCAAAAAACTGCCTCCAGTTTTGCAACTGATTCCTATAGATTTTGGGGTGCTGAATCCAGGAAAAATAGCCAAAATGTTCCATCACGTCACGTTTTCTTGCAAAATTAGATTTCTTACCCATATAAGGAATGTTCACATAATTTCTTTTTAGCCGACTGCAGTTTATTTTCTTGGCCCAAAATAGAGGTTGTAATGGTTAACTAACTAGAAACACTCCCTCCTGATATTTTAGAGTGTTTTGTATTCATTTTATACATTAACAGGACAATTGGGAGGCGGGGGGCTAAATCCAGTACTCGCGCTGGCGCATGTTCTTTCCTGTTCGCCTCGCCTCGTTCGCTCGCTCAAACACGGTGGTTGCGACATGAACGTTCCTGTCAAATTTCAGTTTCTTGCAAGTTCATTATTACCTTTTGTTTGCTCAGTCGTAATCCATCTTTATTCCGAAGTGGTTCACTACAGTTGTAGTTTGCAGTGCTGTGTATTTGTGATGGCTCACAGAGCCAGAGGTTGCGTCAACTCTCCGGACAGTTTTTGTTTTATTTGTGGGGAATATAGCGTGAAAAAGCGGCAGAGGAACATTTCTGCATTTATTAAAAAAGTATATTTCGCCTATTTCGGTTTGAAGTTAGGTGATCAAGACAAACCGTGGGCTCCTCACAAAGTGTGCAAGACATGTGAGGAAGATCTACGCTTATGGATGAAAGGTAAAAAACAAGCATTTCGTTTCGGAATACCTATGATGTGGCGTGAACAAAGAGACCACAGCAGTGACTGCTATTTTTGCTCTTGCATTGTGAAGGGATACAACTTAAAAAATAAGAACGTAATAAGTTACCCCAACCTTCCCTCAGCAATTAGGCATATGCCTCATAGCAACGAAGTACCTGTGCCTGAACCACCAAAATCTTTGGATCATATTTGTGTGGACGGTTCTGATCATGATGAGACTCATCAGATGGCTTTTCCCGATGAGTCCAGTACTTCCGAGTTTGAAACTGAACCAGATCCGAAACCTGAACTTTTCTCTCAAGCTGAATTGAATGATTTAGTCCGGGATTTAGGACTCCCAAAAGATGCTGCCCAACTGCTAGGTTCTCGGCTTAAACAGAAAAATCTATTGTCACCAGGAACAACTTTTTATTGCTACCGCAACCGCGAGACACAATTTTTGAAGTATTTCAGCAAAGAGGAAGATTTGGTATTTTGCAACGATATATACGGAGTGATGGAAAAGTTTAAACTCAAGTATGATCCTGCTGAATGGTGGCTGTTCATTGATTCGTCAAAAGACAGCATAAAAGGTGTTCTTCTTCATAATGGCAACACATTCGCTTCAGTTCCTATTGCTCACTCTGTTATTCTCCAAGAAAAATACGAGAATTTGGCCCTGATTCTTCAGAAGATTCGTTATGATGAGCATAAGTGGATGATTTGTGGAGACTTTAAAATTCTATCCATGCTATTAGGGCAGCAATCCGGTTTCACCAAATATCCCTGCTTCCTTTGCTTGTGGGATAGCCGGGCCCGCGACCTACACTGGGGGAAAAAAGACTGGCCAATTTGGGAGTATTTGAGACCCGGTGAGAAAAATGTTCTTCATGAGAGCTTGGTACCTCGTGATAAAATTCTATTACCACCTCTCCACATTAAGTTGGGTCTCATTAAGCAATTCATCAAGTCCCTTCCAAAAGATGGTGAGTGCTTTCGGTACCTTTGCTCAAAGTTCCCCCGACTTTCTGAAGCAAAGCTAAAGGAAGGAGTGTTTGTTGGCCCTGATATAAGGAAACTCATTTCAGATGGAGCATTCGCTGAAACGATGTCTGAGAAGGAAAAAGAAGCCTGGGATTCCTTCAAGGATGTTGTTCTCAAATTCTTGGGGAACAGGCGGGATGAGAACTATAAGGATATTGTTGCCAGGATGCTCAATGCCTTCAAAGAACAAGGCTGTAACATGAGCCTGAAAGTCCATTTCTTGCACTCCCATGTGAACTACTTTCCCGAAAACCTGAGGGCGTACAGTGAAGAACAAGGTGAAAGGTTTCACCAGGACATCAAGGACGCAGAGAGAAGGTACCAAGGAAGATGGAACATGTCAGACGGCTGCCTGGGTGAGAATCTTCACAGTCTTGGCAAGTGCATATATCTATATGATTTGCAAAGGATTGTGGGCAATGTAGTTCATTCACACCAGACACAGCTGCTGACAATAATTTAGTTGTGCTCAAGTGTTAAAGCCAATAAGATATTTATTTATGGCTTTATTTCTCCCAACACAGATATGCTTGGTAGCACATAAATCAGGTTACTTGCTTCCAGTGTTTAACTTGGAAAAACAAAATCAAAATCAGGAAAACATTCAAACTTGTCAGGCATTAGCTAATGTTTTCTTAGCATATATCAAACAACAAACGAAAAGCCACAAAGAAAGAAAAAAACTGTTCTTTTCAGGTTAACTTCTGATAACTTCCCACATAGATTCAGAAGTGATTCTCTCCTAGCTCACAAGCAATTAGGTAAGGCTCAATTGCTAGCAGTTATCCAGCTGAAACCCCTTAGCTGGCTTGCTTTCTACTGTGTGGGTCAAATCCTGCTTCAGGAGCTTTTCTGAGTAGATTAAAGAACAAGTTTGTATTTCTTTGTGATGGTTGCTGTACTTTATAACAGAAAATCACCAAAGGAGTTTGGACAGAGAGCAGTCCATATAAACACATTCTTCATCTGCAATCATTCCCCCTTCTTCAAAAAGCATGGGTTCAATATCATGAATTGGCATAGATGAATCTCTCAATGGAGCACTTTCAGGAGAATACTTGTTTCCCTGCTGTCTTTCAAGGTTATAGCTAGGGCATAGATCAGTGTTCATGCCTGAGCTTCCATTGCTGTTAGAGTTCCTCTCTATATAGCCTGGCCAGTATGTAGTCCAGTTCTTATGTCCAGCCTTCCAATCCAGATCCCTGGACACTGGATCTCTCTTCACATACCTTCAGGCACAGGTCTTAGGGTCCCTTCCACATGCAGCCGTCTCCCTCACAGGTAGCGTCTGGAGTTTCCTAGCTCTGCAGCACCATTCCTCTGGCTTTCCCCAGTCCAATGGTGTATGCTGGCCCTTGAAATGCCTCCCAGTATACGTACTGCTCTGGACTCTTCTAGACCTCTCAAAGGCTTTTCTCTTCCTTCTTCCAAAGGGTTTCTTTCCTTCTCTGTCCGTCCGGTTTGGCTTCTGCTTCTGATGATCCTTCAGAAGAAACTGATGATCAAGCTCAAGCTGATTCTCAGGATAATGAGGATGATTCTCTGTAGAATAAACTCTACCTTTATTCTGCCTAGATGAGTGCTCCTCCCTAACACAGCGCAGCTGTGCTGAATCAGGCCCTGCCCTTTGAGATGAGTGCTTAGGGATTACCTCATAGCCCTCCTGATTGAACACACGTTTCCCCACTTCAGCTCCTCTAATGGCTGTTGGAAACCTGTTGCATTCTGGGACTGGTAGTCTTTTATGGGAAAATTCTGTTTTCTTATTTCTACCAGAACTGACAGGTTGCTTGTTCAGAGACACTTCACCTTTTCTATAGCTCCTTCCTGAGCTATGATAAGCTTCCTTATCACATACCCCCCTGCTTAAGTTATTACGGACTGGTTTAACTGGTGAAACTTCTTTCCTACAGTCTGTAATACCTACGAGAGTGTTATCTTTCTGAAGCTCACTTACTTCCTGACTGGCTTCAGGGTCATTATTATTTACAGGCCTCTCCTTCCAAGACTTAAGTACATTAATATGGTAGGTCTGCCTACGCCCTCTTGCATTTTCTACCATATAAGACACTGGGCTCACTTGTTTAACAACCTTCCATGGCCCTTTCCACTGTACTTCAAATTTTGGGGCTGTACCTGCTACTTGAACCAAAACCTTTTTACCAATGTTTAATTGGCGGCTTTTGGCCTTCCTATCATACCACCCTTTCTGGCGCACTTGACTGTCCTGCAGGTTCCTCTCAGCAACCTGTGAGGTCCTTTTCAAACGTGCTCTCAAGTCACGTAGAAACTGTGGCACTTCCTGACTTCCCGGTTCAGGATCAATCCATTGTTCCCTCAAAATATCTAACAAACCCCGTGGAGCCCTACCATACATCAATTCATATGGAGTTACACCTAGGGACACCTGAATTCTTTCCCTGCAGGCATATAAGGCAAAGGGCAATAACATATCCCATTCTTTTACCTCCCCTGCTAACCCCCTTCTCAACATTTGTTTGAGAGTTTGGTTGAATCTCTCCACCAAACCGTTTGATTGTGGATGGTAGGCTGAGGTTTTCACATGATGAATGCCAAAGGCATCCCAGACCTGGGCCAAATATTTGGATACAAAATTGGACCCTCGGTCAGTCAACACCTCTCTTGGGAATCCCACTTCACAAAACAATTTTACTAGCTCTAAAGCTATGGTTTTTGCAGAAACATTCCTCAATGGTATGGCCCAGGGAAACCTTGTTGCCTGATCTACCATAACTAGGATGTATTGGAAACCTCGGGGCGTTTTGACTAATGGGCCTACAATATCCATGGCAATGCGACCAATTGGGTCTGTGATAATTGGCATGGGGATCAATGGCACCACCGGTGGGTGAGCCGCTGTAACTCGCTGACACGCTGGACATGCAGCACAAAACTGGGCAGTTTCTTTGAAAATACCTGGCCAGTAAAAACGCATAAGTATTTGATCCAGCGTTCCTTGCATCCCTTTATGACCTCCCACTGGATGATCATGTGCTAATCTAAGTACTAGCCCTTTGAAAGTTGTGGGTACCACCAATTGTTTACGTATGATCCCATTTCTGGGGTCCTGACTCTCTCTATATAATATTTCATTATCTAGTCTGAATCTGGGCAACTCCTTCCTGACCTCATGAGCATACTTAAAAGCTCGGGTGAGAGCTTGATCAGCTCGCTGCTCTTGTGGAAAGTTAGGAAACTTTGCCACTAACTCAACTGGCACCCAGGGTAAACTTTGAACAGCTAACATCTCAGCCCTACCCTGTGCTCTGCAAAGTCTCTCACGCCGCTTTTGTGCTTTCAACTTTCTTACTTTACTAGATGATGGGGTTATTAAATCATCATGAGAGGGTAAGTCTCCTAATAACTCTGCCTGCTCCCCCTCCTCCCTCTGCTGGCTCTCTACCTTAGCCTGCGAGCGGGTGGATACAAGGCCCCTCTTATTACCCATAGTTTGGCCTTCTGGAAGCTTAACCATCTTTTTAGCTAGGGACTGAGGACTTCCAAAGAAAGGCCCGGGAGCTACTTCCATTATTCCTTCTCTCCTAGCCCTTCCACTAGACCCTGCTTAAATCTTGGCCAGTCTCTTCCTAGAACCAAATCAAAGGGTAGCCTAGGCACCACTGCTAACAGGACTTCCTCTTGTTCCCCCATGCACTTAACCCTTACCCTATAGGTGGGATATGATGTTGCAGCACCATGAATGCATCTGATGTGAACTTGGCTTTCAGGGGTTCTAGGCACAAATCCTTCTTGGGCCTCTATCCTCTTCCAAAGCCTTTTTGACATCATACTCTGGTCTGCCCCAGAGTCTAACAGAGCATTTGTGGTAATTCCTTGCACATCAACCATCAAAAGAAATCCTTCTTTGGGCTGTTTTAAATCCACACCCACTAAGCTAGTGTGTGTCTGGCATCCCTTTTCTAAATGTCCCCATTTTCCACATTTGAAACATTTCTTTCTATTCCACTGTGTCATCCGGTTTGATACAGTACATTCATTTTCAGAAACATTTTCAATTATTTTCTTTTCTGATACAGCACATCTTGCCTCAGCACCAATCTTCAGAGGGCCACCCATTCTATGGCAAGCCTGCGTGGCTTCCAAGAATCTCTCTGCTAGCATGGTTGCCTCTCCAAGATTTTGGCAATTTTGCTGTATAAGGAAAGTGTGCAAATCTTTAGGCACCCCAGACATAAATTGTTCAAGCATTATAATGTCTAATAACATTTCTACCGTCTTTTGCTCAGGCTCCAACCATTTTACAGCTAAACCTCTGATTTTCTGACTCAGAGCCCTGGGTGTTTCACCCACTCTCAATGTAGTAGCTCTAAACATTCGCCTATACTCTGAAATAGACAACCCTAGGCGATCTCTAATAGCAGCCTTTACATCCTTATAATTCAAAGCCTGGGCTGCTGGCATTGCTCTGTAAGCTGCAAGCGCCTCTCCAGTTAATGAGGCTGCCAGCCTTACTGCCCACTGGGACTCTGGCCATGCTAATGCTTGTGCCACTCTTTCAAAAGACTCTAGAAAATCATCAACATTATCATCTGGAGTTAGTTTCCCAAAACTAAATGCCACAATTCCTTGATTGAGTCCCACACTGTCCACATGTGGTGTACCAGTATTTACTGCTGGTCTTGCATCTGTTCCACTTTGGCTCTGCAGCTTAACTAGGGCTTGCACCAGATCAAGCACTGGCCTCTGCTGTTCCATTAAGGCTTTCATAGCAGTGTCCTGAGCCTGCTGTGCTAGATCCTGCTGCCTGCTAAACTGGGCTGCCATCTAATCAGCTAGTTCCCTTGGATCCATCTTGATCCCTGCAAGAAAAAAAAACCAAAAACAAAGTGCACCACCTTCAAAACAGGTGTGGGTTTTTTTCTACTTTTTTTTTTCCAATTACCCCTGTGCCTTACTCCCATCCACCACTAGACATGCCCAGGTACTTATTACCTTGTGTCAGTGATGAATCCAGCTCTGCACAGGGTCTTTTCCTCCTGGGACAGCTTCCTGGAACAACCACTTCTCCTCCAAAGTGCAGTTGAGGGAAAATCTTTTTTCCAGCTTTAAACTTGAACTTTAGTTGTAATCCTCAGCAAGTAAATCCCCTTTGTGCAAAAGCAATCCTGCCAACTACGCCATTTGTCAGACGGCTGCCTGGGTGAGAATCTTCACAGTCTTGGCAAGTGCATATATCTATATGATTTGCAAGGGATTGTGGGCAATGTAGTTCATTCACACCAGACACAGATGCTGACAATAATTTAGTTGTGCTCAAGTGTTAAAGCCAATAAGATATTTATTTATGGGGTTATTTCTCCCAACACAGATATGCTTGGTAGCACATAAATCAGGTTACTTGCTTCCAGTGTTTAACTTGGAAAAACAAAATCAAAATCAGGAAAACATTCAAACTTGTCAGGCATTAGCTAATGTTTTCTTAGCATATATCAAACAACAAACGAAAAGCCACAAAGAAAGAAAAAAACTGTTCTTTTCAGGTTAACTTCTGATAACTTCCCACATAGATTCAGAAGTGATTCTCTCCTAGCTCACAAGCAATTAGGTAAGGCTCAATTGCTAGCAGTTATCCAGCTGAAACCCCTTAGCTGGCTTGCTTTCTACTGTGTGGGTCAAATCCTGCTTCAGGAGCTTTTCTGAGTAGATTAAAGAACAAGTTTGTATTTCTTTGTGATGGTTGCTGTACTTTATAACAGAAAATCACCAAAGGAGTTTGGACAGAGAGCAGTCCATATAAACACATTCTTCATCTGCAATCATTCCCTCTTCTTCAACAAGCATGGGTTCAATATCATGGATTGGCATAGATGAATCTCTCAATGGAGCACTTTCAGGAGAATACTTGTTTCCCTGCTGTCTTTCAAGGTTATAGCTAGGGCATAGATCAGTGTTCATGCCTGAGCTTCCATTGCTGTTAGAGTTCCTCTCTATATAGCCTGGCCAGTATGTAGTCCAGTTCTTATGTCCAGCCTTCCAATCCAGATCCCTGGACACTGGATCTCTCTTCACATACCTTCTGGCACAGGTCTTAGGGTCCCTTCCACGTGCAGCCGTCTCCCTCACAGGTAGCGTCTGGAGTTTCCTAGCTCTGCAGCACCATTCCTCTGGCTTTCCCCAGTCCAATGGTGTATGCTGGCCCTTGAAATGCCTCCCAGTATACGTACTGCTCTGGACTCTTCTAGACCTCTCAAAGGCTTTTCTCTTCCTTCTTCCAAAGGGTTTCTTTCCTTCTCTGTCCATCCGGTTTGGCTTCTGGTTCTGATGATCCTTCAGATGAAACTGATGATCAAGCTCAAGCTGATTCTCAGGATAATGAGGATGATTCTCTGTAGAATAAACTCTACCTTTATTCTGCCTAGATGAGTGCTCCTCCCTAACACAGCGCAGCTGTGCTGAATCAGGCCCTGCCCTTTGAGATGAGTGCTTAGGGATTACCTCATAGCCCTCCTGATTGAACACGTTTCCCCACTTCAGCTCCTCTAATGGCTGTTGGAAACCTGTTGCATTCTGGGACTGGTAGTCTTTTATGGGAAAATTCTGTTTTCTTATTTCTACCAGAACTGACAGGTTGCTTGTTCAGAGACACTTCACCTTTTCTATAGCTCCTTCCTGAGCTATGACAAGCTTCCTTATCACAAACACCACTATGATGGCTGATTTCTGCTGGTTGCTGCTGCGGGAAACCCCAGATGAAAAATACGCCAAGCAGCGCACCAAGAGAAGCATTCGGGGGAAGAAGAAACGGGCCCACCAGGAGATTGATTGACCCAAGAATGACTTTAAAATCTAAACTGTGTTGACAAATATCGTGTTTTTACTAAACTTTGAAATACAAATTTGCTAGTTATTACCACAGTGTCGGATCTCATTTATTAGAATTTTATTTTCACACCATCGGGTGTTTGTCTTCATGTATTGCAATGGTGCGGTTTGCGTTTTCTATTCTTACATACATACCTGTACAACATTTTTTGCACATTTCTTTGCTTTGCTTTGTGTCTAACCTCGCTCTTATATGCTCAATGTTTGTGCACATGTATGTGGCTGTTTTAAGTGCAGACAATTTTGCTACCATCACAGTGTGTTTTGTTGACATTACTCTATTCTTATGTGCTGCCTTGTTACAATTTTCTTTATTCTTATTTGAATAACTACTAAACAATTAGTATAAAGAATTCATCCAAGAAACTTTAATCTCGATCGCACTCAATCTGAAACGTTCACCTCAAACTGCTAACCCAATGTAGCAAAAAATCTGTACGTGATGGAGCAAATTGGTTACCAGATTTGGATTCAGCGCACCAAAAAACGTAAAAATCAATCAAAACATTAGAGGCAGTTTAAAAAAAAATTTTTTTTAGTGTACCTGTGTTATTCATCATAGGTCCTCAATATTCAAAAAAACTTCATAGTGAGTTGTGCACACAAAAAAATCATATAACAATTTAAAGCAAAATCAACAGTAATGAGCCCGACACAATTGTGTTTCGATAAGATAAAAAATTCCATTTATCTGCATCAGGGGAGTGTGCAGAATAAACCAGCCAAAACAGCTGAAAATTCCACAGTTTAAAGAGCCAAACTCCAGCCGGCAGAATGCTCCACTGCCATACAAAAAAATCCAACAGAAATAATAAAATTGGTGGTGATCACATGATCAGAAACAGCCATTCAGAACAAAAAGAACCGATCAACAGCAAAATTCAAACCATCAGGTTCAATCATTCCTAGCCGGAACATTCAGGTATGTTCACGAAGCAATAGCTGCTTAAGGTAATTACCCCCTCACCATGTAATGGTATATATTCAAGAATCCGCCAGCATATATCAGAAGGGGAATGGTGGTGTATCCAATGGGCTACCAATGAGGCTGTTTTCACCTTAGTCTTAATGCAATTTCTATGTTCTCCAAGCTGCAAATGGATCTTATGGTGGTCCAGCCCACATACATAAGAGAGCAGGGACATATTATCATATAAATTACTCCTGCAGTCTCACAAGTTGTACAATGTCTCAATCGGAAGATTTTACCATCCACTTTAGTCCAAAGGGGACCAGTCAAAGCCAATGCACACTAGCTACATTTGCCACAAGGATAATGACCAGCAGAATCTTGTTCAATAGTGGTAGATTGGCCAACATCAAAAGCAGTAAGCAGTTCACCCACATTTTTACCATGCATAGGGGGGCTGCCACACTAGAGTGGAGATTTAATACCAACCAGTATTTACAGATCGATTTTACAACCCATAAACACCAGCATTGTCTCATCTTCAGGTTTATTATACTGTAAGAGAAGATCCCATTGGGCATACTTTGCTCTTAAATATGCCCTTTTAACATCAGCCTTATGCTAACCTTTTGCACTAAAATGAGAGTAAAAGCTTAGCTTCAGCCTGAAATGCTGTCTCAATAGAGCAAATCCAACATGCTCACAGATATTGATTGACAGGCACCTTCGTAGATTCAATGAGTGATTACTAAACTGCAGATAAGCATTACAATCCACAGATTTCTATAAGATTGAAGTTTGTATACCCGATTCAGATCTATTAATGTATACATCCAACAAATCAATAGTCCAAGCATGATAGTTAAGAGAAAACTGGAGATTAATGGCCAGACGAGCCAAATATGGAACTTATGAAATGCGTCCTCCGATCCCATCCATAGAACAAAAAAATCATCCAGATATTGATGCCATATACAAATATGTGGTTTAAAGTGGGATCCTTAAACATATTAAACCTTGAATTCAATTATATAGAGAGAAGCAACTGAAGGGGCAAGGGTGGACCCATAGCCACCTCATGGTGTTATTAGTAAAACCTCCCATTTAATCTGAAATAGTTTCTCCCCAAAACTAGCTTGGCTAGTCCATACATTTTTTTTTATTTATTTAGACAATTTTGTATACCGCCTTATCCTTCAATCAAAGCGGTCACAACACAATTGGGAGATACATTTAACACACGGGGATATGAGACACATACATTAATACTTACAGGGAACATGGGCAATGGAGGGTTAAGTGGCTTGCCCAAGACCACAAGGAGCATCTGTGGGACTAGAAACCCCAGCCCTTCCAGCCCAAGGTTGCTGTCCTCTAGTGGGATTTGAACCCCCGACCTTACGGCCTGAAGTACCTTGCTCCAACCACTAGGCTACTCCTCCCTAAAAACTAATGGAAAGTAATCGGGGGGGGGGGGGGGGGCTTAGAGCACAATGCTGCCTGGACAAGAACATAAGAACATAAGATATGCCATACTGGGTCAGACCAAGGTCCATCAAGCCCAGTATCCTGTTTCCAACAGTGGCCAATCTAGGTCATACATACCTAGCAGTTTCCCCAAAAGACACAGGTTCCACAGTGCTTGTACTGGGTCAAGCATTGATATCCTGGGTCCCTTCGTAATAATGGTTTATGGACCTTTCCTCCAGGAACTTGTCCAAACCTTGTTTAAACCCAGCTACACTAACAGCCTTTTGCTACATCCTCCGGTAACAAATTCCAGAGTTTGATTACACGTTGAGTGAAAAAATATTTTCTTTTATTAGTCTTAAATAGTTTACCCTGTAGCTTCATTGCATGTCCCCTAGTCTTTCTATATTCTTAAAACATAAACAATTGATCTATGTTTACTTTTTCCACTCCGTTCATTAATTTATAGATTTCTGTCATATCTTCCCTCAGCCGTCTCTTTTCCAGGTTAAAGAGCCCTAACCTTTTTAGCCTTTCTTCATAGGGGTATCCTTCCATCCCCTTTACCATTTTGGTGGCTCTTCTCTGAACCTTTTCTAATAACGCTATATCCTTTTTAAGATATGGCAACCAGAATTGCACACAATATTCAAGGATCACCTGCAAAGCCTGGTCTTGTAGGATATTCATGTACAGACTTGCAGTGTCCATTGTAATCATATATGTTACTGAAGACCAATCTGGATACTCTTACAGCAGTCTTAAGAAGTGAGCTGTATCCTGTATATATGATGGAATATCATGAACCAGAGGTCATAGAAATACATCTATAAATCATAAGAAGGGTTCCAGCACCGAACCTCGAGAGTAGAGAATTGGACGTCCTGATGGATGACTAAATACTTGCGAACGTTCGGCAGAAAATAATTATTGGTGTAACAGGGTTGCCTCAATTAAGAATCGCTATTCACAGGAGGTTAAAAATCCCCTATCTTTAGCTTCCATCACAAGATCCTTAATCAACTCAGCTAATTCAGCAGTTGGGTCATTAGCCAACAAAGAGTATAACTTAGGATCATTTAGCTGATGGAATGCCTCCTCTTTGTAAGCACTGCAATCCTGAATGACCACACTGCCACCTTTGTCCACTCTAGTGATGATTATAGAAGCATAATGTCACAACTCCTCAAGTGCCAAACATTCTTGCAACGATAAGTTACTTTGTGCTCCAAAGATATATGGATCTTCCATCAGAGATATGTCCCTAAGTACTAGGGGCCTGATATTGAACAAGGCGACGATGCAGGACCTACCCAGCTAAAGATACCCACTCAGTAAAAGAGACCAAATCATCATTCAGGTTGCTCCTACACAGGAAAACCATGAAAATGAGTGCCGAAGCATAACAGCAGGCGCATAACGCGCCATAAGTGGGCAGACACCAAGAGGGGATTTTGAACTGCCCATGTACGAAAGACCCAATGCATACCCATGTAGCAAGCTCCTGGATTACCCATGTAGTGGTCAGCACCGACAAGCAGGGTCCAGCAGCTGCCTGTGCAGAAGCCCCCCTCTGGCTGGGCTGATAGGTAGCAGCAGCACAGCATCCAGGAGGACTGCAAATTTCTGCCCTGATGAGGCAGAGGCCCTTGGGTGAGCAGTACTCCAGTATGAGGAGGTGCTTTACCCAAGGGGGGGGGGGGTCGGAGGCCCAACCTGAGGCTATCCATGGCCATCTGGAGGGGTATCCAGCTGCATCTGCGCAGCTGAGTAGCCACAAAGGGGCAGGGAGAATGGAGGGAGGTGGGGCAGAGTAGCAGACCATGGCAAACACACTGACAGAGGCACAGATGTGCGTCTGCACATGCAGACAGGGATGTGGGGACAGTTCACAAGCAGGAGGCCGCAGCAATGTGAACTGGATAGAAGACAGCCAGGGCCAGTACCACACAGAGTACAACACTGCCAGCCCTGGTTGGCCTAAGCAGTAGCCCTGTCCTGACACAGCATGTGGGTAAGCAGGAGCACCCTGTGGTGGGGGATGGCACCAACTGCAACCTGCAAAGAAAAGCCCACACCACAGGGAGACAGCAGTGGAGGCATGGCTCTGTGCAGGGAGGGCTGTGAAGTGGGTGTTCAATTACCGCATGTGCATTCACCAGACACCACACACTGTGGATGCACAGCAGCCACAGCACATCACAGGCAGAACAGAAGAACAGGTTGTGACATGGTAATGGCATTGGACAGAGCAGATGTGCAATGGCTGGCATGCCCAATCCAAGGATTTCCATGTTACACAGAGCTGCACAAAGCATGTAAGTGTGTGGTCTTTATAATGCCAGATGGCCAGTGTGCCACCACTTGAACAAAGTCTGGTCCAATCACTTTCACCAGCCATGTACCATGCCACCCAGGCCAGATAGTGGTGCTACAGGTGGGAGTATGGAAAGGGGATGGGGGGATGAAGACAATGGCAGAATATGGGAGCCAGAGTTGTGACAGGAGTGTGGGTGTGGGGCTGATCTGGTAATGGAGGGGGGGGGGCTGCATGGAGCATCCAGCCTTGGCCAGGTGGCTATGGTGTGTGTGTGTAATCTGAGGCAGATGCTGGAGGTGTCCTAGTGGTTGTGCCACACAGGGGATACACAGGCACATAGCCTTGCAGCCTGGATGGGCAGCCCACTATGCACAAGCAGGATATGTGAATGTACAATAGGTGACCTGGGAATGTACTACTGAACCAATATGGACCTCAATCTCATGTTCACAGTGACAACGGTATCTGACACACCCTGGAGGCTCTGAAGTGTTACTTCCGGACAATGCACCGCCAGTGTCCATGCCTCATGCAGCGCCTCTGAGACCAGTTGGCAGTAGACACAGGTCAGTGGGATATACAGCGGACCCTAGTAGCCACAGTGAACACCAGTCATTGAAGATCAGGAAGTGCAGGTAGACTGGCTGGTGGGGACTGTCCACAGTGTAGGACAGAGTGTCCATGGCAGTAGGACTGAACACCTATCCTGAGACCTCAGACCAAGTACAAATATAAATAAGGGTGACATCAAAACACATTGCGGTGTTGCTAAAAGAAAGGTGTTTGGTTCTACTACCATCGTCTCCCTGCTATGATGTGTCCATGACCCCCTGCAAGAGGCTCTGCCTGTCATGTAGGACACAGTGTAGGATAGGACAGCACAGAGTTGTGCATAGTCACACCAAAGCACACCAATGTATGCCGTGCACTGGCAGGCCCTGACTGCACCCTGTTGGAAACAACCCAGACAGTGCCACATCATTGACCAGCTGTACAGGGGTACACATAATAAGCAGTGAGCCTAGATGCTGGAGAGGGGGCCTACCAACCACAGCAGGATACCTGTGGGTAACAGGAATGCAGGCTGCAGGTGGGCACAGGGGATAGTCTGCAGGGAACACTGGAGGGTGGCATGCCCTTTTGGTCATATGTGGGCATGCAGATATGGCCCCAGTACTGTCCCAGACCCACCCCCTGGCCAATGTGCAGGGACATATGTAACCCACCCCCACCCCTCTCTTCACAGGCCAAGCTGGGGAAGCCCCAGGTATGGCAGGGTCAATGCAAGTGCCACCAGCAAGTGGTCATGCTACCCCAGAACAGCAGGTACAACAGGTTACCTCCAGCAGCTAATCCTCCAGTGGGGAGGAGGAGGGGTTCAGCACAATGGAGGAGGAGGACAGTTCCATGGAGGGGGCAGCATCTGTTGATCAAGCCGCAACAATAGAGGTGGGGGTGGCAATACCTGACTCCACTGGGGCCAGAATGGCGGTCCCAGATGAGCTGGAGGTGGAGTGGACTGAGGGGGTAGGGAACCCCAACCCGGAGGTGGCTGGGGGCAGTGGCTGTACATGTGGAGTAGGTGGTTGTGGAGGCACCTGAAGAGGCCATGGAGGGGTTGGGAAGGCTGCAGGGTCCCAACAAGGTAGGCTTGACAGTGGAGGAGGAGCTGTCAGAGAGTCTGGTCAAATCATGAGAGTTAGAGGAGGAGGGGGAGGGTTCCAGCAGTGGTGACCAGTCAGGGGCGTCAGGGGAGGAGGGGGGTTCTGGCAGTGGTGACCAGTCAGGGGAGGAGGGGGAGGGGTCCAGGGGTGAAGAGCAGCCAGGGGGTTCTGGGAGGGAGGAGGGGTTGGAGGGAGAGAGTCACATGGGCCTGGGGTCTGAGGGGGGGGGTAGGGGGAATGCAGGCACAAGCCACTAGGCAACCCATGACTGGGGTGGCAGACACACTGCGGGCCTCCATGATGTTGAAGATGGAGCCATTGGAGGACCAGCAGGTATCTGCGGTGCACCACATACCCCAGCCAAGCATGCCGTCCATGGGGCCAGACCCCAAACACATAGACTGGCACAGCTTGGGTGCGAGGCACCATAGCCCCTGAGGCCCCACTCCACATGGACCCCTTATACCACCACTGGACACAGGGGCCCAGCATGTACATCTGATGCCAAGCTGTGGACCATAACCACCCATACAGGCAAATGGTGATGAGTCCATGGCCACTCTTGCTGCAGAGGTGTGCCTCCTCAGGGAGGAGGTCCATGCCGTGGCACAGGCCATCTGCAGATGCCTGGACACAATGACAGCTGCATTCCTACACCACAGCCAGGACCACCCAGCACCATAGCCCCCTATGGCACGACATTGGCATTTGTGGGCCACCAGCCAGCAGCCAGCTCCACCTTGGCCATGGGTGTGTATAGGTGCAGCAAGGGTGGGAGTAGTATTGTGTAGGTCCAGACACTGTGGACCAGCCAAACATGTGAGAGCATGTTAGTCACTGTTGTACAGTCTGCTGCTATTGCAGCCAATGCTGTATAGTTTGCTACCATTGTAGCCTATGTTGTATTTGTCTGTGCCTGTGTTTCTGAATAAAAGATCTGTTTTACCAGCCAATTGTGTTGTCATTATAGCCAGGGACAGGGCTGTCTGTAAGCCATGGTGATAATGGTGGTGGTAGGGTCCCCAGGTGGCAGGGTGTGGGCCAAAGCCACATCAGGGATCCACCAACAATGCCACCGCAGTGCACAGGTATTGCAGTGGCATGCCAGGGTGCCTGCATACTGCACCATGTCCTCTGGGGGTACCATGAAATGGCAGCACAGTACATGGGCAGGCTGGTATGCCATCATGATACCTGTGCTTACAGTCACCACTATGTAATATACCCAGGCAACACACCTACACACGGGCAATGTGACATGGTGGCATGGGCATATACAACTAGTGTGCTTCAGTGCTTGTGACTTATCCAGGTAGCGCAGTTCCCATGTATTGAACTCCCTCATCAGTATTGTATACAGTTAGGATGGCATACAGCGACATACCCGGAAGCAGATTTTTGAAAGTGCAGCAGCTATAATGCTGCATGGGTAGCGGATATGGTTTTGGATGGGGCATGGTCTACCTGGGTGTCATAACCGCGCATGTTGAAAAGGATTATGTGGGTAAACTACCTCTACCATAGTAGTTGAGTAGTACAATGGCTAACACAGCACCTAAAGCCCAAAGCGCACCAGAAAGGCCAACTTCACACACTCAGAGACTTCCATGGTCCTGGGGCTCATAATTCAGTGGCAAATCACTCTCTTTGCCGCAGAGGATGCTGGCACACAGCAGCTGGCCTGGAGAGACATAGTCAGGAGGATGAATGCCATCCAGCACCAGAATGGGGACATGGAGCATATCAAGAAAAATTGGCGGGTGGTACAGCAGGCTGCAAAGGAAAAGAGGACCAACAACAGCAAGCTGCAACCAGAGCCTCAGGGCAGACCCAGCCCCTTGAGGAACAGGTCCTGGGGTGAATGGAAGAGGTCTCAGTCACTGGGGTCCCTGGCTTCAGTAGCTTTGCTCCCACCTCACAGGAGGGTGAGTTGTGCTTGGTGCACACACTGTGCGGCACTGTAACAGTCTTATGTGAGCCCCATCACTGTCCATGCTGGGTTGCAGGTGTGCCATCACCACCATGCCCCTCATGGTAGCATGGCCCTGCAAAGACGGGTCATGGGTCCCCCACCACCCCCCTCACATTCACACCCATATCCAGGCTCAGGGTCACATGTGTGCACTACCGTGTGTGTTGGTGCACTGCCAGCCCTGTCCACTGTGTATCTGCTGTGGCATTGCTAGGCTGTCCACAGCAGTCATGTTGGTGATACAATGACAGGGGTATTGTACACCCAGCATGGCCATGGCAGCTGTACGGTGGCTTATTCCTGTGCACCTGAGCCTGTGGGGGCAAAGGGACAGTGCAGCTGGTATGTGGGGCAGTGGCGGGGTGCAGTCACCTAGACAGTGTGGCCAGGGCAGTCTACCATTCCCCAGTCATGGCGGTCAGTTTAATAAATAATGATGGGCTGAATAGTGGTGGTGTCTGTTGGTGCACAGTGACATCCACAGCCTGTTGGTAGCACCTCCTGGGTATCAGGGTTGTATGTGGTCCAGTCCACCATGGCGATGGTGTGGCATACCTGCATAGGGAGAGAAGGGGGAGAACATTCATGTGTGCCCCACACAGTTTGGGGAATGTGTGTGCAATACAGCTGGAGCCAACAGCAGGCCCACCTATCATATGCAGGTACTCTGGCCCTGTCAACTGCCATGTTCCCTGTGGTGCGCATGCGGTGCAGTGGTACACCCCCTGCAATGCCTTGGATTGGAGGCACCCTGGTTGGCAGCTAGGAGACATCCTGTGTTGACCTGGGGGGGGGGGGGCTATAGAAGCTGGCTAGGTCCCCAACCTTTGAGACCTATGCACTGTTCACGTGTGTGTGTGCGTGTGTGCCTACACCACAGTTCCAACCAAGCAGGGACTGTCTCTCTGTCTATCACCCTCAGGGATCCCCATGCCCACTTCCTTGTGGGGCTGGGGCCCCCACCACTGCCACTCCATGCTCTGTTTACTGCCACAATCACGTATTTGCAGCAAAACAGCACATGTGCCCACAATGTTCATCAGCATTCATATGGCACACCTCCCACCTACCCAGCACCATGTTTGCCCCAGCTGTGCATATTTTAATGTCTATTGTGGGTTGGGTGCCTGTTTGGGGGCTGACATCTGTCTACACTCACCTAGCAGCCAGACATTGCCAAGGTGTCCACCAGCTGCTGCTTGCCCCAGGCTGGAATGGCCAAGTGTGTAGGTGTCATGGCAGGTGCCTGGGTAACATGCACACACATTCCTGAGCATCATATTTGCATCCACCACCTCCTGCATATTCATAGAGGTGTAATTGTGCTGGTTCTGGTAGGCCCTCTGATCCTGCCTGGGTGCCCTCAAGGCAAAATGCATGCAGTTAATGATGCCCAGCACTGATGGTAAGCCAGCCAGGTCATAGAAGGCCTGCTCATCTTCTGCCACTCCAGCAGGGTCTGGGGGGGGGGGGGGTAGGCTATGAAGTGGTTCATGCGACAGAGCAGTGCTCCTCTGATGGCATGTATGCAGTGACTTGTTGTGGACTGCATGATGCCAGTGGTTGTTCCAACAATATGCTGGAAGCTCCCTATTGCCAGGAAGGCTAAAGCAGTGGTCATCTTCACAGCCACTGGCAGTGCCTGGCTTCCTGTGGTGGCTGGCTCCAAGTCCCCACAGAGTCTGGTGCACAGCTCTGTGATGGTGCCTCCATCCAGCCGGTACCAGTGGTACACCTCCTCCTTGGTCAGCTGCAGATAGCTCACCCTGGGCCTGTGCACCCAGGGGGCACGGCACCTGGGGTGCTGGACAATTGCTTGCTGCTGTCTCTCTGCAGCTAGCCACATCCTCCTCTGTGCCTGGGCATGATGGATACATCTCCACCTCTCTAGGAGCCTGTGGAGTGCCCACATGGTGTCCTCGGCTGTCCTGCATGGGTTTGGGCACTCCACTGGTTGAAAAACCTCTCCAATAGCACCTCTCTCTTGCATGGATTTGCTTGACCACACACGTACGGCAGTCCATGGGTAGTGTTGCGGTGCCCTAGATGTCACAAATCCTCGCCTAGCCTTGCGCAGTTTATAGCATCTTCCGGCGCCACACAACATGTTTGAATAGTTGTGTTATGTAGGTATGACGGGGCCACACCTCAGCCACACCTCATTACGCCCTCACAGCTTGGCGGTTGCTGTTACCCAGTTATGGTGGATTTTCAAAATAAGCCATCTTCTTGAATATTTGGTATACACGGTTATGGCCTCCTTCCATGGGTAAGTCCCTCATTTCAGCCTCTATCGCATGCCTAGTTCTTTGAATATCAGGCTCTAGGTCCTTAAAGGTAATAATGGTAGAATCAGTAGGTCTTGGAGGCATCCAAGAAGAGGTGGGAGGACCACTGACATATCCGGCATCGATGTGTATTTCTCAAAAAATACACATAATTGTAACATTCTAATAAAACAATGGAAGGCCAGTTGGAATTGAAATGGATCATGGAAATTAGTAGGAAAAAAGCTGAAGCAATAATTGAAAAAATCTGTGTTGTAGTCAGCCATAACTTCAGCAGGTTTATCACAGCCAATGTTAATATTTGTCCATGGCCTTGGTCTGGGAACGGATTGTTGGTCCTTGGCATGGCTCCCAATTCCACCTTGGGGAAGTTTGGTTTTCACTCATATGCAAACAGGAAGTTGGCATCAGGCTTCAGAGGGGGAAGAAGCCAAACAGCCCTGCAGTGCCAAAGTTTTAAGTTATAACCATTAATAAGAGAAACCCAAATCTGCTAATTTTTGTTGGAACGCACACCATGAAGATAAACCATTTCTTCTCGCAGTGTGTTGTTCCTTTTTTTCTTTTAAAAGGGGGGCACAACCCTACAAGCACTAAGGAGATCAAAACCCTCAGTACACTCTGGTACAATTCTTTCAGACTTAGCTGTTGTCATAAATCAAAGAAAAGTCACTTAGCTGATCCAAAGATCTCTGCTATGGAGAACCGATTTACTGAAGAGGCATCATTCACACAGGGAGGAAGCCAAGCCTTCACCCATTGCCGATCACCAGAAAGAAACGCCGACACTTCAGCTTACAACCGTTCTCCCATGGCCATTTCTCTTCCGCAGACTTTTCAAACTTTCAAAAGCATCCTTGAAAAGCAACTATGTCATGGTAAAACCATGAGCTAGTAACCCAACGTTGCGTTTCAAGCCATGGATTCTCTTGGCTCTTCTTCAAACTTTGTTGCTTCTAAACATATCCGGAGCACAATGGTCTTTAAATGCCATACCTTGATCACATGACCGGTCCAAAAACCAATGGGAACCAACAAACCTTAAACACTCCCCCTAATCAGGGATTTATAAAATACTCCACCAATCCAGAGAGGAATTTAAACCCATAGGTGATACCGAATCCAAAGCATAAATCCAGAACTGTTCGCAATGACGTAAAACAGAATCACGATTGCCTCCTCTAAATTTCATTGTTACATGGTCCAAAATTCTCCATCGTAAATCAGCAAATTGATGTTGATATTCCTGACAGTGCGCAACCATCGGAACTGACATTACTCCTGTGGTTATGCGGGAGCCGCCTCTTCATCGTTCTAGAGGTCTTGCCAATGTATAATTTTAAACATGGACAAATTATCACATACACTATAAATGATGATTGACATGTAGTGTGACTCTTGCTGTATATTTGACGATGCTGAGACGGGTGTTCCCACACTTCACCTTCCAGGGTCTGTGTACAGAAATCACAATTCATACATTGAAAATGTCCCCCGGTGGAGCATTGTTGTGAACCACCCAATCTGCTATATTTTGACCTCGTTCAAAGGCCACTCTCAAAGGCTTTTCAAAACAAGTATGTAGGGATAATACCGGCCAATGTGTTTTTAAAATTTTCAACACTTCTGCCGACTGTGGCATGTAGGGTAACACTCCCACATAAGGAAGTATTTTCTCTGATTCCATGGGATGTTCAGCCGAGTCCCACCATTCAGCATAGTTAAAATGTGCCCTTCGAAATGCTCAATCAATTATAGTTGATGGATAGCCCCGTTCCAATAAACGTAGTTTCAAAATATATGCCTGTATCTTGAAATCCTCGATCGTTCAGCATAATCGCTGCAGCCTAATGAATTGGCCTATTCAGAGTCCCCTACGAAGGGGACCCGGGTGATAACTTCGATAATGTAATATTGTGTTCCTTTGGACCTCCTTCCGATATAAGGTCGATCTTATTGTGGATTGATCTTTAAATATACATAAATCCAAAAATTCAATGGTCTCTTTATGGAACTTTTTTGTAAATTTTAAATCTTCCAATATAGAATTAATCCAAACAAAGAATTCCTTAAGTTTACATTCTGTGTCTGTCCAAAAGAAGAAAATATCATCAAGGAACCTAATCCACATTCGAATATGTTGAAACGATATTGAGGGGTAAATAAAAATAGACTCAATTCAGCCATATAAAAAGTTGCTATAGAAGGGGCAACCGTGGCCCCCATTGCTATACCATGTATTTGATGATAATATTTCCCCTCAAACTGAAAGAAATTTTTTGTCAGCACCAATCGTAATAGCTGAAGCACAAGTTTCTTAGGCAATCGGGTAGGCAATATTAATGGCACATCTGCCGCCATCAGTAAGGCGGCCTCCTGATTGATGTTAGCATAGAGGGCTTGCACATCCATTGTTACTAACAACCAGTTAGTTTTATCATCCGGTAATTGATGTAAAATGGGCAAAAAATGAAACAAATCTCTAATATATGAAGGTATAGTTGATAATAAAGGGCGAAAAAACAAGTTGCAAAATTGTGACAACAGCTCCAGAAGAGATCCTCGGCAGGATACAGTTGGACGACCTGGGGGATCCACCAAACATGTATGGATTTTAGGCAACATATATAAAGTGGGGAAAAGTGGATTTTGTTGTTTAAAAAAGAAAATTCTTTTTCAGTAATCCAATTATGATGCAGTGCAAACGTCGTGTATTCAACGATCTCACTTTTAATATCCCCTGTGGGATCACAAGCCATCAACCTATAATATTTTTCATCCAAAAGATTAAGGGGTATGTTTACTAAATCCTCTTAACGTGCACGGCGTGTTAGTCTGCAGGATGCCATAAAAGGAGTGGGCGGTCCGGTCAAAAATAGCAAAACGGGATTAGCGTGTGCTGCGCTGCACGCTCTTGTGCGCCGCGCACATTAGCGCACGAGTAACGCACGCAGGAAGCATAAGCAGGCACGCTGATATACAAGCAGAGAAACAGGGCTGCAGTACAATGGTAAAGACACTGATAGATGGTTCAGGTGTCATGGGTTCAATCCCCCACTGTGCCCAATGAAAAAGACTGGCTGAGGCACTACCATTTATGTGTAATATTGCATTGTGAGGCTTTTTAATTTTATTTTACTTGCTGCTGCTAGCAAACGCACTCTCAAAGTGCTGTAACATAAGGTGCTGCATAAGGCACCCCATAAGGTACCCCAGAGGGCACATTTTAAAGTGCACTGTCTGCCACGGCACCCTACAATGTTGCTTAAAGGGTGGCCTATAGGGCGCCATATAGGGTGCCCTATGAGGCACAGCAAGGTCATATCACTGTTTTTGATGGCAGCACTGTGCGTTTAAATGCATGGAAATCTTAAGTAGGTGCGCTGACATGCAAAGGGGAACAGCAGTGTAGCACAATGGTTAAAGCACTGACTGATGATACAGGGGTCATGAATTCAATCCCCAGTGTGCCTAATACGTAAGGTTGGCTGAGGCATCAGCTTGGAAAGGTAAGTATTGTTTCCTGAGGCACTTTATTTGTATTTTATTAATTGCTGCCAGCAAACACACCCTCATGTGCCGTAACCTAAGGTGCCACATAAGGCACCCTATAAGGCACTCCATAGGGCACATTATAAAGTGCACTATCCGCCACGGCACCCTATAATGTCCCCTATAGGGCACCCTATCAGTCACTCCATAGGATACTGTATAGTGCACCTTATATGGACGGTAACCATAAGGTGCCCTATAGGGCGCCCTATAAAGCGCCCTATGAGGCACCTTATGGTTACAGTACACTGAGGGTGTTTTTGCTGGCAGCACTAATGTACATTAAAAATAGATAATGCTTTGGACAGCCCTATAAAATAACCCCACTGTGGGTTTGAACCCATGACCTCTGGCTCCACTGGCAGTGAAGTAACTAGTGGACTACAGCTCCATAGCTGCAAACAAACCCCTGGCTGGCTGCAGAAGGACTGCAAGTCACCACACAAACAGTCTGTTGTGGTCACCAGGATAGGGTTAACCCACCCATACCCAGGATGCACTGCACATGCAAATCAGCAGTCTACAGATGATCACAAGATGGGGTATGCACCCCCACAGCACCTCGGCCTGGTTTGGGCAACTGACCGTGTGTGGTACTGGCACAGAGTAGCTACACACCGTCACATTGTGCAGGTACTGCACTCACCCTGAGGGTGAGGTTGGGCGCCCAGCCCCAGGTCCACAGCAGAGATAGGCCATGCTGCAGGTCCCCAGCAGTGCTAATGTGTGAGATAGGTAGTTTCTGCAGACACACCTTGGATGTATCTGTATGTCTCAGTCAGGTGTAGCCCCTATGGACTCCTAGGAGGATTATGTACTACCACCCTCCTTCTCCTCCAGGGCTGAGGGTGGTAAACAGGGTCTCCCACCAACAGATCCACATTCTACCTCCCTGCAATGGTGGCCATAAAGGGGACCATCAACCCCAATCCTGCTGGGGAACAGACACCCTACAGGGCAGTCAATGCAGCTCTGTACACATCCATAACGCAATAGCAGACAGACATTAGGCCTAGATATGCTAAGCTGCACCCCACCACTATATGAAATTCTCCTGCAGCAAGCCTTCAGCCACTGCACCCTGCAAGGCGCTCCATAAACACACATACCAGCTGCAGGCAGTCTGCTAGCTAGTCCATAGTGCATGTTCCTGATGGAAATGCGTGCAACCAGAACTGGGATGTCAGCATACACAAAAAGCAGATAAGTCAGTGACTGGGCACCAAAAGGAAACCCATAAATATCACACGAGAAAAATACTGTATAGCACTATGGGGGTGCCTAGCCATGCTGTGGTCACTGCACAGTCAGGGTGAGAGTGATCTCCCAGCAGGACATGCTGTGGCCACCCTGTCTGTGCAGGAGGTGGCCGGGCACTACAATGTCCCAGCCAGTGCCCTATGCCCTGTGCAGATGCATCCTGGCCAGGTCAACCTGTCCGGGCTATACCCATGTACCTTGCTCCTCATTATGCACATTGGCAGGCCAATACTGGCAACAGTGCTGGCAGTGTGGGCTGTGGAGGGTGGATAGACAGACACACCTATGCCAGCATTGTGCTACTATAGAGGAGTTTAGCAGCCCTGGCCACTACACCAGTCCTGGGCACAGTGCAGGCATGGATATGGTGCGCAATACTGTTGGGGGTCACTCCCCAGGGTGGTAAACACTGTCAGAGACCAGACCTGAAGCACACTCCACAGACATCAGAAAGGTTGCTATGATGGAGCTCAATCAGCAAACTGTGCTTAACGTAGGAATTGCTATCTGCCAGTAATCATAGCAAACTTTTGATAGCTGTGTACCGTATTCCCAGGTGTAGGGTGGCATTGCTAAGGTATGCAAGTGCTAGTATTGGGAGATGCACGCAGGGCCCAATGTCCTGCCTCTCCAGGAGGCATTGGCTAATGGAGCCTGTGGGTGTGTGTGTGTCTGCCCCTGTTGGCTGCTGCTTTACGGCAGAGGTTCCCAACTCCAGTCCTGGTGTGCCAAACATTGTTCGGGTTTTCATGCTGTCCCTCATGAATATGCATGAGATACATCTGCATACCATGGGGGTGGCGCATAGATATGCAGCACAGGCATCTTTATTAGAGGCAGCATGGAACCTGAATGGTGTTTGGCCCTCCAGGACTGCATTTGGGAGACTCTGCTCTAGGTAATGCGCCTGTTTATGGTGTCTTTGCTCTGTAGAGTAAAATGTAGGTGTTTTGGGCATATTTACGTCATCTGCAATAAACTTTCTGTCTGTATTAGCACGTTGTAGTAGTGGGTAAAACATGGGGACTGGGTTGGCCGGCACCACAGCTGGGACTTGAAGCTGTGACCTTCTGCCTCCAAACACACTGGTTGTGTGCACTGCACCACTGTGTTGCCACAGAGACAGTGCATTCCCTGGTGATAGCATGACTGTTTGTCCGGCAGGGCCTGTCTGTTGCAGTGCATGGCACCCACCTACACAGGGCTAGGGCATGGTCTGCTCTCGGCAGCTGCCACTGCCCCCTCCACCACCAGTACCCCTCCGCTACCATGCTGACATGGCCTTATATTGGAGACATCAAAAAACCTGAATGATTTGTGGCTCTCCAGGACTGCATTTGGGGGACTCTGCTCTAGGTAATGCACATGTTTCTGGTGTCTGTGCTCGGTGGGGTAAAATATAGGCGTTTGAACCATGTGTATGTTCTCTGCAATAAAGGTTTGTCCTTACTATCACGGTTTAGTAGTGGGAAAAATATGGGGACTGAATTGGCAGTAGCCCCAGCTGGGACTTGAACTTGTGATCTTCTGCTCCTGAGCACACTGGCTGTGTTCACCGCACCACACTATGCTCACAGAGACAGTGCAGTCCCTGGAGATACCATGGTTGTTTGTCAGACAGAGCCTGTCTGTTGCAGTGCATGGTACCCACCTACACAAGGCTAGGCCATGGTCTGCTCTGGGCAGCTGCCACTGCCCCCCTCCACCACCAGTACCCCTCTGCCACCATGCTGACATGCCCTTCTGCTGGTGGTGCTGGTGGTGTGCAATTTCAAGCCATCCAGTGTGCAGGTAGGCGGCTGCCTATGGTGCGTGTTCTGGGGTAGGGGTGCCTGCATAGGCATCCACGCTTCCCCACAACACTGCCTGCCAATGTTCTGTGCCCTTGGGGGTACCTGCTGGGTACTATCCCCTGTGACACTGTGCTAAACACTCTCGTGCCCATGTTGGGCCCTCATCAGTTGCTGTCTGGCTGCTGTTCAGTTTCAGCATTCCTAAGTGCCACCTAGGCATCTGCCTAGTCCGCACTGTGCCCCAGCTGCACCACAGCATGTGCCGCCTGCAGCCCTCTGTATTCCCTTTCCCAGCATCTGTCCAGTTGCCCATTCCGACATGCCCGCCCTGATGTTGTGGAACATGTGCATGCCATAGGTAACCTGTCCAATGGAGAGGGAAACCCTGATCAGTGCTATTTCACTGTGGGATCATTCACCTTGTTTGGGGACGGAGCGTAGAACCTTCCAAAATTCATATTTATTTTTTGGGGCTTTCTTGGGAGTGTTTTTTGATGTTTCCCATTACTATCACTATTGCCCAGCTTGATTATGATTTTTTTTAATTTGTTGGGGTCATTTTCAATGTTTATTTGCACTTTTGTTCCGTGCACATGTATCACACTTATCACTTTTTTGTAGGTTTCCCTGGTTTTGCTGTACATTGCTGACAGAAATGGTTTCTTTTCCCTTTAATTCAGCTCTAACGTGAGGTTTTCACTTGCGTTATTTTTGGCCTCAAATTTCACATCGTTAGTGTGCGGGGAGCCTCTCCCCTCCCACTCTCCACCCATTGACCCCTTCTCTCCGCCCCTGGGGAGCCTTCCTCCGCCCTCCGGGAGCCTTTCCATGCCTTCAGCGCTCGTTTGCGCCGCTGCGTGTGTGAGCGCGCACTAAAGCGCATTTTTGCCCCATAAAGCGTCATTAGCGCGCGTTAAGGTACCTTAGCACGTGCTAATTGCACAGCATGCAGGTTAAGAAGGTTTAGT
This sequence comes from Ichthyophis bannanicus, assembly GCA_033557465.1. Lineage (NCBI taxonomy): Eukaryota > Metazoa > Chordata > Amphibia > Gymnophiona > Ichthyophiidae > Ichthyophis > Ichthyophis bannanicus. Next base: position 1,059,837,482 of record CM066031.1, on the reverse strand, counting down.
TAACATACCCCTAAGATTCATCCATTGACTACTGTTTCATATCAATCTCTATCCTGGATCACTGTAGCTCCACCCTTATCTGCACTATGTATAGCAATATCCTTTCGAGCTTTTAAAGATCACAATGCTATAAACTGTCCTCTAGTGATATTAGAAAAAGCTCCGGATGAAGTTCTTGCTTCTAATAATGCCACATCTCGTAGTACTAACTTTTGAAAAGTCTCGATGGTGGAATCTGATGAACCCTGAGGCATCCACTTTGAAGGATTTTTGATCACAGATATATCAGGCTTAGTAACAAGACCAGATCGCTGATGGAAAAAATGAGAAACATGTAGTTTTCTAAAGAACCGGTATAAAGCTACTCTCATATGAAAGGGGTTATACTGTGAAGAGGGTACTAGCTCCTGGTTTTACCACGACATAGTTGCTTTTCACAGTTGCTTTTGAAAGTTTGAAAAGTCCGCGGAAGAGAAATGGCCGCGGGAGAACGGTTGTAAGCTGAAGTGTCGGCGTTTCTTTGTGGTGATCGGCAATGGGTGAAGGCTTGGCTTCCTCCCTGTGTGAATGACGTCTCTTCAGTAAATCAGTTCTCCATAGCAGAGATCTTTGGATCAGCTAAGTGACTTTTCTTTGATTTATGACAACAGCTAAGTCTGAAAGAATTGTACCGGGGAGTACTGAGGGGTTTCGATCTCCTTAGTGCTTGTACGGGTCGTGACCCCCTTTTAAAAGAAAAAAAGGAACAACACACTGTGAGAAGAAATGATTTATATTCATGGTGTGCGTTCCAACAAAAATTAGTAGATTTGCGTTTCTCTTATTGATGGTTATAGTAAATTTGTGGGAAACACATTTTGGGTTTAAGGGTTAGGAAAGTTTTAAGGTAAGCACCATGGGTCTGCTTGAGACCACTGCAAGTCCTAGAGAGGGGTGGCAGAGGAGGCAATGGACCAACCCTGGACCAATGGTGCTCTAGGCGGCTGCCTAGTTTTCCGAAAGGTTGCGCCGGCCCTGGCTAAAATACAAATACGAGAAGAAATAAAGAGAGTTACTGCAGAAATCACAAGTAGATCAAAACTTGACATGGGAATGCCTTAAGAGAGATGGAATACCTAAAGATGAGAGATTTGTAAATACAGAACAGGAAAGAGAACTATGGACAAGATTATTTACAGCCAGAATAGAACAAATGGTAAAACAAACACAGATTCTGTAGCACTGAATTAGAAATGGTCATCTGTCTCTGGATGTGATATGCTGTCATTAGCAATTTAATCTGATTGGCTGGGGTTTGTTTGGATTAACTGGCTGCCTCTTTTAAATAACCATTAGTGAGACTGGGTTGTATTCTTGAGTTTGAATGAATTCCGCTGTTCAGCAGGTCCTGATGCAGCCCTAAAAAATTGAGGGGCGAAACACAAGTCGACCGCATGCCTTACAGCATTAACTCTTCTGAAGATTACTACTTGGGGTGCTAAAGCTAAGTGTTTTCAGTTCTTTTAAAATGCATTTGAAAATTGTAAAACATGCTTGGGAACCTATGAATGAAATTTGGGGCTAATGACAGTGTGTTGGCATTAACTAGTGTATGCGGTCGCTAGTCAGCCACCCTCCCCTTACTGAGGTTTCCAATCACCCTTATATCTCCAGTAAGAGTTAGCTGTTTTTTTCATGGAACAACTATTATGATAGTTAAACAGTATGATATTACGTTACATCCTCCAGTTTCAACATTATTAAGCAAGTAGCTCTTTTTGTGCAAGTTATTGGTAGTTGTGAGAGTTACATGGAGTAGATCTCTTTTGTATATCATGTCCTGGCAATCTTTTATGTGTCCAATATGTGTGCATATAAAGTCCAAAGCCACCTTTTATTTTAGGAGATATTGGACATTAATGGGTTGAACTGCTAGGGTGCCAATAATGTTGACCACAGCTGTATGTCCCCTCTTCCATCTCTATTCTTTAAGTGTTTCTCACCTAACTCTGTAGTAGTCTAGTCCCTGAGGCTTCCTGTTGCAGTGCATTCAGCAAGAGAAAAAAGCAGTGAATTAATCCTAAACCCTTTCATAGGGAAATCGGGGGGGGGGGGGGGGCGGAAGTTAAGGATTCACAGGAGATAAATCTAAGAGGGGAATTATAGAAAAGACATATAAGTGCAATCTGGAACATCTAAGCTGGAAGTTCTGGAAGAAAAAAAGCAGGCACGTCCAGGTGCAGACATGATTTCAGAAACGTGGACATGCCCGATAGGGGCATCTGCAGGAGCATCGACATAGACATCCTCAGAATGGTATTTCAGAACCTGGATGTCTAGAAACAGCCTGTGACTGTATTATTGAAATTGTACTGAGTACTGGGGATGATAGAGTATGAGGGCTGGGGATGACGTCTACGGGGGTTGTCTCCTCTACACCCTCTTGATGATTTTCAGCTAAAACAAGCACTTTTCCAATGCTTATTTGTGCCCAGAGTGGGTCTAAACTTAGATGTGACTCTGCATATTTCTAAGATTGGGCAGAGACATCCAGATTCCTAGAATGCCCCAGCCACTCCTCCACTATGCCCCCTTTGACATCCACAGACCCAGTTTCTAAAATGGCTCTGAAGACATCTCTGTGCTCATTTTTGGATGTCCAAACATGAACAGGGCTTCCAAAATGATCCCCAGAGTTTACAAGGGGTAGAGTGGGGGATGTTAAAGCAGAAACGAGGAACTTAAAAGGCTAAGTGCTGCAGTTACTCAGATTATTTCCTGTACAATGATTATAGCTTGCAGAGGGAAAAGGAGAAAATCAATACTTAAAATTAGCAGCTATAACTCAGTTCTATGTTTCCTTCCAGAAGACCTTAACTGCCTTCCCCAAATCTAAGAAGCTGAAACAGGAAAGAGAAAATTCCCTATAAAAGAAAGCCAGCAGAAGTGCAGACACAGAGAGGTAATTTTATTTATAATATATTTTCTACATGTAAAACATGCTTTACATGTGTGAAATAGCTGCGTATGTATTCAGGTGTACAAATGCACATATTGACAAAAGCACACACACTGTTATGTGGACTGCAAGCGGGTAGGAGTTGCTGGAAGCAGAGTTTGAGAGGAGCAATGGCGGAGCAGTATTTGTATACCTGCAAACACATTCCAGTGAAAGTGCTGCCCAGTGATTGTGCAAAGCAGACATAACGTTCCAAAACGTTAAGTAGAACCATGGAGGATGGAAGATAGGACAGTTACGTGCTCACTTTAGGAAGGGATCTCTTGAGTTTATCTGTTTTATGGCATTTTTTTTTTATTGACACTCTTATGCCAGCAGTTCTCAACTCTGTCCTCGGGACACACCTAGCCAGTCAGATTTTCAGGCTAGTCACAATGAATATGCATGAGATAGATTTGCATGCATTGCCTCTATTGTATGCAGATCTCTCTCATGTATATTCATTGTGGTTGCCCTGAAAATCTGATTGGCTAGGTGTGTCCCTAGGACTGGGTTGAGAACCCCTGCTCTAATGCAATGCATCTGGAAAAGTTTTAAAGACAGAGTTGACGAAGCAGGCTTGCAGAGCTGTTATTCAGTTCCAAGATGGAGATTGTTGGCCGGTCCTGGATTTCAGGCAACCCTATCCTGAAGCATTATGGGACCCGCAGCATTGATTTCAATGGGAAGATTCAGGGATTCCAAAGACTATGCTGCACTGGGATGCAAAGTCAAAATCAGGACTGGCTAAAAGATTCCCTCCTGGAACTGGACTGTTTGGGCAGCTCTGGGATTGGAGATTGTGAGGCATGACACTAAAATGTTAAATAACTGAACCACTTTAGGATTTCATGCTCAAGTACAGAACTGTCTGGAATATGGTTATAAGATGGATATGATTTATTCAATTTACTTTGAAAAGTTTGCAATCTTGTTTGCCTGCATGCGAAATGCAAACATAACATTCCATAAACAGCCACAGCAGATTGCAGCTTTGAACAACCAGCATTGAAAAGCCATATCACACCATATGGTAGCCTAGCAGAGGACTGTAGGGTATTTCAAGATTTCAGGATACTATTTTTATGCTTCATCTCTGTAGTAATGCAAATATGTAAATAAGCTGGGAGAGATGTCAGGCAGCTCAACAAATTACATGTTTGAATGTCTTAAAATATATCCATGACGATAAAAACTATTTTTGTGTGTCTAACACAGCAGAGCTGCCAATTGTGCCTTATTCATACGGAATGGAATTTTAGAAGGGACAACCAGGAGCTCTTTGAAACCTCTAAGCCAGAAGGTCTGAAAAAAAGGAGGCAGGTCCAGGTACAGACATGATTTGACAAACATGGACATGCCTGATATGTATGTCTGCAGGGGCGTCTACATAGACATCCCCAGAACCATATTTCAGAGCCCAGAAGTCTAGGATAGCCTAATGGTTAGAGTAGTTGGCTAGAAACAGGGTAGCCAGGGTTCAAATATCATTGCTGCTTTCATTGACATTGTGCTGAGTACTGGGGATGATGGAGTGTTTTCTTCTCTACACTTTCCAGATGTTTTTCAGCCAAGATAAGCACTTTTCAGTTGCCTGAAGCAGGTCAAAACTTAGACATGACTTCAGATGTCCTTGAGAAGTCGTCCATGATGTTTTTGAGATCAAGCAAGGTTGTCTAGGTTCCTGAGAATGTCCTAGTCATGCTTCTGTTCAGACATGGACATCCTCATGCTGGGGTTGCCCCCAGGGCCAGCTTCTAAAATGGCTCTGGAGACGTCTCTGTGTTTTGGATTTCTCTATGCCTGTTTTCTGATGTCCAAAGCATGAAGAGGGCTTCCAAAATGACCCCCGTGGAGCTCTTGGTGTGTCTATGGGTTGCCATGATTTCTTTAAAATCACAGTGTGTGCTTCCATATCCAGCAATGGTGTGACATGACAAGGGGCTGGGTGTTGGATTAAGTATGGGATCTTGAATGCTCCTCTACCCAGGATGATAGAGGGCCAATGAGGAAGAAGAGAAACACTGACTTGAAGATGAAATAATATCCTCTAAGTCAGGGGTCTCAAACTCAAATTGCTTTGAGGGCCAAATGAGGACTTGTAGAGTAACCCGGGGGCCGCACAAGACGCAGGCCTCATTTGCATAAGGGCATCATTTGCATAAATATTTGCATAATGTTACCATACACTAACTTTTAGTAAACATGCCTCTTAATGAGTGTATGGATAAAGAAAGACTAAAAGATTTCTACATTACTATAAACCAGTGCCAACCGCCAGGCACATTAGGAACTACTAGAAACACTGCCCATTTAGAACCCATAGCAAACCTGCCATGTCCTAACAGCACTACCAGGACTCACAAAAGCACCATACCCTAACTATCAAAAGGCAACACTGCAAATATTAAATCAAGACATTTCAGAGAATAACAATACATGACCTACTCGGGAAAGAGAACAAGTGGCAATGTCAAATAGGAATTACATAAACAGAATACCTCAGCTCAGTTACACATGCAGAACATACACCATCACCAAACAAGGAATCACAATTTAGAAACAGGAAGACAATTAAACTGGGAACCCCAAAAGCCAAACTTAGAATGTACAACTCTGTAGAAATAAAACTATAAATTGATTTCCTCTTGTATTAAATAAAGTGCAGACGTTAAAGATGCACATTTCCAAGAGCTGACATATTTCAGTTAATAAATTCAAAATAAAGAGAGATTTTTCTACCTTTTGTGCATTTTTTTTTCAGTTGCAATTGTTCCAGCCACTTTCTTCTGGTTTCTTCGTGTCTTCTGCTAACGCTCCATTGTCTGCTGTCCATTTGTCTTTTCTTCTTTCCTAGTTTTTTTCCATTCTTTCTACATCTGCTTTAACATACTAATCATTCTCCTTTTGCTCTTTCCTCATTCCTATTTCATCCACTCAAATTTTACCCCTCCATCCTCAATCCCCACTTACTCTCCCAATACCCGGCCAATTGTAGATTTTTCTTCCCTCCCACACAAAATATATTTCCCCTCTCCATTTCACTCTCCCAGCCCCATCCCATTCTAATCGTCCCCCAACATCAACTCCCTTTTAGCTCCTGCCCCACCCAGCATCCGTTCCCTTCTAGTCCCGGCATCATCAGCCCATTTCCAGTCCTAGCTCCCTCCCCTCACAGCCCATTTCCTTTCCAAGCCCCCCTTCCCCATCAGCCCATTTCCATTCCAAGCCCCCTTCCACTCAGCCCATTTCCATTCCAAGACCCTGTCCCCATCAGCTATTTGCAGTTCAAGCTCCCCCTTCTACTCGGCCCATTTCCAGTCATAGCCCCCCCCCCTCATCAGCCCATTTCCTTTCCAAGCCCCCCTCCCCATCAGCCCATTTCCATTCCAAGCCCCCTTCCACTCAGCCCATTTCCATTCCAAGACCCTGTTCCCATCAGCTATTTGCAGTTCAAGCTCCCCCTTCTACTCGGCCCATTTCCAGTCCTAGCACCCCCCCCCCCAGTCCATTACCAGTTCTAGCCCCCCCCCATAGCCCATTATCAGTCCTAAGCCCCCCCAACAGCCCACTTCCAGTCCTAACCCTTCCATCACCCCATCTTCATTCTTAGCCCCCCCCCATAACCCCATTTTCAGTCTTAGCCCCCCAATCAGACCACCTCCAGTCCTAACCCCCATCTGTCCATTACCAGTCCTAACCCATCACCCCATTTTCAGTACTATCCCCCCATCACCCGGGGATGGGGGGATAGTACTGGATCTGTTTTCTAAGTCCTCCAGCTTCAACTGCACTTACTCAAACCACTCCTTTTCCTTCCTTTTCATTTCCCTCTCTTCTTGCCATACCTCCAGCAGGTTCTCGTGGTCCCCCATGCGGAATGTCAGCTCTGCCACCTCCTCCTTTATTCCAGCCAGCATCTACCCAGCTCGGTTTTTGCAGAGTGTACCTCAGCCTTCAGCTCCTCTATCCACTCTCGCAGCTCTCTGGTCACCGTTGCCCCTGCTGCTCCATTCCGCTCCTCCTCCGGGCCTCCACTCGCTCTCCCCTCTTTCTCCACGTGTTCTGCCTGCACGTTGTCCATCTGCGCCATTCTCCTTTCCCCCGCAGCTACATTCAGGCCGGCGCACGCATAGTCGCAGATGTCCGTGGCTTTTTTCCGGGTTGCCATTCTCCGGTCCCTCTCTGTCTGCTTTCCTGCACTAGGAGATGCCACAAAACCCCTCTGCAGAGTTTTGTTGCTGTTTTGCTGCAGGCTGGCCCTGGAGCTCTCCACTTAAGCCACCATCGCGGTGGGTGACGTCACTTCCTCCCACCCACCTCTGTTCTAACGGCTGTTGCAGGTGTCGGTAATATGTCGGCAGCAGAAGCCGGGGGGAGGTTTTTGTTTCTTCGGCATCGCGGGCCGCACAAAGGTCTTTCGCGGGCCGCATGCGGCCCGCGGGCCGCGTGTTTGAGACCCCTGCTCTAAGTAGTCATCCTCTATAACTGGTAAAAGGAATATATCCTCACAGTGTGAACAGGGTTTGAGGAAGTTATTGGTCTTTTCCAGAGATATCTAATAGGAATGTAGAGGGTCAAAAAAATGTTTGACTAGTTTTCTTTTAAAATGAAGTTCTTTACAATTTTTCAAGTGATCTTTTTTTGTGTTGTACATATTCACTTAATTGCTAGCCTTCGATACACGCTACAGCTTTTTCACATGTGAAAACTGATTATATGTGCATAAATTCATAGGTGTATGTGTGCACAAGCAATATGCATGCACTTTAATTTTTAGGTGTCCAAATGAACCTGAAATGTACATCCCTAATACCCACAATGTATATTAATAAACACTAGGTAAGTCAATATAAAACTTTTAGGGGCTAATTATATAAAGCTTTTTCCATGGGTAAAGCTTATTTTACATGCAGAAAAAGGCTTATATGAAACTGTGCAACTCCATGTGCACATAAAAGGGTGCACTTCCTTTTAAATGACTTGAGCTTAGGCATACCAGGAGGCACAGTTTGGGCAGAGCAGAGGTGAAGTTATGATGTGTATACATATTTTATTAAATACATGGCTGCACATGTACAAGACACGCTTACCAATACACCTTAATTCAGAGTAGGTATAAATCTGTTCTTGGGTATCTAAATGCTGTTGAGGCTAGTTATAGGTAGGCAGCCAAAAATTATTGTTTTGTTTAGTTTCCTGTGCCACTTATGGGATTTTGTTTCTTTTTAAATTCATTTTGGAATAGTCATTGATAGCACACACTGTTGATCCGTGATGCTTCCTATTGATCAATAGAGTGCATACCCCGACTATGTTGGCAAGATGGTCTGTTGAATGATGTCTCATTGCTCTCTGAGGAGCCCACCAGAGCACTAAGAATCCTCCTGGAAGAACGGAAATCAAAGGGGTTCCCACCTTCCACAGGGAACATGTCCCAAAATGTGGGAAGCGAGTGGCATTGTCCAGGGAGGCAGCTACACAGATGCAACTGAACTAGTGGTGGTGGGGGCAAACAGTGGAAGTGCCCTCCTCTTTGTTGTACATGCAGACTGGGACACCGGGCACAGATGGCACTGTGACAGTTTGCAAAGGTGCACCTCAGCTTGGGTGTCATCTTCTTCCATGGATGTGATGGACTGTGGTATGGGCCCCTCTCCAGATGTCTGGCTGCTGCTGTCTGTGCTGCTGTCCTCCTGCGTGTGGATCTCAGGCCTTTCCTCTCCAGTAGGCAGTCATTCAATAATTATGTGAAAACCGTATATTCACCCCATATGACATTAGCAATGCATGCCCATTGCCACATTGATATCCCTTCTGGTGAGGTTTGCACAATGTATGATAGAGGATGGCATTCTCAGAGATGGCCATGGCCCCTATAGCATCAGTGCTGCCCATGATTGCTCATACTATACAAGTGCTAATGCCAAGATGGTATGCAGACCCACTATAGAAAGAATCTGAAAGCTGTTCCCTTTAATGTCATACATTCTGTTTGTTCATAGCAAGCCACTTGTACCCCAGTCCACATTTGGAGTGGATGCTGGCAGGGCACTGGATCAGGGGTGTCCAATGAACATATCCCATCATCACATGCACACACACATCGATACATATGCAGTACAAGCTGAACAGATCATATATGCATGATGGCTCCAACTGTGAGCATATGACACAGTCTGTGGAGGAAAAGGCAAGTGGGGAAAATGCTGTTGCTTAAGATGGGCCTGGTGATGAAGCAGAACAGAACTCAGCCAAAAACAAAATCATCGTCTAGAGAACCTTAAAGCCAACTTAGCCATACCAGGACATGGGGTAAATTATATATTGCAACAATCAAACAAGTAGCACACGTAATAGCAACCCTGAACACAACAATCTCACCAAGCGATCCCTGTCTAGTTACAAGGATAAAGGCATCTAACAGCAAGCTCACCCTTTCATGAGAACATAAGAAATGCCATACTGGGTCACAGCAAGGTCCATCAAGCCCAGCATCTTGTTTCTAACAGTGGCCAAGCTAGGTCACAAGTACCTAGCAGTTTTCCCAAAAGACACAGGTTCCACATTACTTGTACTGGGGCAAGCAGTGGATATTCTGGGTCCACTTTAATAATGGTTTATGGACCTTTCCTCCAGGAACTTGTCCAAACCTTTTTTAAAGCCAGCTGCACTAACAGCTTTTGCTACATCCTCTGGTAGCAAATTCCAGAGTTTGATTACATGTTGAGTGAAAAAATATTTTTTCTTATTAGTCTTAAATCGGTTACCCTGTGGCTTCACTGCATGCCCCCTAGTCTTTCTATATTTTGATGGCATAAAAAAATCGATCTACGTTTACCTGTTCCACTCCATTCATTAATTTATAGACCTCTATCATATCTCCCCTCAGCTGTCTCTTTTCCAGGTTGAAGTGCTCTAACCTTTTTAGCCTCTCTTCATAGGGGTATCCTTCCATCCCCTTTACCATTTTGGTGGCTCTTCTCTGTACCTTTTCTAATAACGCTATATCCTTTTTAAGATACGGCGACTAGAATTGCACACAATATTCAAGGTGCGGTCATACCATGGAATGATACAGAGGCAATAATAATAATATCCCTCACACAGGGACATATGCCTGCAACCCTTAAACTTGCATCAATCAGGCCCATCTTAAAAAGCTCAAAAACTGACAAGGCAGATCCCACATCATACCAACTGGTTTCAAGCTTACCTTTCATGACGAAAATCCTGGAAAAGACAGTACAGTTACAACTGCAGGAACATATGAACTCACACGCACCCCTGGATCCACATCAACATGGATTCAAGCAAAACCATGGAGTGGAAAAATTATTAACAGCATTCGTTGATCGAAGAATAGATAATGCAAAAAAGGGCATTATTCAAATATTTCTCAACATATCAGCCACCTTTGACTCTGTGTCACACGCCATCCTGCTGAGATGCCTAAAGGAAATTAGTCTCTACAATAACACATTAAAATGGTTCAAATCATACTTAGAAGACAGACAACAGTACGTAAGATGCGGTGGAGACACATCCTCTCCCTTCACATTAAAGCAAGGAATACCACAACGGTCAGCAATATCAGCCCTGCTATTTAATCTATATATTCAGCCAGTTTGTGATGTCATATAGAAACATAACATCCACTACAAAATTTATGCTGATGACATGGACCATGAAGTCGAAAGACTCCTGTTATACCTCTTCAACGACATAATCTAAATCGTAGACAACCGCAAGAGAGGAACACTTATGATCTTCTTAGACATCTCATCAGCATTCGACACAGTGGACCACAGAATCCTGCTAACAAGACTACAGAGCATTGGACTACACAGCACCACCCTGAAGTGGTTCAACTCATACCTAATGGACAGACAGTTCCAGGTCAAGATTGGCCCCAACACCTCCCGACCCTCAAAAATCAAGCAAGGCGTCCCACAAGGCTCCGCCCTATCAGCACTTTTATTCAATCTCTACATTCAACCAATCTGCAACATCATGAAGGAACACAAAATACAATACACAATCTATGCTGACGACATCATGATATATACCACAGTCAACCTCGAAAACCAAGATAACCAAGATAACACCAAGATAACAGACTGTCTCAAACTCATGTCCAGCTGGTTTCAAGACAACAACCTGACCATAAACTACGATAAGATGGAGGCACTACTCATCACCCGAAACACCAGCTACATTCCTCCATCCTCCATCAAGGTCAACAGCATAACAATACCCATAAAACCGAAAGTGAAATACCTCAGAGTGACTCTTGACAAAGAACTAAACCTACAGTCCCATATCAGCAGAACCGCTAAGAATGCATAGCACAAGATGAGACTAATCAGATGCCTCAACCCCTCCTCGCTCAAGAACATTTCTGCACAATCTGTCAAGCCCTAATAACTCCAATCCTAGACTTCTGCAACCCAATCTATCTTGGCCTAACCAAGTAGACACTCAGGCCACTGCAAATGGCTCAAAACACAGCAGCACGCATAATATCTGGCTCATCAAGACAAGACCACATCACCCCCATTCTAAAAGACCTCCACTGGCTCCCAATCAGCTCCTGCATCAGGTACAAGACAGTCCTAAACATATTCAAAATCAAACACCAGACCTCAGCACTCAGCCTACAATCACTCATACAACCAGACACCAGCACAAGGCCAAGGAGGAGAGGCACCTCTGGCACCATCAACACACCAAAGGACTACACAAAGGCCTGCAAGAGCACCTCAAGAAGAGTTCTATCGATGGCAGCACCTGCAATATGGAATGCCCTCCTTGATGAACTACACTAAAGAATTTCAAAAACAACTCAAGACAACGCTCTTCATCGAGCATTACGGCGACAGCACATAATAGTGCCCGACAGCCCCTGGACTAAGACCGGCCCCCACCCTTTATTTCTAATGTACATAACATTGTAATGTAGCTCATGCTGTAAATAGACCACAATGAATCAACGTCTACTTACACACACACACACACACAATGTATAACACTGCATGATAACACAAATGTCAATATAATTTGATTGGTTGCTGTGTACACCGCCTTGATTAAAGGAGAAGGCGAGATATAAGTCCTGTTAAATAAAATAAATACATAAATAAATAATAAATAAATCATGGTATATGCATCCTTTGATGTTGAAACCCCTGATTATGCAACTATAACCGAATGTTTCACCGAAGTCTCAGGATGGCTCAAATCCACAACCTCAGCATAAACTATATAAAAATGGAAGCACTCACAATAACAAGGAACAAGAGATTCACTCCTCCTTATACTATAGCTCTAAACAACAGACACATAGCTGTCAAAAGTGAAGTGAAATACCTAGGGGTCATCCTCGATCAGAACCTAAATTTACAAGCACATATTAATAGAACAACACAGAATTCATACCATAAACTGAAAATCATCCAGAAACAAAAGCGCCTCCTAAGTCATAATGACTTCAGAACGGTCTTACAAGCCGTAATCACACCAGTGCTAGACTTTTGTAATTCACTGTACCAAGGCCTGCCAGCAACTACCATCCACTCATTGCAGATGGTACAGAACACTGTGGCCGGTAGTTTCACAGGAACAAACAAACATGAAAACATAACGCCAACATTGGCTCAACTACACTGGCTTCTGATAAAGAGTCATGCAAGATTCAAAACAACAATTAATATATTCAAAATACTGCAAAATGAATCAGCCGAGTCACTCCAAAAATTAATAACAAGATATTCTGAAAGCCTCCCAATGAGAACAAACTGCAAAAACACACTAGTTACTCCAACCAAATTTTCCAAAACCACTTCCAACAAGACTTTATCACTCTATGCATCAAGTTTATGGAACTCCCTCCTGGAGAATATCAGAAATACGATGGACACCATGGACTTCAGGAAAATGTTGAAGACATTCCCTTTTATTGAACACTGACAATCCTTCCACTCAGGCACCAGACAATGAATAAGGAAAAATACCGCATGATCACAAAGCATGACCCCCAATTTGTAAATAAGTTACACTTGTAAATAAGTTAAGAAACATAGGGGCATGTTTACTAAAAACCGCTAATTTGCGCGCCGCAAAATAGCGCACTAAAAGCGGTACTTAAGAGCACTTAAATGGCCCGTAAACGTGCGGGTCACCACCGCACGCGTGCGCGTCACACGAACGCGCCCCGCACAAGTACGGGCCCGCAAATGTCCGATAGAGGCGTGGAAAGGCTAATGGAGGGCGGAGGAAGGCTCCGGAGGGGCGGAGAGACGGGGCTTATGGGCAGGGAAGGGGAGGGGAGAGGCGCCCTGCACATTATCGGGGCTGAATTCGCAAGTAAAAAATAGCGCGAGTGAAACACTCGCGGTACAGGCCATGTAAAGGGAAGGGAAACCATTTTCGTCAGCAATGTACACCTAAACCGGGGAAACCTTCAAAACGTGAGCAGTGTGATACATGTGCACAGCACAAAAGTGCAATTACAAATATCAAATGACCACCACAGAAATAGTACAAAGGGGAGGTCAGCTGGGGAACAGTGATAGTAAAGGGCAAAACCAAAAAACACACCCAGGAAAGCACCAAACATATAAATGAATTATGGAACGGTCTACGGAGCGGAGACCTTTCCCAACACACATTTCCTTGTTACGTACGTTCCCTGTGAGTGGTGTTTATGGTTGCCCATCAATAGCAAGGTTGCCCAGTTTGTTTATATATCAACCCCCGTCTGCGGTGGTCAGTTCCGGGGTTTAGTTGCACGTTTGTCACCAGACAGGGTGAATGAGCCCACAGTAAAAATGTGCAGAGCAGGGTTTGCGACTCCATCCTGCCAGGTTAACTATCTCCAGGGACTGCACTGTCTCTGTGGACACACTGTGGTGCAGCGGACAGAGCCACTACCTCTAGGACCATAAGGCATAGGATCAAATCCCAGCTGGGGCCCATGCCAGCCCAGTTCCTATGTTTTACCCACCACTAAACAAAGATAGCACAGACACCCCTGTATTGCAGGGAACATAAGCATGGTGCAAACACCCATATTTTGCCCTACCCCGCACACACCCCATAACAATGGGCATTACCCACAGCCCAGTCCCCCACATCCAGTCCCGGAGTGCCACAATGCAATCAGGGCATATGCATTCCCTGAGAGTAGGAATGCCATCATGTTGGCGGACGAGTACAGGTGGTGGAGGGGGCAGTGGCTGCTAGCCACAGAAGACAGTGGCCTAGCCATGTGCAGGCTGGCACCGTCCACTGCAACAGACAGGCCCTGTCGGATGTACAGTCATGGACTGCCCAGGGAATCAAGCACATCTGTGGCAACACAGTGGCGCACTGCACACAGACAATGTGTGCAAGAACAGAAGGTCACAGGTTCAAAGCCCTGCCAATCCTCTCCACATATCTTTACCCACAACTAATCCGTGATAGTAAGGACAAACCATTATTGCTCGGGACATACGCATTGCTCATACGCCAATTTTACACCCCACTGATCACAGACACCATGATGAGGGGCATTACCTAGAGCAGAGTCTCACAAATGCAGTCCCAGAGGACCACACACCATTCAGGTTCAATGCTGCCGCCCATACAAATGCCAGTGCTGTATATCTCTGCACCACCCCCATGGCATGTAGATGTAGCTAATGCATATTCATGAGGGACAGCAGGAAAACGCGAACAGTGTGTTGCAACCCTGGGCTGGATTTGGGAACCTCAGCCGTAAAGCAGCAGCCAACAGGGGCAGACACACCCACACCCACACCCACAGGCCCCAATGGCCAATGCCCCCTGGAGAGGCAGGACATCGGGCCTTGTGTGCATCTCACAATACTAGCATGTGAATACCTTAGCAATGTCACTCTACACCTGGGTATACGGTACACAGCTTCCAAACACTTGCTCTGAGTACTGGCAGATAGATATCCCTACGTCACGCACATTCTGCTCCTTGAGCTCCATCATGACAATCTGTCTGTTGACTGCAGTGGGTGCATCAGGTCTGGTCTCTGATAGCGTTTACCACCCTGGGGAGTGACTCAAAACAGTATTGCTACCATATCCATGCCTGTACTGTGCCCAGGACTGGTGTGGTGGCTAATGCTGACAAACGCCTCTACAGTAGCACAATGCTGGCATAGGTGTGGGGAGTGTGTGTCTGTCTATCCAGTGTGTGGTGGCTGCTAACACCTTCCTCAGCCCACACTGCTAGCACTGTTGCCAGTATTGGCCTGCCAATGTGCATAATGAGGAGCAAGGTACTGTGGGTATAGCCTGGACTGGATGCATCAGCATAGGGCATAGGGCAATGGCTCAGACATTATAGTGCCCGGCCATGACCTGCACCGACAGGGTGGCCACAGCATGTCCTGCTGGGAGGTCACTCTCACCCTGACTGAGCAATGACCAAGGCATGGCTGGGCTCCCCCATAGTGCTATATTGTATTTCTTTTCAGTGAAATATATAGGTTCTTTTCTCTGGAGCCTAATCACTGACTTATCTGCTTTGTGGGTGTGCTCACATCCCAGCTTTTTGGTGCACATATCTCCTTCAGGATCATGCAGTGTGGACTAGCTAGCAGACTGTCTGCAGTTGTATGTGTATGACTGGAACACCTTGCAGGGTGCAGTGGCTGGTGACTCACTGTGCTTGCTGCTGGAGAATGTCAGATGGTGTTGGGGCAGCTGAGCATTTCCAGGCCTACTGTCTTCCTGCCATTGCCTTAGTGATATGTACAGCTCTGCATTGGCTGCCCTGTAGGGTGTCTGTTCCCCAGCATGACTGGGGTTGACGGCCCCCCTCTACTGCCACTGTTGCAGGGAAGTAGAATGTGGACCTGTTGGTGGGGGAATCCTGTTTCCCACCCTGAGCCACAGAAGGTAGGGTGGGGTGGGTTGGGTGGTGGTACATAATCTGCCTATGGGTCCAAACACCTCCTGACATTTATATCATGTTAGCATGGCATCAAGACAGAATATGCACTATTCTGGATGCATCATAGCCCATAAGGGCCAGACCTGATTGACAACTTCAGATAGACACTAATGTATCCTAGGTGTGTTTGCCGGAACTACCTATCACACACACTGGCACTAATGGGTATTTGTGACATGGCCTATTTCAGCCATTGAAGGTGCTGCGGACCTGGTGCTGGCCGCCCCACCTCACCCTCAGGGTGAGCACAATACCCACACAATGTGACAGTCTGTAGCTACTCTGTGCCACTAACACACACCATCGGCACCCCCTACCAGGCTGAGGTGCTGTGCGGTGCATACCCCATCTTGTGATCACCTGTAGACTGCTGATATGCATGTGCTGTGCATCATGGGTACGGGTGGGTTGCCCCTATCCTGGTAGCCACAGCAGACTGTTTGTGTGGTGACATGCAGTCCTTCTGTAGCCAGTCAGGGTTTGTTAGCAGCTGTAGCCCACTGGTTACTTCACTGCCTGTAGAGCCAGAAGTCATGGGTTCTAACCCACAGTGGGGTTATTTGATAGGGCTGTCCGAGGCATTTTCTATTTTTAATGTACATTAGTGCTCCCAGCAAAAACACCCTGTACTGTAACCTTAAGGTGCCTCATAAGGCGCCCCATAAGGCACCTTATGGGACGCCTTATAGGGCACCCTATAGAGTGCCTTATAAGGCACCCTATAAAGCACCTTATAAGGTGTCCTATAGGGGACATTGTAGGGAGCCTTGGTGGACAGTGCACTTTATAATGTGCCCTCTGGAGTGCTTTATAGGGTGCCTTATGCGGCACCTTAGGTTACGCACTAATTAAAATACAACTACAATGCCTCAAAAAGCACTACTTAAACATAAAGGGAGATGCCTCAGCCAGCCTTGTTCATTAGGCACACTGGGGGATCAAACTCATGTCCCCTGTACCATCAGTCAGTGTATTGACCATTGTACTACACCTCAGTTTCTGTGCTTAGATGTCAGTGCGCCTACTTAAGATTACCGTGCGTTAACGTGCTAAGCGGCATCTCGCCCGATAATGTGCGCAGCGCACGTTATCACGCGATAATTCCATTTTGCTACGTTAAGACC
Source organism: Ichthyophis bannanicus (assembly GCA_033557465.1). Lineage (NCBI taxonomy): Eukaryota > Metazoa > Chordata > Amphibia > Gymnophiona > Ichthyophiidae > Ichthyophis > Ichthyophis bannanicus. Next base: position 1,059,820,408 of record CM066031.1, on the reverse strand, counting down.
GAAATGCCCACTCCTTTTATGGCAGCCTACACACTATCGCCAGGCGCACGTTAATACTGCTTAGTAAACATACCCCATAGACTACTTCTTAGATTTTTTCACCTGTCTCTTGTACAGCTGTTCGGGAGCTTCTCTGGGGAGTGTCCAACAGTTGTCAGCTAGCACTGTAGTGGACCATTTTTCCTGGTATCTTTGCTCCATCGTTGTGATATCCTGGTGAAAACGTTCGCCCTGTTCATCACTAACCATACCACAGTTGTCAGGAAAGAAATCAAGCTGGGAATCAAGGAAATGGATCTTTAGAGACATATTGCAGCCACATTTCTGATACTGATTCAGCATGTCTTCTACTAGTTCCTTGTAGTTTTCTGCCCTAACATTCCCGAGAAAGTTTGTTGACACTAGGTGAAAAGCATTCCATGCTTGTTTCACATCACCCTGCAGCAAGTTGTTGAACCGGTCATCTTTGAAGAGCTCTCGAATCTGAGGACCCACAAAAACTCCCTCTTTAATCTTTGCTTCACTGAGTCTAAGGAATTTTTCATGCAGGTATCATAAAGCTGGTGAAGTGCGGTCCATGGCTTTCCCGAAGTTTTTCATCAAACCTAGTTTGATGTGAAGGGGTGGTAGCAGGATCTTGTGAGCCTCAACCAGAGCTGGGTGCTGGATATTCTTCTCTCCAACTGTTACATTTTGTCTGTGATTCAATTCCTTCCGCAAGTAGTGCCAATCCCTTGCTCGGCTATCCCACTCACATAAGAAACACATGTATTTTATATATCCCTGCTGCAGTCCCATTAAAAGGGCAACTACCTTCAAGTCACCACAGAGGTGCCAGCTGTACTTGTTATAGTTAATGGAATTCAGTAGATGATTTAAGTTATCGCATGTCTCTTTCATGTGGACGGCATGCACTACTGGAATAGATGGAAGACGGTTTCCATTGTTCAAAAGCACAGCCTTCAGACTCAGTTTCAAAGAGTCTATAAATAGTCTCCAGTCTTGTGGGTCATGAGTGATTTTTAAGGCATTCATGAGGCTTTCAATATCGGAACAGAATACCAGATTACTTTCCTTTCTGAAGAAAGGCTCCAACTGCTGGTGGTGCTTTCAATATGAAGTAATGTTGACATCTTCTTCTAGAAGATTCCATTGTTGGAGTCTTGATCCTAGCAATTCTGCCTTGTTCTTGGATAAGTCCGAATCACGAACCAGGTCATTTAGTTCTTCCTGTGTTATTCTGTGTGGAGCTGATATGCATCCCAGTGAAAATCTGGGTCACTGCATGCTGATGGACCAGGAGAAGAACAGGTCGGCTCACCCTTGTCCTCATCAGATGAATCAAGAGAATATTCTGATGGAGGTTCTGGAATAGGACGTCCCTCATTATGTGGAATTGGTTTCAATGCAGACAGAATATTTGGGTAGACTATGCTCAACTTCTTTTGCTTCGTTATTCCACTGGAAAGAGGAGGAACCAAGCAGAAATTACAGTCATTTATATGGTTGCTTGGCTCTCTCCACACCATAGGGACTGCAAACGGCATTGATGGTCTTTTGCAATTCAACCACTGTGAAAGCTATGTTGTACATGTAGCGCAGCATATATGCGGGGCCCAAGGCTTGTCTTGGTCACCAATCTTGCATCCGAAGTAAAGATGATATGCCTTCTTTAGTTGAGAAGTGATACTTTTTTTCTGGTTGGCAACTGTCATTTCCCCACAAATGTAGCAGAAATTGTCAACGGTATTAATGCACTTTCGCGGCATTACTGTTCTGTATTGTACTTAAATGGCTAAAATTATATGATTAATAAAAGTTACATGTAACAGTAGCTTAAACTGTCTCGCACACAGTCTGAAATATTTTAAATGGTCAACCTTTCCGACTGCGTATAGTACACTGCTGACGTCAGATGGCTTCAGCAGCTGTCTGGCAGTAGTATTGCATTGCATCAGAAAATGATGCAGTCAACTCTGGATGATGTGTGCATGCTGGTATTATGCAATGTGATGCATTATTACATCATTCAAGGCTTATTTGGTATGTTGTTGATGTCCTACTGAATAAATTTACACGGTGAAACGTCAAAAATGAACTACATGCAATATCTTCAAATCGAGAGCCAATAAAATTTTTTTAATGTTTTATTTGTGTTCAGCTCACCAAGATACTACAGATTAGGGCCTTTTAAAGTCAGTAATGATTTCAATGTTGCCCAGTGTAATGATTCCTAATATTCTGTTTGCTTTTTTGGCCACTGCCACACATTGAACAGCAGATTTCAATGTATTGTCTATGATCACATCCAGATGCTTTTCTTGGATGGCGACTCCTAATATGGAACCTAGCATTGTATATCTATAGTTTGGATTATTCTTTCCTACATGTATCACTTTGACTCGTACACTTTAAATTTCATCTGCCATTTTGGATGCCCAGTCTCCTATAAGTCCTATAAGATCTTCCTGTAGTTTCTCACAATTCACGGTTCTGACTAATCACTTTGCTTGTTTGTTCCCAATTCCAAATCATTTATAAATATGTTAAAAAGCACCAATCGCAATGCAGATCCCTAGGGTTATTCATTATTCACCTTTCTCCACTGAGAAAATTGACCATTTATCCCCACTCTCTGTTTCTCTCTCTCAACTGGTTTCCAATCCACAATAGGACATTGTCTTCTATGCCAAGATTAATTTCCTCAGGAATCTCTGATGTGGAACTTTTTCAAATGCTTTCTGAAAGTCTAAATACACTACAACGGCCATTTGAGAAGCTCTATACATGATATGGACTTCTGAAAACAAGCAGCCAAATATGTAAATCACAAGCACTCATTATGCCACACCTAGACTACTGTAATGCCATCTTACAAGGTCTGCCTAAAAAATCACTAAATATCCTTCAAATGGCCCAAAATGTGACAGGATCATCATGGGAACAAGCATTGCTGAACACATTACTCCCATTTTGATCGAGTTACATTGGCTTCCAATTGCAGCCAGGATACAATACAAGATGTTAGTAACCACGTTCAAACTTATAAATAACATTGCCCCCTCATTCCTTTCCACACTTATCAGCACCCAACCAACAAATAGAGACAGAAGAACTACCAACTCGGGCACCCTGCAAGTCCCCACCAACATCAGAACTGTGAAAACAAGTACTAGTCGCAGAGCTTTCTCATTCTCTGCGCCAACTATCTGGAATCAACTCCCATTTGAGCTGCGTTTAATCAAGGACATTACCGCTTTCCGAAAGGAGCTAAAAACTCACCTATTCAAAAGTCACTACAATCAGCTATGACTCTCAAGTTCGATAGAGTCGTAGCAAAGCAATCAATTAATTATACTCTGTTGAAACCGCCATATGTATAAATATGTAAATATGTATGTATAAATGTGAAATGTAAATATGTGTAGTCCAATCCCCAAGACACTAACCCAGTGTGCTGTGACCTACCCTCAGATCTCTGTATATTTTTTCCTCCTCTTCCCTGTCTTGATTTGACAACCCCCAAAGATGAAATCAAACCACTGCTGATCGCTGGAAGTAGCGTTATATAAGTGTGTATTAAATAAATAAATAAAATAAATAATATCATTCCTGAAGCTACTTTAGAAAACCCAAAGATACACTTGTCAGAGCGATCACATCCAAGTCAGCCAGGGGCAGGCCTGGGAACATGGCAGGGGCAGGTCGGTAACGATACATGTGCACACATGATTCCGTCAGCTCTGCACGTCTGATATTGTCATTGGGAATGTCCATGGCTACACCTGCTCTAGTACATGAACAGAATTAGCAATGGTGCTCATTTGAGCAACATAACAACAGTATGATGAAGAGGAAAATGACCATTCATGCCACTGCTACTTTTCAGTCCTTAAAAGATACCCACCAGTATGTAAAACATACATTTCTCTAGGCACCTGCACAGCGATACATCCCCTGTGAAATACTTGGGGAGAGATCCAAGATGGAGGTCTGTAATTGGGCAGTATGTACATCAGTCACATATTCTGTGGATATGCATATGCAACACATTCAGGTTTCTAAAATGTGGAAACTTCCTGCATATGACTAGCTCATATCTCTTTGCATCCCCAATTTTTCAATTATGCAGCAGACACGTGTTTTTTTCATGGTGGAGAAAGGCTGATTTTACAAGGCACTTATACGGACCACCCTCTTGGCTGTCCTCCTGCTGTATATTGGATGTTTTGACTTGGATGTCCTAATTTTCAGCCAAGAGTCTTTTCTAACATGTGCCTTTATATCAACTGTCTCAGCATTATCCACATGTGTATTCAGGCCTTCAAAACAATGGAATAGATTGGCAAGGAAAGACTTCCTCTGATTAAAGCCATGTTGATTTTGCTCCTTTAAACCATGTTTGTCCATGCACAGACCCTTAATTGTCCTTAATTTTGTTCTTAATAATGGTTTCCACCATTTTGCCTGGCACCAACATTATACTTACCATTCTGTAGTTTCCCATATCACTTCTGGAGCCCTTTTTAAAAACTGGTGTTACATTGGGCACCCTCCAGTCTTCTGGTACCATGGACAATTTGAATGACAAGTTAAAAATCACTAATGGTAGCTCCGCAATTTCATCTTTGAGTTTTCTCAGCACTCTTAGGTGTATAGTGTCCATTCCAGATGATTTGCTGCTCTTTAGTTTATCAATTTGTTCTACTACATATTTCATGTTCAATAAGATTTATTTCAGCTCTTCTGATGCATCACTGTTAAATACCCTTTCCACCATGGGTAATTTCCTCACATCTTCCTCAGCAAAGAATTCATTTAGTCTCTCAGCTATCACCTTGGTCTCTCTGATTGTCCCTTTTATCCTCTGATCATCTACTGGCCCAACTGACTCCTTCCCTGTCTTCTTGTTTCGTATTATGTACCTGAACAATTCTTATTGTGAGTTTTTGCCTTCTTATCAGTGCCTTGCATTTGTCAAATGGTCCCTCTAAATTGACTTTGTCCTACTTTTGGTTATTATTGGGCACGTTCACTCACATCCCCAGTCATATGATGCAAATTTATGATCCAATCGGCGGCCATTATAGCTACGTATAAGAACCGTTGGGTTCGGCGTTTTTTGAGGCGATTGATTTCGACTGTGGAAGGGGAGCACTTGACACAGGGTTCTTGGTGGGCCCGAAACATGCATGTCGTGTGTACATTTAAACCCGATATTCACAGAGGATGAACATCGCCTGCATTTAAGATAAGTGTGGTTACACTATTTTTCACAAGATTGTGTGAATTTATTCACCTGATAAAAAGGGTTCTTCCGGCAGTGAGGGTAGAGTTTCCATCTCTCCCACTTGGGCAGGTCCATCCCGACAAAAAATATAGCTGTGGTATAAAATGTATGGGTTGAGATATTAAGAGCACCCATCGGTACAATCATCAATGACTTTACACAATAGATAGCTTTTATGGTAGTCATTTGATCTCTGGAGGTTTATTTTTATTTGCATTTAACTTGACAGCACTTATCCTATTTCCTATTTTCTGCATTTGGTTCCTTTTTTGAAAAATGTTTTTATTTTGGCTCTAATAGCCTCTTCTACCTCACCTTTCTCAGAATGGAACTCTGTAATCTATTTTTTTTAAAACAGGGTGTTTCCATCTCTCAATGCCTTGATTATTATTACTAATAATTTAAAACTATACCTCTCCCTTACAGGAAACCAATGTAACTTCCTCAACAATGATCAGAACCTTTCATTTTGTTTCCTCTCAAAAAAAACTTGGCTAGTATATTTTGTGTAAACTGCAACTTTTTTTTAGCAATTTTACTTTTAATTCTTTGTATAATATGTTGCAGTAATCAAGAACACTTGCTAATAAATTTGGAAGCTACATGCTATCTATTGTCTCCTTGTTTCCTCAGCAGGTGCCATGAACTGACAGGGGATTGGGTCTCTAGAGAGGGGAGGGAAAGGAGTTTTATGTATGTTTTAGCAATGTATGTATTTCTATATATATATATGTGTGTGTGTGTGTGTGTGCATTCACGAGGACCCCCAAAGCCCATTTTAGCATGTACATAGGGGCAGAGGGCCAGAGATTTTGTGCTTTACCAATGTATATATAGGCTCACTAGGGCCCCTACAGCCCATTTTAACATGTACATATGGGCAAAAGGTCTGTCTCTGCATGGTTGCCAGACTGCTCCCATATAATATGCACTCATGTCACCCATTGCCATGTACAGCTTGCTGTCTCTGTGGTGTGGTTCTATTGTGCGCAGACCCTTAATAAACATGTTGTCTATGTTGAGATCTTGCATTCCACCTCCCTTCTTAATGTGTGCATGTGCGATGCATAGTACATTGCCATTCCAACTAAATGATGCTCCATTTATGTCCCATGGCCTTGCTTCTCCCCTGCTGCTTGCAACTGTGGGCCCTTGCAATGACCTCTCCTAGCTCTACAGTACATCAGGGAAATGCCCACATCAAGGGAGTCTCCCTCCAGTTCCTTGCCTCCCTCCAACATGGAAGACTCCCATGATGGGCAGCCACTGCTGCTGCTGCTGCTGCTACTTGCCTCTGTGATGGTGGCGGTGTTGTGATGGTCTGCCAGCCTTTGTGCCACTACAGGCAGAGGTGGTGGTGGCAGCAGTGGTGCTGCTGCTGTATGTTCAAAAGAGATGCTTAGTTCTATGATATGTGCTGATGTCTTAGAGGGGATATAAAAAATGACAGTGGTGTCAGCAGCAAGCCTCTTTTGCAAACTTGCATGCGTCTCGTCTGACTCTTACCTGTCCATTTGCAGCTGCTTGCTGTACACCTTTGTTACAGCAATGCAGATCCTCCTCTATTTGGCACATTGTATACCACAGGGGAGTATCACAGAGGCGCTACACAGATGGTGATTGCTCTGCCCACAGCAGGTACATTCTTGACTATGTGGTTCTGTCCCTTGCAACACTGTCTGGAGATTGCATTTACTGTTTCCATTGTAAATCTTTCTTGTTCTATTGTCCCACATGAGGCTGCTGCATGCCATCTGGACCCTGGGTACTGGGCACTCTGGGTTGGGGAGGCAATTTGCCTTGTGCGCTGTGGACATCTGATACTTGCATGTCAGGAAAGTGGTGCATGCCACATCTCTGGAGCATTTCAAAACCTGCTATCTATATCCCACACATAATTGTGGCCTTCAGCTGTGGCTTGTTGCAACCCTTAAGTTGTGCACATTGCAGCTGTTATGTACTTTCTCTTTACATCAGCAGCCATCATTATTGGTAGGCTGACCTTGCTAATTCCCCTAACGTGTTTCTTTCGGTTCCTGGGTCCCTTCTTGGGGTCCCTATTCCTAACTAGTGACCCTTCACTGCTGTCACCCCATTTCTTTGTGCTACCATGTCCCCTTGGACACCCTTTGACTCCCTCTTCCACATTTGCCAACAGCTAGGCATGGCTCCTTTCTATGTGCAGCCATTCGAGTCAATGCCCTGACAGCTGTGCTACTGCATCTGCAGTCTGGTGTGACACTCCATGTTGTGGATGCATGGTGTTTGTATGCATCTCATGGCATTGCATATTGCAGATGTCAATCCATGGTCCTCTTCCTATGTGCAACATCTATGCCACATATGTCATGACTTACCTTACTATTGCTGCTGCAGCTTCTACCAGAGGCACTCCAGCAATTGGAGCCTGGTCCTCCGCATGGCCCTGAAGCTCATCTTCAGTGATTCCAGATTGTAAAGTTTATAGAAGTGCCTGTTGGGGATAGGTAGAGAGCTCATGCTTAGAGATACACTCATTTCACTGTTTTTTCCCCTGCCATCCTCCCAACCTCTCTTCCGCTTCAGGTTCTGTGATTATCAACCTGCCCAGGTGTGCAGGAGTTATGGCATGTGGCCATTGAGGGTGCCATAGTAACAGGTACAGGATTCTGGTGTAACTCTGTATGCCAGCACTACCTGCAACCATGTGTGCATTGTGCTCTGCATATGTACAGATCTGGGGGGTGATACCTTGCAAGGCCACATGCAAATTTGTGAGCATGTCCTTGCCTCTCTTTGCCAGTGGCCCATGGCATTTTCACACATCCCTTGTTATAGTTTCTCAGGTCTCTCTTAAGAACCCACTTACTGCAAATTGCAGTAGAGGTCCAATATACTGGGATCCAGAATTTCTGCAATATTGTGATTAAAATAGGTCTTCACTGATAACAGTTTCCTGAAACTGCACCTCTCATCCACAACTATTTTAAAGTCATGCTAAAGTAGATTTAGGGCTGTAATCTAGACGTATAGGGGGTCTATTCTGAACCACGAATAGCAGGTCTGGACGTCCGATCTGGATGTCCATACCCCCTAAACGCCTGCCTGCATCCAGGAAACAGAGCTTCCTGTACATAGATCTGAGCTGTGCAGGGAACTCTGTTTGTGGATGGGAGGGGGTGGGCTGACCCCTGTATTTCCAGGGTCGGCCATGTGTATGAGGGACTTATTCCTCGGAGGTGGAATAAGTCTCCCTAGATGGAGGAGGATTCCAGATCATGGGCCTACTGAAGAGGTGAGGGGGTGCAGGGGGGTTCCCTGTAGCCCAACCCTGGCCACAGCAGCCCAATTAGGGGCCAGGCTGTAGGGAAAAGAACTTTTCTGTCACAGCCAGGGATCACGGCTCCTGCATGGAGCCACGGTGGCATAGCAACAGGACACCATGCCACCGCTGCTCCATGCAGGAGCCAGGCTGGGTTAGCCAGGGTGTTGCTTGCATGTGCAGGCAGGTAGACCCCAGAGGATCAGAATTGGATGCACCGGAGCATGGCTCGATTCTGACCGGCTGGACAAACGGGAGACGTACACAACAGAATTGCCTCATATCCAATAAGCAATCTCAAACTCTCATTTCTGTGGATGATTTAAAATTACTGTATGCCCCAGACATTAAAAGTTGTGTATTTAGTTAAGTTGGATACACACAGTGGTGAGTTTGAAAATAGGCAAGACTAGTGAGACCATTAGGTAGATACTCACATGTAGAGCAGGTGGTCACCTAGAGCGCCAGTAGTCAGGGAACCCCCATTACTGTAGCAGTGGCAATATATTTAAAAGGCACCGGGGTGCCAGTTATCTTCTGTTCCGGTGCCATGGTGCCATTCAGGCTTCTTCCCCCACCCCTCTAATTCCACTTCCTTTAACAGGAAGGAAGTTGAATTGGGGGGGGGGGGGGAGGAAGAAGCATGAACAGCACTGTGGAGCCAGAACGGAATGTAACGGTGCCTTTTTAAATTTATTGCCGTCAATGCACATCCCTGGGAATTTCTTAAGGCAAACACACATTCAGAATTCTATATGTTGACCACTGATAAGCCAGTCTTTAGGCTTTTCTGAGTGCTGTATCTGTTAAAGCCTTTGAACCAGGTTCTAAATACTGATTTTGTTTAAGAAATAAAAACTACCACATCTTGCTAAAACCCTTGGCTGGTACGATTTCACAAAAAAGACTGCAAACTGGTTCCTGTATCTTGCAATATTTAAATGAGTTGCCTTTGGAAACAGTCAACATTTTACAGTTTATAAGTTCCTAATGTGACAGTTTAGCAACAGCATGTTCTACTTCCTATGAGAGTTTAGTTGCCAAAGTCAGAAACAAAGACGAACAATGACCTGGATTAACCCGATTGCATGCATTATATTGTATTAACAGAGGCTATTGAACTGTAGTGGGAGGTGGAACTATACAAAAATTGCTGATAAATTAATCCAGAGCTTGCTCATAAAGAGAGCTTTAGAGCAATAATTCTAGGTTTAATTAAAGCCTCACTAAAAAAGCAGAACACATACACAAAAAAGCTCTTTCCATAAAGAAATGACTTTCAGGCATGCAAAGTATGGTTTGCTTCAGTTTGCAAATGGAAAGTTTGCTGTTACACTACAGTTAAGGCTGTTTCATTTTATATTTGTACAGACTTTTTTAAACAAACGTTTACCCTTTTAGTTGTAATTTTATCATTGATTTCATTCAGATTTCAAATAGAGCTACAGTTGAAAGATTACCTAATTGTGGGCAAAGGTTTAGGAATGCCCTGGTTAGTAAATAACGGCAGATAAAGACTAACATGGTCCATCTAATCTACCGGGTAGGGTTTGCTAGGGCAGAATTTGTGACACAGTTCAGGTTACTTTCCCCATACTGAACCTTTGGTTTTCAATAACCTTCAAACATATTGCATTTGCATATTGCATTTGAAACTAGCAAGGCTGCCGTTCTTTCTACAATTAGTCCTGGACCCCCAACACTGCAAGGGAGTCCATTCACAAGCATAACTATTCCCGCTTTTCAATGTGAAGTGATATTCTTTCTGCAATGAGTCCAGGTTAAACTGCTGGGGGCATGTTCGATAGCATTAAAGCATTTTACAGACCTGCAAACTGCATAAATGCCACTCAGCAGGATATTTAATGGCACATAGCTGTTTTATGCTGCTGAATATCCCCAAATAACCAGGTAAATGCGAACTCTTTAGCGATGGGGCAGCAACAAAGGATAATCAGTCAGCGGCAATATTGAGCCATTAACCAGCTAACCTACACTGGCTAAAGTTTGGCTGAAAAAAGGCTGTCCTAACTTGAGCTATTTTAACTATCCAGCCAGCAGATGAGTATCATTGCTGTCTGGATACGTAAGTTGCACTCTGGTGAAACTGGATATTCAGTGCTACTGGCTAGATAGGGTCTGGCACTAAATATCTGGGGATAATTTAAAGCAGTGACAGCCAATCACTTTAATTTCACTGACCACTGCTGCTTAATATGTCCCTTTATTGCTTATTTTAGTCAATGCCTAAAAAAATAAAAGCTGAGACAACCTCTACATGGCAAAGGTTAAAAACAGAATCTCTCCACAAATTTTAATATGTAATTACTATTTATTTCTGGTGTTTGGAACACCTCCTTGCAGAAACCTACTAATAGTTTTTCTGTTCCTGCTTTGGAAATTTTCCCACTTTTCTTAGCAGAACCCTTTGACATCAGTTTTCACCAGGACATCTTCAGCATCTTGTTTAGACATTTCAATCTATGCCACTATTCAGCGGCACTATGCATTTGTTCACCATAACTGAATATAGGAGCCAGGTTATGTGGGCAAAATGGGTGCATAATGTACACGTATGAGCACCAAATATAAGTGCCTATGGGCAGCATTCTAATCGGGACACATCCGACCTATCCAGACATCCAAAATCTGGATGAGCTAGATTTGCACCTGATTCTACACCCGCGGGAGCTAGACATTCCCACGGGAGCAGAATCAGGTGCAAAGGGCCTGGATGGGCAGGATGTGCACCTCCCATCCTGACTAACCCAGCTGAAGCACCTGCATGGAGCCCCAGTGCCGTGGCTTCCCATCGCCATGGCACTGGGATGCCGTGCAGGAGCTCCGCTCTGCCGCATATGTCAGAAGATCCTGTTCCTCGCTGCCCGACCTCCAACAGGGTCTACCAAGGCTGGGATCGGGCTGCAGGGAACCTCATGCCATGCTCAACTGGTCTTGGGGGGTCTTCCATGATGGCTGTTGACATTGGGGGGGGGGGACGTATTGCACCCTCGAAGGGTAATAAGTCACCCGTTAACCTCCTCATGCCCAGACAAACAGGGCCATGACTGAAATCAGCCCTGTTCGTCCAAGATCAGGGTCCAACCTCTGTCCCACCCATTCTCCTCCTCCAGCTCTCCCTTGCCTGCCCCTGTCAAGAGCTCCCCGCACATCTCCTGTGTACGTGCGGGGAGCTTTGGGCACGGAATTGGCCCCGAGTGATAGTGGGGGCTGTACATCCAAACTGGATGTGCATTCCCACTATTCCAGCATCGGAACGACCTCCCTATACATTCATGCATTTGGCTAGGTGTTCTATGTTAGACCTGCTTTTGCGGTGCCTAAACAAAATGCATAGTCTAGACATGTAGGTGCTGAAAATTAGTGTGGAGATGTCTAAACTATGTGTTCTGGTGACCTCACCCTTGGAATGCCTCAGACCCACCCTCCCCCACCAAACACACAACAGTATCAGTAGAATCGGATATTTAAATTCCATTCTACACATACTGTCACTGAAAATCAGGAACAGGTACCTAAACATTCGGCATGTGCCCAACATAGGGTGATCTTTACTAAACCGGGCTAATGGTTAACCTGAGCTAACTGCAACTAGGCCCCATGTTATTCAATGGGACCTACTTGCAGATGGCCTGGGTTAACCATTAGCCAATTTACTAAACATACCCCCTAGGTTCTCTTTAAAAATTGACCCCTTCTAAATCAGAAACAATTAGAAACATAGAAACATGATGACAGAAAAAGACCACATGGCCTCTCTAGTCTGCCCTTCCATATCAACTGCTACAACAGTCCGCTTTCTTCCTTTAGAGAACCTCTGTGTTTGTCCCATGCTTTTTTGAATTCTGATATTGTTGTCCTCTCTACCACCTCCACTGGGAGACTATTCCACGCATCTATCACACTTTCCATAAAAAAATATTTCCGCATATCACTGCTGAATCTATCCCCTTTCACTCTCATTCCATGTCCCTTCGTAGCAGACTTGCTTTCAATTAAAAGAGGCTCTCCTCCTGTGCATTTAAGCCATGGAGGTATTTAAATGTCTCAATCATATCACCTCTATCCCGCCGTTCCTCTAAGGTGTACATATTAAGATCCTTAAGTCTATCCTCATATGCTTTATAATGAAGACCACTAACCAATTTAGTAGCCACCCTCTGTACTGACTCCAGCCTATTTATATCCTTTTGAAGGTATGGTCTCCATAACTGCACACAATACTCCAAATGAGGTCACACTAAAGATTTATACAGAGGCACTATCATTTCCTTTATCTGCTGGCCATTCCTCTCCCTAACCACCCAAGCATCCTTCTCGCTTTTGTTGTTGCCTTTTCTACCTGTTTAGCTACTTTAAGATCATTAGACACAATCATGCCTAGGTTCCGCTCTTCTTTAGTGGAGAAAAGTACTTCACTTTCAGAGGGAGGAGTAGCCTAGTGGTTGGGGCAAGGTACTTCAGGCCAGAAGGTCAGGGGTTCAAATCCCAGAGGACAGCAACCTTGGGCCAGAAGGACTGGGATTTCTAGTCCCACAGATGTTCCTTGTGGTCTTGGGCAAACCACTTAACCCTCCATAGCCCATGTTCCCTGTAAGTATTAGTGTATGTGTCTCATATCCCCACATGTTAAATGTATCCCCAGTTGTGTTGTGACCACTTTGATTGAAGGATAAGGCAGCATGCAAAAACAGTCTAAATAAATAAATACTATATTGCTCCCTTGAATCGCTGCAGCACAAATGCATGACATTGCATTTTTTAACATTAAATTTCAGCTGCCAAATTCTAGACCATTCTTCAAGCTTAGCTGGATCCCTTCTCATGTTATCTATACCTTCCTGGGTGTCTATTCTATTGAAGGTTTTGGTATCATCCACAAAGAGGCAAACCTTATCTGACAGCCCTTCCGCTATATCACTAACAAAGATGTTAAAAAGATTAGGACTAAGGACAGATCCCTGGGGCACACCACTGGTAACATCATTCTCCTCAGAGTGAGCTCCATTTAGCTGTACTCTTTGTCGCCTCCCACTCAACCAATTTCTAAACCAAGCAGTAACTTTAGAGTCCATCCCTAGGATGCTTAGTTTGTTTATAAGTTGCCTGTAAGGAACGGTGTCAAAGGCTTTACTGAAATCTAAATACACCACATCTAGGGCTCTCCCTCGGTCCAACTCCCTGATCACCCAGTCAAAGAAATCAATCAGATTTATCTGACAAGAGCTGCCTCTGATGAATCCATGCTGCCTCGGATCCTATAATCAGCTGGACTCCAGAAAACTCACCATTTTCTCTTTCAGCAGCGCTTCCAATAATTTACTCACCACCGAAGTTAAACTAACTGGCCTGTAGTTTTCAACCACATCCTTACTTCTGCTTTTGAGTAAAGGGACCACATGTGCCTCTCTCCAGTCTTTTGGCACCACTCCCGACTCCAACGAAGCATTGAAAAGGTCAGTCAGTGGAGCTGCTAGAACGTCCCCAAGTTCCCTCAGTATTCTAGGATGTATCCTATCCGGTCTCATCGCTTTGTCTACTTTAAGTTTAGCTAGTTTCTCATGAACACAGTCTTCTGAAAATTGTTCAAGATGCCCCTCGCTTCTGTTCCTGTTTGTGGGTGTTTTCTGAGGTCCTGCTTCTGGTTCTTCATCTGTGAACACAGAACAGAAATATTTGTTAAGCAATTCCGATTTATCCTCATCAGCTTCTACATATTCCTCCCCTTTTCCCTTGAGTCTGACAATACCATGTTTGCCCTTCATCTTCTCACTAACATATCTGAAACATGTCTTATCCCCCCATTTTATTGCATTGGCTATTTCCTCCTCTTTTTGAATCTTTGCTTTCCTGACTATTTTGCTAGCTTCTCTAAGTTTTTCCAAATATAGATGCCTGTCTTCCTCTCTCTGTGTTCTCTTGTATTTCATGAAGGCCTTCTTCTTTTTCTTCACCTTTTCAGCTACTTTTTTCTAAAACTGTAGCAGTCTCCTTTTCCTTTTACCTTTATTTACTATTTTAACAAAAAGGTTGGCTGACCTTAAAATATCCCCTTTCAGTTTTTCCCACTGTTTTTCTACATCCCCCAGCTGTTCTCATCCCGCTAACGACTCCCTGTGGTATTTGCCCATCTTGGCAAAGTTAGCTTTCCTAGAGTCTAAGACCCTTGCTTTTGAATGGGTTTAATAGCCCTAGTCCTAATATTGAACCACACCATCAGGTGATCACTGGATGCAAAATGACCTCCCACTGTAACATCAGAAACATTTTCACCATTGGTAAGCACCAAGTCCAGTATGGCTCCTTCACGTGTGGGTTCTGTTACCAGTTGCCTGAATAGTTCTCCCTGTAGAGAATCCAGGATCTCTTTACTTCTAGATGGTACTGTAGCAGGAATGTGCCATTCAACATCTGGCATATTGAAATCCCCTATCAGTAGTACTTCCCCTTTCCTGGCAATGCTGTGTATGTCTTTAATTAACTCTCCATCCACCTCTTCCTCCTGTGAGGGAGGTCTGTATATCACCCCAATGCAAATATATTTCTCGTTCCCTCTTTAGGCACTCTGGTCAAACTATGTGTTTCATTGAATGCCTAAGTAAACAGATGTTGACATAACCTCTACATGGCACAAAGTTAAACTCTATTTCTTTCTGCAAATTTTATGTACAATTCCTAAATATTCTAAATTTTTATAAATAAAAAATAATAAAACAGTGAATATGGCACCTGCAAAGATTTGGATACATTCCAGTTGATTCATTTTTACGTTTTAAGAAAGTTATGAATAAGGCTCAAAACATTTAGAGGGTCAATTTAAAAGTCTCGGTTGTGATTTGGATATCTGAAGACATGTATTTGGACGTTCAAATCATGGAGATGTCCCCAAAGTCATTTTACAAATGGCTTTTAAAGACATCTCCAGTGTGGGGATGTCCAAATAGGCAGGGGGAGTGGTGGAGATGTGTCTGGGGCAGTACAATGGGCTTAGACCTCCCTTCTGGACGCCAAAAACATTGGGGGTCGTCTGCGACCCCATCTACATTTAGATATGTTCCAGGCATGAATAGGCATTAAGAAACTGCTTGTTTTAGCTGTAAAATATTCAGAGGGGGGTAGAGAAGGTGGAGAGTTAAGTGACCTAGATTGACTGATGTTGGAAACAGGACGCTGGGCTTGATGGACCTTGGTCTGATCCAGTATGTCATTTCTTATGTTCTTATATTCTAAGTGACTAGCCTAAGATCACAAGGAGCAGAACTGGGATTTGAACCCTGGCCCTAACCCAGTACTCTAAACATTAGGCTATCAGATGCCCCAGTTCTGAAATACCTTTCTGGGGATGTTTATGTAGATGTCCCCATAGACATCCATATCGGGCACATCCACATTTGTGAAATTGTGCCGGAACTTAGATGTGCCTGCTTTTTTTCTGGCTTGGACGTCCCAGATTGTACTTGGACATCCTTTGTAAACTGTGCCTTCTAGCGACTTATTATGCCTTCTTGTCAGGTGAAGTCATTTCTATGGTTGAGCAAATACTCTGACCTTTCTAACCTCTCAAATTGTTAAAAGCAGCAGTCTGAGTATTTGGAAATATATTGTAGAAAATTAATTAGCACAAACAAGCAGCTGAAAGGGATGGGCCATAGGGCCCATGGTCCCACCAATGTTTTGCCCAAGGCAACATTTGCAATAGAGAGGTCTGAAGGAGGGCTTGAGATTGGTCTGTTTGGCCTCTCCAACCAAAAAGGTGTTTCGCTGCCCCCTGATCACAAAGGAAGGGAAAGTTATAAAAAAAATTCTCTAAATACTTCCCCCTCACTTGGTTTGCAGCTTGTCGCACTGTGAGAGCTTGTGTGCATCAGTGATGCTGAAAGCTAAGCTATCAGTAGCTTAGCTACTGGCAGGGTCTCCCAAGATAGACAGGTCTCAGCTGAGATGCCAGATTAAGACAAACTACCCATATGGGCAGCAGCAGAATGGGACGGTGTTGTAAGCAGAGGATCATATTTCTGTGACAAATGCAACAACACTGGAATTAACTGCATGGAAGAAAGGCTTGGCAAATCTACTTCTGTATCTTGCCACGAAAACCCAATGGTCACAAAACAAATTGCACTATAGTGTTGGAAGTTGAGACCCCCAGGTTGGAAGACACTCAAATGGCTACTGGGGATATGATGAAGACTTCTCAGAGTAAAGTCAGCATTTATGATGTGGTTGGATCTGCTGATGTAGCTGCACATGAAAAGAGTCAGAAGTTGCAAAGATATCTTACATTTTGGGATATAGAACATACGAAGCATGAATCAAGGGACATTGTAAGTAGTCAAGAATGAAATGGAATGTGCACAGCTCGATTTGTTGGGTGTCAGTGAACTGAAATGGACTGTCTTTGGGCACTTTGCATCTGATGATCACATGGTCTACTATGCTGGAAATGAAAGACAAAAAAGAAAGGGTGTTGCATTTATAATTGAGAAGAAACTTGCAAGAACTTAATGAAATACAGTGCAGTCAGTGAACGCTTAATTTCTATTCGTCTACAAGGAAAGTCCATAAACACAACTATAATTCAGGTATATGCCCCAACAACACATGGACTTCACCCAATGGATTATACAAAAGTCAAATTGACTACATCTGTGGAAGACAAGAATAAAAAAGCTCGATAACATCAACAAAGACAAAACCTGGAGCTGACTGTGGTACAGATCACCAACTATTAGTATGCAAACTCAAGCTAAAGTTGAAAAAGAGCAAGCCACTCATGAAAGTAGCAAAATATGACCTTGAGAATATACCACCGGAATTTAAAGACTGCCTGAAAAATTGATTTTCTGCTTTAGATACAAATGACAGCGTTCCAAAAGAGTTATGGGATGACATCAAGAAGGTTGTGTTGGAAGAAAGCGAGAAGTCTATACATAAGGTGAAAAAGCAAAAACGGCCAAAATGGATGACTGAAGAAACTGAAAATTGTCCAGAAATGAAGTGAAGGTAAAGTCAGAGGAGAAAGAGAGGCAATCGCAGAACTCAACAGAGATTTCCAACGTTCAGCAAGACAAGACAAGGAGAAGTATTACAATAACACATGCAAGGAAATAGAATCAGAAGCTATTAGAGGAAGAACAAGATCAACGTTTCTAAAGCTATGAGAGTTAAAGAAAAAATTCCAGCCTCGAATTGGAATGCTACAAGATGCTCAACATTCCATGCATGTTGAATGATGCTGAGAAGATCAAGAAAAGGTATAAAGAATATACAGAGTCATTATACCATAAAGATCAAGTGGACCAACAGCCATTTCAACCTGTACCTTATGATCAGGAACCATTGGTGATGAAAGAAGAAGTTGAAGAAGCATTCAAAGTGTTATCAAAGAACAAAGCACCAGGCATTGATGGCATTTCTATTGAAGTATTACAGCAATCAGATGAAGCTGTTACCATACTTACAAGGCTCTGACAGGAAATTTGGAAGACAAATTCATGGCCAACTGACTGGAAAAATCTGTGTTTATACCATTACTGAAGAAAGGTGACCCGACTGACTGTGGAAATTATCCCACATGCCAGCAAGCTTCTATTCAAGATCATTCAGCAGAGACTATAACCATACCTGGAACGAGAACTGCCTGAAGTGCAAGCAGGGTTCAGGAAAGGGCGAAGAACGAGAGACATTATCGCGGATGTGAGATGAATCCTTGAAAAGAAAAAAGAATACAGAAAGGATATCCATATGTGTTTTATTGACTATAGAAAGGCTTTTGACTGTGTAAACCATGAGAAACTCTGGCCCACATTAAGAAGCATAGGTATACCAGAACACCTGATTGCTCTCTTGCACAATCTTTACATTGATCAAGAAGCAACAGTTCGAACGGAGCTAGGAGAAACAGAATGTTTTAAAATCAGCAAAGGTGTATGACAAGGCTGCATACTTTCCCCCTACCTCTTTAATTTATATGCAGAACAAATTATTAGAGAAGCAGGACTGTATAAAGACAACCGAGGTGTGAAGATTGGTGGAAGACTCATCAACAACCTTCACTATGCTGATGATACCACATTACTGGCTGAAAGTGAAGACAATTTGAAACATTTGCTTCTCAAGATCAAGGAATATAGTCTTAAAATGGGTCTGCACCTTAATATTAAGAAGTCAAAGATCCTGACAACTGGCAAAATCAATAATTTCATCACTGAGCGAGAAAAAATTGAAATAGTTGACAGCTTTAACTTACTTGGATCAACAATCAATAAAGAAAGTGCTAGCAGTCAAGATATCCGACGACGTATTGCTCTTGGTAGAATGGCTATGAAGGACCTATACAGAATCCTCAAGAGCAGAGATGTCTCTCTCCATACACAGATTCGACTTGTCCAGGCCATGGTATTTTCAATAACATCATATGGATGCAAAAGTTGGGCAGTGAAAAAGATAGACAGGAAGAAAATTGATGCTTTTGAATTATGGTGCTGGTGACGAATATTTTGTATACCATGGACTGCTCGAAGAACAAACCAGTCAGTATTAGAGGAGATCAAACCTAAGCTTTCCTTAGAAGCTCAGATGACAAGACTTCAACTTTCATACTTTGGACATATCATGGGAAGAGAGAGATCATTAGAGAAAGACATAATGCTTGGTAAAGTAGAAGGTCAGCATAAAAGAGGAAAGCTGGCAATAAGATGGATCGATACAATAACAGCAGCAATGGATAACACTCTATCAACAATAAGCCGCTTGGCTGAAGGCCGAACAAAATTTAGGTCAACTATCCAGAGGGTCACCAGGAGTCGACACGGACTCGACGACACTTAACAACAACAACAAGTGCTTCTATCTAGCATTTTCAACTATAAGAAACACTGCCCCCTTCAAAGGTGATGTACACAACTGGAGAGAGGACCAGGAGGAGCCACTGCACTTCATCCTGCTTCTGACACCACTGCTATTCCCTGCCAGCACTAAGATCTTGCTCAAAACTCACCAGCATCAATTTTTATGTGGTGATTTCACCATGTAGCACACAGGAATTCTCTGGGAACAAGCAGGAAGTCAGTCCTCACATATGGGTGACGTCGGCACCGACAGGGCCATTACAGAAACATCTCTGCAGCTTTCAAAGAAAGCCTTTGGGAGGTGCCACCATGCATGCGTCCTGCCCAAGAGTGCCATCTTGATCAATCTCCCTTTTTCTGCAGAGCCCTTCAGACGTCTGTCTGTTTTCCCCCAGAAAAAGTTTTTTTTTTCCTTGACATGAGTTTCAAACTCTCCGGTTGTGCACTAGTACTCTTCCCGCCACCCAAACCCGCTGCCCCAGCATTGAGTCTTGGGAAACCTTCATTTTTTCATTCCTTTTGGTGCCTTCATGCCCTTTTTTCCTCCAAGAGGCAGTACAGCGGGTCTTCGACCTCGCTGGCATACGTTTTTCCCCCATGGCTACCAGTGGCTTTAAGAAGTATGATTGGTGTGCCAAGATAGTGTCCCTCACTGACGCACATTACTGCTGCCTACACTGATTAAGGCCAGACCAGGACCCCACGGCTTGTAATCTGTTTAAAAAGATGTCCACCAAGGTTCTCAAGAGCTCTCAGCAGCAGCACGACAAGTTCTTCCCGGCGTCCACAGCTCCGAAGACTAAGACCCCGTCTGAAGTCGCGGAATCCCATGATGCCACTGTGGACCCCAGTCGACACCATGGCACTTCAGAAAGGGGGTTTCCCTCGAGAGAACACAAGAAGAAGAAGAAACCCTCAAAGGCAGCATCTCTGGACAACTCTGATGGGTCGGGTAAGCCCCAGATCAGATCCTGCAGTCCTTGATGTCTGTCGGAAGGATAGGAGAGCGGGCGGCCTACTAAGAATGCCCAAAAGGAGTTGACCGCAGATCGGTCTCAGTCACCAGAGCCTATCCTCATTGAGGACTCCCCTTTGGGGGAGCCAGCGCCTGGCCCAAGTTTCCCGGTGCCCGCACCGATGGCTGCAGAGCCTTCTGGACTTGAATCCAGGATGGCAGCCCTGGAGCGCAGTCTGACTGCCTTCATGGACCAGCAGCAGGTGTTGCTGTCTGGTACTACCAGTTCCTCTGCCCAGACTACCAGGCCCTCCCTCAACATCGAGGACTTCCCTGGAGGCCGAGCTGATCCTCGAGACCATATGACCCGGAGTCGATGCTCTGCTTAGGTCTCTCTCCGGGTCCATTCAATGGGACCGAGGTCTTCCTCAGCTAGTGCTCATGGCACCAGCCTTGGGGCCTCTGTGGGACGGAGCCCTCGAGTCACCCTTCCCTCGAGTCTTCCTCTGACTACTCGGAGTGGGAGACCGAGGACAAGGAGTCCCCGGACACCCGACGCCACCACAATGTCCCCTCAGACTCGCCACTCTCAGAGCCCCTGCGTCGGACCCCGCTTGAGGACATGGCATTCCTTGACTTCATGCAGGATATGTTAAAAGCTCTCACATTCCCCACGGAATCGGAGGAGGATCCTCGGACGAAAGAATTAGAAATCCTCCAGTATGAGGCCCTGCTGAGGGAATTGCTCACAGTACCCATCCCACCCATCCTGGAACAGCTAATGCTCCATATGTGGGATACACCAGCATTGGTGCCAGTGGTGATTTGATGTATTGGGTCCGCTGGAGCCCTGGCTTCCAGAAGTCAGCCATGCGTCGGCTCAAGAGCCAGAAGATGCACTCCTCGGTGCCCCCGGGTAGGAAGTCCCACACCTTGGACACCCTCGGCAGAAAGCTCTCTCAGGGCTCAATGCTCATCAGCTGGATCCAGGCCTACCAGCTGTACATGGGCATGTACTTGAGAGATCTGATGAAGGAACTCACCGGGTTCTTGGCTGGGTTCTCCGAGGAACCCTTGCAATGGTTTAGGAACCTGTCCAAAGCCGTCTGTGAGTGCTCCAAATTCATGACTTGCGCAGCCTATGATGGCTTTGAGTCAGTGGCTAGAGTAGCCACAGCAGGCATTGGTGCCTGACGCCAGTCTGGTTACAGTCTTCTGATGGTTGATGTCCCACACCTAGGGGAGAACCTCTTTGGCAAACCCATGATGGAAAAGTCACTGAGTTGAAGTCCAAGTTCATGATGAGGACCAGGCTCTCCAAGAAGACTACTGCCCCTCCCTGATGGAAAGGCTTGGGTAAAAAGCCCTTTTACCCAAGGAAAGGGGCTGCTTACAAAAGCTACATACATTTTCAGGCATCCCCAGCTCCTCAGCAGGGTCAGCAGGTTAAGGGATATGGGCAAAGCACTTGTAAGCAGAAGGCTTCAAAGCTCCAGGACCTGGTTCTGGCCCAGCCCGGGGGGATCTTTTGACTCCTTGAGAATAGCCTCTCTACCCCAAGGAGGACATCAGCCCACAGGAGGACATCTAACCCTGTGTACCCACAGGTGATCAGCCATCACCACTGATTCCTGGACCCTCCAGATGGTCAAGGAGGGCTACCTCCTCCACCTGTCTCAGACACCTCCTCCTTTCTTCCTGGGAGAGACCCCCAGGTCTCCCTTTTACCGGGACCTTCTATTGAAGGAACTTGCAGGCCTTCTCTCTCCCTTGAAACATTACTGCCTTACCTCCAGCAGGGAGACACTATGATCCTTGGATCTGAAGGATGTCTATACCCACATCCTCATTCACCCCAGCCACAGGCAGTACCTTTGTTTCATGGCAGGGTGCAGTCATTACCAGTACAGGATACTACCCTTTGGCCTGGCCTCCACCCCCAGGGTCTTCACCAAATGCCTGGCAGTAGTAGCTGCCTTACTCCATCTCCAGGTGGTATTTGTCTTCCCATACCTCTATGACTGGCTCATAAAAGGAGGTAGGGCCATAGAGGTGCAGCAGGCCACAGATGCACTAGCCAGGTCCTGCAACATCTGAGGGTTCATGATAAGCTACCCCAAATCCCATCTCCTCCCAATGCAATGTCTGGAGTTCATAGGAGCAAGGCTGGACACTCTTCAGGCAAAGGCCTTCCTTCCCCTGGACTGGGCAGACCATCTCAGGACACTGGCCAGAGATGTGCAACACCATCCCAGCTTGGTTTCTACTGCGCCTACTCGGACACATGGCCTCGACTGTCCATGTCACCCAGACTCTTGTCTGCACATGAGGGTCACCCAGTGGTGCCTTTTAGGTATTTGGGGGTTGATTCACGGCTGCTCAGGATTGCTAGCTCTTGACCTGCTTAGTTCAGCAGTTGAAACAGACTAGGAACCATTTCTTCTATCAGACCTGCTTATTTACAGTATGTGCAGATCCCAACACCAGGTTGAAAGGGAAACCACAGTAACATGACAGCGGACTGTGCTGTCCTTCCTCACGCTCTGACCATTGGTTTGCCATGATAATTCATGTTGATTGAGGGGCTTGTGGGTGGGACTGGCATAACTCAGTGACTGGCATAACTCAATAAAAGGAGGGCTAGCCTTTAGTGCATCCTTTTGTTGGCAGCTTCAGAAGCTTGGAATGCTTTGAAAAAATAGGAGTACAAAGGGCATCGTCCAAAGTGCAAGCATGCCCTAACCCCTTTTTTTTTCAATAACTACTGTTGTAAACCAATATTACAATCTTTTTTTCAATTGTTGGGTCAAACAGACCAGAAGAGAGCTGGGGAAATGCTCAACTTCGGTGTCCGTGAAACCCCTTTTAATAGTTGCATAGGAGTGCAAAAACGTGACTTAATTTATTCGTCAATAGCATCGAAATATCCTTCAATCGCTGGTATCAAACTGTACACAACACGCATGTTTCAGGCCACTGACGGCCCTGCTTCAAGTGTGAAACAGGATTTGTGAATGTCCAAAAGAACGCCAAAATCATGAGACTCTTATATAATGCCTG
This sequence comes from Ichthyophis bannanicus, assembly GCA_033557465.1. NCBI lineage: Eukaryota > Metazoa > Chordata > Amphibia > Gymnophiona > Ichthyophiidae > Ichthyophis > Ichthyophis bannanicus. The sequence continues at coordinate 1,059,796,931 of CM066031.1, read as the reverse complement.
CAAAGTGAATGATTGGCTGGCTAAATGATGTCATCCACATAAAGGGCAGACCATCAAATATACAGGGAAAACCCCAAAAGGATGTTGACCCCATTAAATAATAATACAGAAATGGGTTTAAATGGTTCAAAATAAACTCCACCATTCTTGTTCCAAATTAAGACCCCTAGGGATTATAGTTTTTAAACGGAAAATCCATTGTTGCTCCAACCATTGCAAATGATAGACACGATTGCCCCCTCTGGGGTCCAGGGGAACAACATTGATTACCTTCCATTTCAAGTCTGAGAAAACATGACCATGGGAGATACAATGTTCCACAATGGGGGCTGATACAGTAGACGTCTTAATTCAGGAAGAGTGTTCACTCAAACAGACCTTAATGGAATGGGTGGTCCGTCCAATGTACAAAAGATCACAGGGACAATGCAACATATAAACCACATAACTAGTGGAACAAGTACTAGTGCCAGAAAACTTGTAGATCTGGCCAGTCGTGGGATGATTCCAACTGTCACCCTCTAATGTAGTGGAACAGAAACGACAGGATCGACAGGCAAAATGTCCCCTGGGTTGAGTTGCCCTAATGGGGCGGTCCGGTATCATAGCAGACTGTACCAAATGATCACGTAAATTTAAACCCCGAGTAAATGGAAAGACAAAGGTCTCTGAAAACATGAATGTAAATGTATAATATTCCAGTGTTTTCTGAGTAAACCTACCACCTCAAAAGAGTAAGTCATGAAGGGAAGAATACCTACAATCTGATCACCTGCTGATTTTGTATCATCAATCCAGTTACTCAATAACCAATCACGATGGGTGTAATGAGCCCTAGTGTAAGCTCGTTTAACAATCCCCACTGGATATCCACGTTCCACTAACCGGCTACGTAAGTCATATGCTTGACGCTGAAAATCCTCCAGCGTACAGCAACAATGCTGCACGAGCACATCAAGAGATGAGAAGGCTCTGCAACGGCTTCACCAGCACAGTTGTGGTTCCCTAAGAGACAGGTAACCATGGCTGCAGAAGAAGGAGGCACAGGGCAGTAGCAGGCAGACATGGGGAGAGGGGATGAGGGGGCAGGGAATCTCCAACAGGGCTGACATGGGGGAGGGGGAGAGACTGACATGGAGGGAGGGAGGGAGGGAGAGAGGGGGGCTGACATGGATGGATGGATGGATAGAGGGAGGGGGGCTGACATGGATGGATGGATAGAGGGAAGGAGGGAGGGAGAGCTGACATGGATGGAGGGAGGGGGGCTGACATGGATGGATGGAGGAAGGAAGGGGGGCTGATGATGGATGGATGGATGGATGGATAGATGGATGGATGGAGGGAAGGAGGGAGGGAGGGATGGGGGCTGACATGTATGGATGGAGGGAGGGGGGCTTAAATGGGGGCTGGAGGGGGCTGGAAGGGAACTGACAAGGATTCCCTCTCATCCAGCAGGAACAACCGGCATCAAACAAATCAGCCTGATCACTGCAAGCAATCAGGCTAATTTGTGTGGCGGAGGCACTCCAGTTGTTTTAATTTTAGATTTTACTGCCTCTGCCCTGCCTTTGCCTTCCCGCCATTTTTTTTATTTTTTTTGCTGCAAGCATTCTTGAGGAAAAAAATGCAGCAGGAAGGCAGAGGCAGCAAAATCTAAAATTAAAACAACCAGAGTGCCCCCGCCACCGCTGGATGAGAGGTGCAGGTGGAGGGAGTGGGGACAGGAGGAGGACAAGGAGAGACAAAGGTGAGAGATGGGGACAAAGGGGGAGACAGGGGACAAGTACTAGACAAAGGGAAGAAACAGGGGCAAATGCTGGACAAAGGGGAGAGACAGGGGGACATACTGGACAGACAGGGGATAAATGCTGGACAGAGAGGAGAGACAGTTAGGATTATAATGGGCTGATGGGGAGGGGGTTAGCACTGGGAATGGGCAGATCAGGGGGCTAGGACGTAATGGGTTGATTAGGGAAGGCTAGGACTGGGAATGGACTGATCAAGGGGGGTTGGGACTGGTATTGGGCTGAGGGGGGACTAGCTATGGAAATGAGCTGATTAGGAAAGGCTAGGACTGGTAATGGGCTAATGGGGGGTAGGACTGGTAATGGACTGATGGGGGGCTAGTTTTGGAAATGAGCTGATTGGGGAGGTTAGGACTGGAAATGGGCTGATTAGAGGAGGCTAGGACTGGTAATGGACTGATGGGGGTAGGACTAGTAATGGGCTGATTAGGGGAGGCTAGCACTAGTAATGGGCTGAGGGGGGACTAGCACTGGAAATGAGCTGATTAGGGGAGGCTAGGACTGGGTAATGGGCTGATGGGGGGTAGGACTGGTAATGACTGATGGGGATAGGATTGGTTATGGACTGAGGGGCTAGCATTGGAAATGAGCTGATTAGAGAGGCTAGGACTGGAGATGGGCTGATTAGTGGAGGCTAGGACTGGTAATGGGCTGTTGGGGGTAGGACTGGTAATGGGCTGATTAGGGGAGGCTAGCACTGGTAATGGGGTTGAGGGGGGACTAGCACTGGAAGTGAGCTGATTGGGGGGGGGGAGCTTCAACTGGAAATGGGCTGATGGTGGGGAGGGGAGGATACAGCTGCTGGCCTTGGAAGAAAACTGGGGACTAGGGCTACAAATGGGCTGATGCGAGGGGATGGGAGAATGGGACTGGAAGGGAGTGGATGCTGAGAGGGGCTGCCATGGTATTTGGACTAGAAGGAGCTGGACATTGGGGAAGTAGGGGGATTGGAAGGGAATGGACACCAGTGGCAGTCATGGGAATACAAGTTGACATTGGAAGGTACCGGGAGGGAGGACTGGAAAGGGGCTGATACTGGGAAGGGTTACAGGGACTGGAAATAGGCTGATGGAAAGAAGTGAAGAAAACAAAAGAAGAGATAAGAAATGTCAGATGGACCATAGACCACAGAAAGAGAGCTAAGAGAAGACAGGAAAGCAGAAGCCTCAGATCGGGATCAGCATGATCAGAGAATAAAATGGTCAGACAACAAAGGTAGAAAAAATAATTTTATTTCATTTTAGTGATTGGACTTTGTGCTATCTTTATATTTTACACAGTATTGGGGAACTGCATCTCTTGTTTATCTGATGTTGCACTGCATGTGGACTCTGGCTTCTTGGGGTTTCAGTTTAAATTTTGCCTACATATTTTTAGTTTTACTTTAGATTATGGTTACTTATTCTGTACTTGGTGAGGGTCGATGTTGTGAGAGTGTGTGGCTGAGGCCAGGTGTTCTGATAACATGGAATTTGTACATAAAGATCTATACTGTACTGTAGTAATTTGACTTGTTCAGCTTTTCAGATAGGTGTATGGATGTTTCAGGGCCCACTGTAGTATTTACAGTGACGCTTTTTGTGGATGGGCTCCTTATGTGAGTTTTGGAAGTTTGTGCTGATATGGTATGGTATGGTAGGTTTGCTCTTTGTTGTAGGGTTTTGTATTAGTTCACAATATGCCTGGTACTGGAGAATAGTGGTTGTTGTTGTTGTTAGTGAGATGATCAGAATTAGATTTCTTTTTTTAAATATTGAGTTCTGTGGGTGAATGTCCTGGTTCTGCTCTGCACCCACTGTGGATGCAAAATATATGTTGAAAAAGAAAAAGCAAGAACCATAACGCAGTTTATAACAACAAAATAAAAATGAGTTATAATTTAATGTTATAAACTGTGCTGTTGATTTTTGCTCCCTTTAATTCCTTGGTGTGCAAACAGGACCGTACCTAGCCCTGTGCAAGTGGTGCAGCCGCACAGGGCGCAACAGCTTGGGGGCGCATTTCGGCTGTCTGCTGTTGCCCTGCTGCCGCTGGCAGGACAATAGCATGCAGCTGAAATGTGTCCCCCAAACCTTTTCACAGCACTATTAGCAAGTCTGGTCCCTCCCTCCTCAGATGCAATGTCAGAGCAGGGAGGGACAGATCTGCTTAAAGTGCCGGCGCCTTTCAGATCGGGCGCATGCCCCCCCTCCTCCTCCTGATACCTACATCTAGCCCTGCCTGCTCTTTCCCAGTTGCCAGTGCCACCGTGAAAAAAACAGAGGGTGGCAGCAGCAGGGAAAGAACAGGCAGCACTGGACAGAGGTATGGGGGGAGAAGAGGGGTGCGCGCCCAAGCTGCAAGTCGCACAGGGCGCGATTGCAGCTTGGTACGGCTCTGTGTGAAAACATCTTGCATTCCCTCCATATAATCTAATTGGCTTTTTGGTTTGGTTCAGTCCCCGATTGGAGTTCTGAAAAAGCCCCGCCCCCTCTAAGAGGGGAGGGGCACCATCTCATTCTTCGCCTCAGGCAGCAGATTGCCTTGAGCCACCCCTGCTCCACCCTATTCAATCCTGCATGTTTAGTGCCTCAGGGAGAATCAGTTCCTTCCTCTATGCCAGTGGATGTGGCTTACCCACCAGTAGACTTTGGTCCCATCACACATGGAATTGCCATGGAGCAGCAAGTTCACACAAGCCCTGCAGACAACAAGAACTACTCTGCATCCAGAAACCCAGGGTAGTCTCAGAGGTACAGCAGACAGTCATACCTGATCAAGATACACCAGACAATGGAGCTCTTTAAGCAGCTGCACTCCAAGAAGATCACCTTGCAGTACCACAGGGGACTAACACACTCCTCACTCTGCTTTCTCACACAAGAAATTTGCCAGGCATGATTGTCATTCTTTGTCCCCATCTTCTACACATTATCACAGAAGAAGAAGGAGCCACAAGCACACCGGTCGAGGCAGGCAGCCCCTCCTTGCTGCATTTGGACCTCCAATCACCACTTCGTGTAGGGCTTTTAAATTTCAGCACACAGCTGAGGCGTGGGACAGAAGAAGAAGGGGCCAAGACCACACTGAGTCGAGGCAGGCTGCCCCTCCTTGCTCCATCTGGCCCTCCAATCGC